>BMAV01017272.1:12868-40687 GCA_019973955.1 Trichonephila inaurata madagascariensis | reverse complement strand
AAACGACACTTTTGTTGATTCCGAACTCTGCAGCTACACTAGTGACAGTACGCCACTCCTCCAGCTTTCCGATCATTCTTCCACGTGTGAAGTCGTCCAGGTGATTTCTTCTAGCCATATTTCACGAACTGACTCACTGGCACTTGCAGAGAATATGTTAAGTTGCGTCTCCATCCTTCATTTTATTCTACTGTTGAGCAGCGCGCGACGACATCACGCGTTTTGCGTACCCTCACATCGCTTCTGACGTTTTGTTCCTGATATTTGCATACGCATGACGTTTCTACTGACTTACGTGTTCACTGTACTGATCTCCAGACCTCCTTTTCTGCAATTTCATGGCTGTCTGCTAAATTTTTACATTGTTGCTTAAGTTTTGCACACCAGTGTATTTCAGACTATTTTTGCTCCTTTATTTTTCCCCTCTGATACATCACATGCACGTACCTAAATGTAAAACGGTTGGCATTTGGAAGCGAACAGCTTAACTTATAAAAGGCATTTAAAAGGGATTTATTATAAACAGTACAAATTATCAAGATAAGTGTTAATTTTTGTATATAATTTTTATATGACTGTCTCATGGGGTCAATAGTAGCTATTAAACTTCTTAACATAGTGTTGTAAAATTAATTATAAAATACATTGTGTAGCACTGATATATTTATATAAGTGTATTATATCAGTGTAAATGTGTATTTTATTTTTATTGAGTCAGAATGTATTTTGTTTGTTTACTTTCAGTAAATGAATAATATTTTTAAATAATCCTTTAATTTTGTCATTTCAATTAGCTCGCGCCCCTCTCGTAGATTTGTCACGCCCCCAATGAAGGTGCGTCCTACACTTTCGTAAACGCTGTATTAAAATGAAAACATTTTGTTTAAAATTCGCAATTTTTTTTTTTTTTTTTTTCAATATAGCGAAAAATTTTGTACTCTATAGTCAGATATCAATAATAGTAATTTTTTATTCTTAGCGTATTTGATTGCATTTAAAATTTTATATGAATTTTTAAATGAAATTATATATATATATAGGCTTAGCAGGGAAATTCGCCCGGTCCCGTGCTTACGTATCCTCTTCGAGCGTACGGGCCTCGGGAAGCGCTTCTTTCTCCTCCTGCTGGTCCTGAAGAGGTTAAATGCTTCCGACAACTTCATTTATTTTTTTCAAATATGTATTTTTTAATAAAATCAAAAAGTATTTGAATAAATTTCAAAGAAAAATGCGCAAGCAAGTCTGAACTAGTTCTAAATAAATAATAATTATTTCAGTCTGGAATTCAATAAAATATCTTTGCTACCGTCCTGCCCTTGATAAATGAATATTTGAAATGAAAATAAGTGAATTGTTGCCCCCCCCCCCGAAAAAAAAGTCAAATTATGAAAAGACACGGTAGCTTTCGTTTTATAACAGTAGAACGCAAATAATGAGCTTGGGATCATTAATAAAAGGAAATTGAAATTACTCCAAAGTAGGAAAAAAATACATAAAAACTATTTTTTCTGAATTGAATTACAGAGATAGTTCAATGCAGTGTTAAAATAAAATCCAAAATTATGAGTTCTAATATTTTAATCAATTTTCCGCATTTTAAATGTATTTGACCTCATAATGCTCCCTTTCCTCCCTTTTATCCTTTTTGCGGCCCACGTGAAATAATTGTCGTATGTATGTGACCCGGTGGAAGAAAAGGTTGAGCATCCCTGTTCTAATTCATCAGCCATTGTAAATTTACTACTAATTTACGAAGTCTTTCAAATGAATTGATCTGATTACAGAAATATTATATGAAGTTTCCATATGTATTAATTTTCTAAACAATAAAAAAATACTTATATTTATTACGAAAGCTATTCGCAAGCATGTGTAATTAAATGGAAAGCTTGGTAAAAATCAAAAAATATATTTTGTCTAGACAGTTTCTCATTAGTAATCTTTATTTCATCACTTTTATTTAGCTTAATTATGTAGTTATCTGATAATGATTTGGTTTATTAAATAGTCTTATCTGTGATATGTATAATGAAGTAGAAAAATATTACTATTTATAAACATTTAAGTGATTTTCATCATATGTTTATCATCATAAAATAATAAAAGTTTTCTTTCTCTAAGCCTTACTATTGATTCCCTGTTCTAGGAACTTTTAAATTTTCATTCTGATATAAATAAGTTAATTTAAGAAAACAAGTCTTAGAAAACTAGTCTTTTTCGAGACTTGATTATTTATTCATATATGTTATAAGAAGTTTCCTATAATGTGTATGTTATATAAAAATAAAAATTATCGAGTCCTAATCGGGTAAAAAGGCGAAGAAGATTTACTTATGGAGAATGATCCCTATTATAGTGTTTGGAGTACAAAATTAATGGAAATGTTTCTTTGTTAATTTACAATAATCTTTTATTTCAAACTTTACTATTTTTCAACTCAACGTGTAAAAGGAATCACAGTACGAATGTCTGTACTACCTTGTGAAACATAGTAATTTAATTTTGCATTCAAGTGAATAGTTTTATGGAATATCTCTTAAATGTATATTTTTATGACTTTAGATACTAAAAACAAACATTATTGAGAAAAATAATTTTATGTGTGTATCATATTTATACATGTATATGTACTACTATCTACAGTTTTCTTTTACGTAAACTACTTTCAATTAAAATTACAACATCTTGAAGGAAATCAAGTAGCAGCATTTTATTTATTGCATGTATACATCTTAAAAATAATAGTATCGGGGAATTAGACAAAAATAGGATTAAATATGTAAGCAATTTGGAAATATACAGAATCTAACATCCGACACATAAATTCATCTATAGCAGATAAAATGTCTGTATCACGTTTAGGTATCGAGTGGTAAGGAGTTTGGATGATATACTCGTTAAGATCGCTAGAAATTACATTTTGTATCAAATATTTTTCTCACTTAACTCTTTCGTGACAGGTATGAGATTCTTGCACCAGTCTCAAATCCCCTTATCGGGTGGTAGGTCGTTCAATGAACTTTTTCGTGGGGACAGTCAATAAGAAACGCAATTCATTGCTGCATCAACCGTCTGCTGGTGGCATTAAGGGTGGATGCAAATGTGGCACACTCGTCTCTACAATGATTTCCCTTGATTAGTTCATCGTTGTGAAAAGGTTAATCAACCGTAGTGGCTTCAGAGAGTTTGCGGCTTAGTTTCTCAGCAACACATTACCAGAGATTTTCTTGGAGTGACAGATGTGGAGAATGTGCTAACCAGGTGAACACGAAGTTCATCTAGGTAAGACAGGCCACGACGGGTAATATGTGCTCTTGTATTTTTTTAGAAAAGGAAATCTCCATCGTAGACAGGTCACAGGTATAAACCTTAAGATTTGAGAAATGTAACGCTAGCTGTTGAAATTATGGACTACATGAACCAGAAGTGTTTCATGTTGTTTATTCAATGACAACCCTAAGCATCACACCCGTTTCAAAACTCGCTTGGTGAGATTAAAAGCAAGCTTTCAATTGATACTCTTTTTATGTTTTAGCCGTGGAGACATTCATCATAATGCTTCATACAAAATTGGGCTCGTCTGAAAATACGACGTGAAGGCTAAATCCTGTATTGTTGTTGCACACACCACTCTACTCTTATGTGTGTTGCAGTTTTAAAGGAATCCGCAATAATGGTCACCGTAATAACAATTTGTTCAGTTCCAGAAGCATCTCGATGTTCAGCTGATACTCTGTAAAACTAGGGTCTAATGCTCAATCAAAAAATTGAGAAAAAAAATCACATTTCCTAATTCAAATGTCATAATGCTTCTTTACGATCTTGTTAATCAGATAAAAAATACATGTTCTATCGGATATTAGTTGATTCGGGGCGTTAGTGGTGGGCAACTGTTGAGATTCTATATGAAATTTTTCATGATTTTCCTGATAGAATTGATCCATTATATCATGGCAGTAGTTGCATTTGGGCCAATACGGGTAGCAATATCATAGAACAATAATTCGCATTCTCGTGAGTCAACAGTTCTTCTACAATTGAATTTCAACAGGTGCAAATAGCTGTTTCTTCTTTTTATATGGGGCATAACTCGATGTCTTTACAACCAACATTCATGTAATTGCAACTTTCGAGTGGGTATTCCAATTTGTAATTTTCCTCTTATATAGAGCTTAATGTCACGTTCCTCTTCCTCCTGTCCCGTTTGGTTGAGCTTAGATACTATATTTGTTTTCAAATCCCAGCTTTTTCTTCATTTCAGGCATATTCCCCATGTTTGTATCACCTATCATCCCTCCTTCAAAATGTTGCTACTTTTATTTCCAGCAATGTAAAGCTTTCATGAATATTGTAGAGTATTAAGTATGGCAATAAATTACATTTCCATAAAATATTGTGTTTTACCATAATTATCACAAAAATCATTGGTTCAATTGCATCAAAATTATACATAACCATGATTACTTGCTGTGAGGCCAATAAAATTCGATTGCTTTAGTAATAAAAAAAGTAAAAACATTGCAGTGTGAATATCTTCTTTTCCCCCCAACATTTATTATATATATATATTTTTTTTGCTCTTTTACAGTACAATATTTCAGTATTTTCTTAAAACATTATAATTTTTTTTAAGTTTATTTATCTATGAGATTAATTTTGTTCGGATATTTTGCATTGAAAATTAATTATAAAGTACATTGTGCAATACTGATGCATTTATATGTGTATTATATCAGTGTAAATGCTAATTTAATTTTTTATTATGTCAGAATTTTTTTGTTTTCTTTTTTTACTTTCAGTAAAGTAGTAATTTTTAATTTTTTTTTATCTTTTGTTCTTGACTTTCAAAATTGTCGCCCCCCCTCGTAGAGTTATCACGCCCCCCCCCCAAGGGGGGCACGCCAGAGTTTCAGAAACGCTGACTTAACAGGTACTTGAAATGCAATATTTTTTTTCATTAGCGAAGAAATTTTAAAATGGAGCAATAAAAAAATCTACAAGCGATGAAATTTTATTCACAGTTTATTTTTTACAAAAAACTGAAATATGTGCTTTTCTATTCTTTTATTTTAAAATGAATGGATTTATTACTTTAATATATGTTTTTTAATTGCAATAAGATTTATCCAAGCAACTTATACCGTAAATCCGGCGTATAACGCGCACCGGTGTATAACGCGCACCCATACTTTCAAGCTGCATTTTTTGATTTTTAGGTATATTCGCCGTATAACGCGCACCCCCTTGTTTACGAAGGAACCTGAAGTGTTCGTGTGCAATGCTATTATGTTTTGAAGTCATTTATTCAAGGTATTATCCCAATATTATGAAAAAATAATCTACTTTTAGAACTACAACACTGAAAGTTAATTAAAAATGTCATTTATTTTAAATAAACAGTATTTTCATATATGTAGAAGTCTTACTTTTTTTCTATGCTCATCTTACTTTTTATTTTTAAAGCTCACATTTTTATACCCGGTGTATAACGCGCTGCCGTAAACTTCGATCTTATTTTTTGCGTTAAAAGTGCGCGTTATACGCCGGATTTCACGGTATATGGCCGCGGTAGCCGAGTGGTATAGGGATCGGATCGTGGCGTGGCTTGTCATGAGTTTGAGCCCAGTACCACTAAAGACCCACCGTGTAGGGCAGCGATGCACGTTAAATCTGTCGAGAGCTGAAACGTCCTCCCGTTGGTGTGGTGTGGTAGTTAGGAGAGGGGGTACCAGCTCAGGTGTAGTCCACATCACTTGACCATGGTTAAAAATTACGTGGTCCGTCGCCCAAAGCCCTCGTGTAGCTGAACAGTGCGACGTTAATATTCAATCAATCAATGAATTCAATCAATCAACAGGCAACTTATAAAAGTATTATCATAAGTTTTTCCAATTTTAAATTGAAGGAATGACTTCAATAAGTGTAACTGAATTTATAGTGTTTTTTCATATTAACTCTATATTAACCCCATATAAACTATTTGATAGATAATTATCATAAGATATAAATCGTATGTATTTAAATACCAGTGAAAAGAAAATATTAATTGAACTCTAAGATTAAAAATTTAGAAGGATTTGACGCGTATTTATATATATATAAATGGGCTTAAAGAAAAATAAATAAAATAACTGACTATCCTTTTTTGTTCCAAAAGAAATTTAATTAAACAACCCACGCTCATATTATGATATATGCGAGTATATATATGTTGATTAAACATTCCTTATTTTCAATATATGACAGTCCTAATTTGTACAAGAGTGAACATATTTTTCTTATCTTAACTAAATATAGGTTAATGAGTACCCTTCCTGTGTGTGTATTGAATAATTCGTGTGGGTGTGTTATTTCTATTAATTACTCTCAAATCCTTCAGTTATTAAACTAACAAGCCGTCATATAATAAACTAGAGACTCTAGAACTAGAAAAGCAAAATTTGTACTTGAAAATATTAAGAAGGATTTTAATGAAAGAATGAGAAATAGAGAATTTTGTTTTTAATATTTGTATTTTACACGTTATTGAATTTACTTAAACAAATTTGTAATTTCGTTCAATATTATTTTAAAATTTCCACTTCATTTACTTTTATTCATTTATTTAATTGTACCTTCTATTTCCCACGTAGGAATTGAAAGCTTAAGCTAGTGGAATGTAATGTTGAATATATATAAGTACTTTTTATTATAAATGAATATAGTCAATTCACCCTTTTGTCTATTTATTGTTTTTTCTAATTTTTCGTATATTTTTTTATTCATAAATTCCAATGTATCAGATAAAAAAATATCTGTTTTTTTTTCTTTGAATTATATTTCCTTTTTTATTTTGTTAACCACGGGAAAATATTTAAAAATTTATTAAAAAAATTTTAAAAAAGTTTTTTTTTTTTTTTTCATTTTACAGTGAATGCATCGTTTAAATTCTTATCTTTAAATAAGTGAGTGATCTTATTTATAACAAGAATTGAATTCAGGCAACGCGATTTTTAAGATCTATTCTCCTAAGACAGTTAATTGAGACATATCTTTTTTATAATTTTGTGGTTTCTATTTAGTCACACTGACAATTAATATCTCTCTACAGGCAACAGACTTCGTATTTTTGTACCTTATTTAGAGACAACGACGACACCTGCACAATACTACACCAAGCTTCCTGATCACACCAATGTTAAATTTTTGTGCCTCGGTAGATTTAACTTCATAAGAGTCCCTCTACATGGCATGTCTTAAGTAGAATTTTATTTTAAATCTTGAACTTGTCTGACCACAAATTTGCTTGACTTGAGCAAAACCACACGCTTGCAACGAAGGTCATTCGATTACTGCTGCAGCTTTGCCTATTCCATATTACCCAGATTGTCAAGTTAAAATGAAGCTTCTGTATCCCGATTTTGACAAAGAATATCTACCCAAGTAAGAACAGCACACTTCGATAAATAAAGTCGATATTTTAAAAGTAGAATTATGGTTAAAAAAAGTGAGTAGAAAGCTTACAAATAACTTTTGCCATACGTCCTGTTCCACCTTGGGAACTAATATTACTTGGTTCATTGACAATATTAATTTTTCCTACAGTTCTACAGCAAGGGTATAAAACTCAAAAGCTTACTTGGGCCACATAAACAAGGTTTAATTTAAGGTGGCCGAAAAAAAAAAAAAAAATCGATATTCAATGAAGCGAACGTTTTTTATTTTTTTGCTTGATTTTTTTTAACGCTTTGTAATAAACTTATATACACACAACAAACAAAATTTAATTACGCTCTAACACTAAACATCTCTTCCCTGCTACTATTTTTCCTGTTTTGGGAGAAATTTCTGTATTTTTTTATGTATTATTGTACGCCAATATACTGGCCGGGCCTCAAAACTGCTCGTTGTGGGCCGGATGTGGTTCACGGGTCGCGAGTTTGACACACCCCTGGTCTACAGAATAATTAAAATTTTATGAAGTTAAATTACATACTAATACGTTTACTGCCAAAATATTTAGAACTGTCACATGCGTCATATATATATATATATGTATATCACTTACCAGGCTTCGAAATTACAACCTGGGATAGAAAATTTTCTTCTTCTTTTTCAATTCCTACTATTAGCTTACTCTCCCTATATATTTATTTATCTTGTTCAAATTTTCAATCGTGAATAAAATACATTCTATTCATCCAATCAAGTTCAAATAATTTTTTTAACTTGTAGTGGATGGCACTTGATGTTAATACAGTTTTTTGAAATATTAATTAAATAAATTAAATTTAATCAACTACTGGTTTTTGTCACCAGCTTAGATGTATTTCTATTGTTGTAACAATGTAACTGTTAAAACAAAGACAAAAGTTGGCATCGAAAACGTCTTTTTCAGCCAAACTAGCCAAATCGGGTGTGCATTGTTATAACACAGAAATCATGCTCTTTTTTCAATTTCTACTATTAGTTCACTCTCTCCTTATATATATATATATATATATATATATATATATATATGTGTGTGTGTGTGTGTGTGCGTAAGGATAAATAAATTAGACTAAAAATTAAATCCTTATCTCGCACTTAACTCTTATTTTTCATTTCATCTTCAAGTATCACATTAATCACCCATTTATTTCTTAGAAACATATGGCATATCCAATAAACATTTCTAATTTCAGATCGTTATATTTAATAGTCCTATATGTCAGCATTAACTTTCAAGTACACTCATAAAATCCGTGATACTTATCCCACTTAGTTTTCCTGTGGAATTATTTTTTATCTGAGTTCTTAGCTTCTGAAGAGATGTAGAAATTCTTGAATAAAGACCTTTTTATAATTAAATCTGATTCTGACTCCAAAACATGTCAGAAGAAAAGTAGGCAGGATTCTATCTGCGAATAAATTTCGAAACTTAACGTAAAACTAATCTTAACAGTAAAATAATTTTAAATTAAAAACGAACATCAACGACCGTAATAAATGATATAGAGAATTTGATGGAACTTCGACTGCGCTGTATACCTCCGTGCTGAATTCGTCAGGTTGCCGGAATTATAAGGAATGTTCTATGGTAAGGAAATAGAAGAAACTGCGCTCTTAACTCCGGGAAGAACGCCGCTCTTAGCACCAAAAAACTAGAATCATCTTCTTCTCCTAACGAAAAGTAAGAAACTAATATTTTAAAAATGGAAGCAAAGAACGAAAATAAAACTAAGCAAGAAGAGAATATAGGTGCAGATGAAGAAAAATTCAAACAACCTATAACCATTATAAAAATTATATTCGATTTTGAAGATCTACAGACTTTTTTCCAAAAATATAACCTAGAAATGCCCATCCAAACATTCCTTAGGAATTTTGAAAGTACGTGCGATTCCTTTGATGTAACAGAAAAACAGAAAATCCTATTTATAACCAAGTTAGTAGATGGAGCTGTGAAGAAACTTACATCAAATCACAATCGATCCCTAAACACTTTTTTACGAACTGAAAAATAATTTAATACGTGAATTAGGAATTCAAGTAAATCCAGCTGAGATTCATTTTCAATTATCTAAAACAGAAAAAAAAAACATCAAAAGAGACCCAAATAGAATATTTTTACAAAATGAAAGAAATCGCATCCTGGATAAACATGGATGAAGAAGGTGAAAAATTCTACATCATGAAAGTATTAAAGGAAAATAGATCCATAGAAATACAGTTACAAAGCTGCAGCAATATAGAGGAACTGAAGGAAAAAATGAAACTTTTAGATATCCAAGAAAAATCAAAATCAAATTGGAATGAAGTTATATACCCAAAGTATTCAGTGACAAGAATACCTCAGCATACGAATCAATTTGCCCATAGACAACAGTATGGACGATGGAATTGGAGAAATGATCAATCTCAACACCCAGATACGATACCCGGTTCAAGATACAATGTACACTCTCCTCAGTGTCCCTCACCTTCTTGTCATCACCCGTCCTTTTCTCTTCAGAGGCCGACCATGTATCAGAGAAACCATAAAGTCTCGCAGCAACAACCAGCGGTTTTGTGAACGGATGCTCCAACTTTATACCAGAGTCAAAGGACCTAAGAAAACATTACGGTATTCCAACCACATAGAACATGAGAACTGATGATCATCCAGAAGGGAAACAACTTCAAACAAGTTGAAGTCCTCTTGGATACAGGATCCAATGTCAACATTATTCCAAAAAATGTAATATCACAAATCAAGGGACAACACACTGTGGAGTATATCAAAACAAAAACTGCCACCATCCACAAATAAATTAAGGTGAGTGAGGCAATTACTTTACAATTGAAAACAGGAGAAATAATTAAAGATATTAAATTCCTCATAGTAAATGTAAAACTGAAATATTTAATTATTTTTAATAAAACTATGAGTATTTTTAATTAAATATTAATTTTATGTGTCTATAAAGGTTTTCAAAGAGGAAAAATAATTTCAAAAATTATGAATCTAAGAAAATCATTAAAGAAAATGAAACTCTTAAATTTAGTAATAAGGAAATTATCACTCTGATAATGTGTTTAATATTCAAATAATTCCCAACAGTGATTATGATATTGTTTATGTGATTATTGATAAATATAAACATGTTTTTGCTAAAAGTAAGTTTGACGTGGGCGAATTAAAATGTAATTCTCCGAAAATAATTCTTACCTCAGAATTACCCATTTCAAATCGACTATATAGGACACCTTTTAAAGATGATACGGAAATAAAAAAGCAATTAGATGCATTATTAAAAGCAGGAATAATTAAACCATCTTATAGTTCTTACGCTGTCCCTTTAACATTGGCTTTTTTAAAAAAAAGGATAATGCTCGTACGCGATTATGTATCGATTACAGAAAGCTAAATGCTATTACAAAATTAGATGCAGAACCATTTCCCCGAATAGATGCAGTTTTAGACAAATTAACATATGCGAAATTTTTCTCAACGATCGACCTCTGTAGTGGTTATTGGCATTTTAAATTAGATAATAATGAATCTAAAAACTTGCATTTACATCAAATTACGGTCTTCTTCAATTTAATCGTTTGCCTTTTGGATGTAAAACTCCCCAGCTATATTTCAAAGAGCTATTAGACAGATTTTAAATAAATACAAAATAAAATTTGCATTAAATTACTTTGGCAATATAATAGTATTTTCTGAATCAATTAAAGAACATGCAAAACTTTTAGAGGGAATTTTTAAAATTTGGGAAATAGAACATATTAAATTAAAATTCTCAAAATGTAAATTTGGTAAAGATACAATTGATTTTTTAGGATATGAAATAAAACAAGGTTCATACACTCCAAATAATACAAATGTCGAAATAATTAAAAAACTTTTACCCCCTAGGAATATAAAAGATTTACAAAGATTTCTTGGTAGTATTAATGTCTATTATAAATTCATTCCTCAATATGCAAAATTAAGAATGCTCTTAAATAATCTTTTTAAAATGATTAAGAAATAAAATTGTGGTTCCCAGAATGTCAACAATCTTCAAAAACTTAAAGACAGCTTAATTTCAAAGCCCATTTTAGCTATATTCAATCCAAGTTACCCCTATCATCTTTATATAGAGCGTCAAACAAGAAAAGCCCAATGGAAATCAACACATCCGATTGCATTCCATTCGAGAAGACTGAGAAATTATGAAATTAATTATACAAAAACTGAATAAGAATGATTAGCTATAATCGATAGTTTAGATAAATTCCATTGCTATCTTCATGGATATTATTTCACCGTTCATACCGATCATAATGCATTAGTTTGGCTTAAAAATTTCAAAACTACCTTGGGTAGACTTTTTAGATGGTCTTTAAAAGTTTCTATGTATGATTTACATATAAAATATAAAAAAGGTAGCACTAATATTGAAGCTGAAATGTTAACAAGAAATCCTATTGCTTATCATGTAATTAATATACCCCCAGTACCGTTATTAGATATCAATGAAATAAGTCATTTTCAAAATATAGAAAATATATCAGCTCCTAAATGTTTTAAGAGAGATGGTGTTTTTGTATTAAAAAAACAAGGTTTAACTACAATAATTTTTTCCCAAGCTCTAAGAGTGAAATTAATGTAAGCAACTTATGAAAAATTTAGTCGTCCTGCAGCAGCTACCATGTTAAAATTAATATCACCACAATGTTATTGGATAAGAATTATTACTGATATATGAAGTATATATATATAAATCAATTAAAAATATAGAAAGTAAAATACCAACGTTTTATATATATATATATGTATATTAAATAATATGTATTATATACATATATATTAATATTTTATTAAAATTTTCAATTCATAAAATACTTTTTACTTATAAGGATTATAATAATAATACTTTCTATTCATAAAGAAGTAGGAATTGACTTAATTTTTTTTATATTACTTGTTTATTTATGAATTTCTTTTTAGCGGCCAGAAATATCAGGCGTATGAAAAAGGTTACTAAAGAAAGATTTATTTCTAATCAAATAATGCAATTTTAAACAAGAAATACAGAATAGATATTAAAAAAGGTGAAGTCGTGCACTCGATAATAACGTTACTGGTCCCGCAGGGTGATGGAGCGGCGCCGCGGGGGGGGGGGGGGGGGGGGGGGTGGGGGGCGGTGGGTAGGTATCGGAATCTTTGACTTCCATTTTTACCCATTTCAAAAGATCAGTTTAATTCCAAATTTTAGACACTTGTCAAGGACCGATGACAATACAATAATTTCATAATTTTGTTCTATTGTCCTGATCAAGGTCATCAGGAAAAACCGTTTGCAAATTTGGCTACTTATTCCATATTTAGTGACTGAAAGATTTAGGTAAGACCTTGAAGTGAAAACATTCAGGTTTAACACTGGTACAACAACAACAACAAAAAAAGTGTTCTTTATGTGAAAAAGGGGAGGGTGCGTCAGCAATTTCTTACCTTAAATAAAAATTGCCCAATTTTTCTGTAATTAGAAATAAAAAAAAAAGCCTCGATTATGTGAACAAAAATAATTTTTGTTTTAATTACTAAACTCAGACACAAAGTCTGTTTTTCTAAACTTTCTTGTCGGATCTAGGGAATGATACATCGTTCATTGCTTCATTTTACCAAAACAGTTGAGAATTGATTCAGAGATCAACTGGTTAAAAATAAGTTCTTCGATTCAAAACGTGTACTTTTATGTCTAATGATGATTCACGTTTCAGATAGAATATTGAGCTCTTTTAAGAGAAAAATATGTGTTTGACTTTACACCTTTTTCGCATGAAGTATTTCAAACTTAGCTCTTCCAGGTTGTCTTCAGTTGGCTGTTTCTTCATTTTGCAAACCAGGCCGTATCGACGCATTGATAGGATACCAAGAGGTATTTCAGATTCTAAAAAATAACACATATAAGATTAATTCTTCAATAAATAAATGATAGTTTAAAAAACTAAAAAAAAAGGATTTTATTGTAAATCGCATTGAAGAATAAGAAATAAATTATAGTTTAAAATAACTAACAAAATGCCCTCTTATGGTCAATCGAACTAAAATGTAAAAAATAATTCTTAAGATAAGAATAAAATATTTAACGAGAAAATTAATGTGATTGTGGTAAAAGCATGTGTGTGTGTGGGAGGGGGGGGGGGGTTGTATTGCATAGTTACACTTACTCGGCATTTCGGAATAGTACTAGTAAGAAATTATAACAATTGATATCTAGCACCTTACGCTTTTACCACAATGATATTAAATTTCTCGTTAATACTTTTATTCTAATATTAAGAATAATTTTTTACATTTAGTTCGATTGACCATAAAAGCGTGTTTTTTAGTTTTTTTTAAACTGCAATTTAGTTATAATTATTTTCATTGTATGCGATAAAAATTGTAAATCCCGCGAATAATATAATTAAGAGAAAGTATACTTGCCTACTCTTACAGATTTTTCAAATTTTCTTTGATAATTTCAGACAATATGCAATCAAACTGAATTTAAATGTTTCAAAAGTGAGTGACTTTAATGAAAGACACAAATCACAGACATTTTTCACTAACATTACAGAAATGATATTTACAGACAAAACTGTCACATATTTTGTTTAGGGTATTGTGGTTTTGCTGTCCTTAGATGATTGGCATCAGAGCATGTTAAACATGTACTTAATTGTGTCTTTTTGACTGGGCACAATTTGTCTTGTGATACAGATGCAGTTTGCATGTTTCCTGAAGTCACTAAATGACGTACTTCCGAAACAGTGTTATCGGGAACAGTTGGCCGTCCTGACTGTCGTCTATCACAGATGCAGCCAGTTTCTTCAAATTTCTTTACTAGCCCGGAAGAAGTCACGCATTCGATGCTAACGTTAATGGGCCACGCGGGGTGACGGAGGAGTCACACCAATAATTTTCTTATAATTATTTTTACTATAAGCGATAAAAATAATAATTCCAGTGAATAATTTAATTAAAAGGAAGTATACTTATCTACCTTTAAAGACTATTCAAATTTTCTTGGATTATTTGAGAAAAATTCTAATCAAAGTGAGCTAAAATGTTTCAAATGTGTGTAGCTTTAATAAAGGGTGCAAGACACTTACTTTTAGGTGACATTACAGGGATTATATTTCCAGCCAAAACTGTCAAATTTTCATCAAGTTATTGTAGTTTTAGTGTCCTTTGATGATTGACAAATAACATGTTGAATTTTTCTTACTTACACGTTTTTGACAGGTTAAAGTGTTTGTTGTTGTATACTTGTGGCTTCATATCTTTTTTGATGGAGTTCCTTAGGTAGCATTTCAAAATCTTTCTTTTGACTCAAACGTTTAATTTTAATCGCTTTTATCAAATTTACTTTCGCTATCATGATTAATATCCAATGTTTTATCAGGTTCTTTATTCGTTTAGTCAGTTTCTTTTTCCGAAGTTTCAACTTCATCCAATTGTGATCTCTGATGCTCATTTTGTTTTTTATATTCTGTTTGTTTACATTTATAAGCTATAATGACGCAACGTTCACTCCCGCGTCACTAGTGGGAGAGCTTAGGATTTCTTGGAGACCTAAAGCCTGACTGACAGTACAACTTAGTGGACAAACTGTGACTTTGCTAGGAGGGGAAGGGGCTAATATTCTCCGTTACACCACTGATAAACCGTAAGGAGTCGAGCAAAACAGAAATCAAACCATTAAATCGTAGACAAGGGAGAAATGCAGCCGGTTCATAGAAAATATTATGTAACAAAAGTGGTCATGCGGGGAACTTAAAAAATACTTGCTATTCCCAAAAAAGACGAAGATAAGAGAGAAATACATTTTAGTTCCCACGAAGACTGTCATACAGGAGAATATTAACAAGATCATTTGTAACAATGAAACAATTTTTCCAGATTTCAAAATTCGTGAGCCTAGGGTAACTCTGTGCCCCGCGTGACTACTTCCGGGTTAACTAAATATTTTCAATATGTTCAAAAATGTCAAAAAAGTAAAGTAAAATTAGAATCGGAAATATTTCAATGAAAAATATAAAGTTGAAGTCACATTACATTTAACATAAATCCCTTTATAACTGAGGATAATTTTAAATAAATTGATTCAAACTTTATTTCCTTTCATTAACTTTTTTTTATATAAATTAAATAAATAAATGAACTGAAGCCATGTGAAAGGATTGCAAATTCTCTCAGTATTTCATCATTAGAAGAGTACATTCAATAAACAAGGTTATTCAATAACTTTAATGATGTTTTTGAATATAAAATTTTAAAACTCAATGCTTGTTAAGAGTGAATAAAATATGAACATCAGCAATGGATCTTCCAGATCACACAATTATTACAAGTACGTGATAAAATAATATTACTTAATATTTAGCCATTTCATTCATTTCTGCACATTTTATTTCGTCCCAATTTAGTGAGAACTCTCACAGTATGGCAACTGCTATTATAAGATATTTCTTAAGACTAAATTCATTTTTACTAAAAGCTACATTATTTATGAACACATCCCGTGTTCAAAATCTCAAAAAGATGAGCAATTTCAATCTCGATATAATAATTAATTTAATGATTTCGTGAATGTTTATACGCTTTTTTTTTTTGGGGGGGGGATTTTTGCAACCGATATTTTAACCATAGCCAATTGGCATAGTCGAGAAATAGGGTGGCATTCATTCCGCGAAGATAAATAAATAAATAAAAAGAGAGCTTGAGCTAATAGTAGGAATTGAAAAATGTAGTTTCTCTTTTATGATTCCGTTTTTTAACCAACCAGGTTACGGCAACTACAAAAGGTCATTTTTAAAGATTTACATAATACATAGTATAAATAAAATCAAACTTTGTTAGACATCACTTTTTTTTTTCAGTTTTATATTACAAAAATATTCATAAGTGTAATATTTATTTCCGTTACACTGATTAGCCACATGATTTTCTCTAAAAATCAAAAACTCCAATTTGAAACGATTGAATAAACTCTAACTTTTTCTTATTTAATAAAAATTAATTTTATATCTGCTTATGGAAAAATGTAATGAATGATAGTCAAATTTTTACACGAATGAATGCATTAATCTCCATTCTAATTTCTTTGTCATGAAATTTTATCTAGATAATTGTCATAAAATATATGATTACTTGCATATCTTATCTAATGCATTTTTAAATAAATTATGAGGATTAATGATATTCACATAAGCAAATCCAGTACTTTTTTTACATGTAAACAAAATGTACTGAACATTTTTTTTATATCGCTAAACTATGCTACTTCTAGAAAAATTTATCAGAAATTACTTGAATGTTTTTCTAGAATTATTATTTTGTTATAACACGATTTTTTTCTAGATAACTGTTAGACTATTTTTGTAAGTAAGCTTAAATTAATGTTGCTCTAGAAGTATTTTTTTTATTTTCTGTTTGGTTAGAGAAAGAAATGGTTCAATTAACTTGTGAAAAGGAAGTGCATAGTTTTTCATTCAACAACAAAACTATCTTGAAAAATATAGTATTATTAAACATTTTAAATGAGAATTCTGAAACTTGTGTACGTATTACGAAAGAAAAAATCTAATTATATTTTGATAAAAAAAAACACCTAAATATGAAATATCTGAATATTTTTAAATGCTAAAATTATATGAATTAAGTACTATATTTCAAAATGCTTGACTTTGCCTAATCTTTCATTCACGAATTTATATACTAGCAAGGGAAGAACACGGCACGGGAAATTCATTTGGGGGTGAGAATTTGTATAACAGTAGTACTCATCTAGAATATTCAACCCTCAATTTAATAGCCCCAAATGCACAGTGAATTCTGAGAAAATAACCTTATCGGTGTATAATGCGCACCCATACTTTCAAGCTGCAAATTTTAATTTTTAGGTATATTCGCCGTATAACGAGCTTGCCCTTTTTTCGAAGAAATTTGAAATGTTAGTATACATTGCTCTAATGTTTTGAAGTCATTTATTCGATATATTATCCCAAATTTTTGAAAAAACAATATACTTGTAGAACTATAACTCATTTATTTCATATGGCAAGTCATTTCTTTTGAATAAACATTATTTCGATACATATAAAAAAAAAATTATGCTCATCTGATTTGTTATTTTTAAAGCTGTCGTTTTTATACCCGGCGTCCCTTAAATTTCCATCTTATTTTTTTGTGTTAAAAGTTCGAGTTAAACGCCGGATTTTACGGTGTGTAAAAATAAGTTAAAACTATGATTCAACATCGCAGTAGCTTAGGTGGTATCATACATGCGTACCGTGTGATCTCTCAGGGTTCGAGGTGCATTAGCGAGTAATTTTAGTTCAATTCATTTACTTTAAAATTAAATAAATTTATTTTAAAAAAAAGTGTTTAGTTAACATTAAACGATATTTTATGTAATTATTCTGTATTTTAAAAAATAAAATAAATTAATATTATTACATAAAATATCATTTAATAAGCGTTTTTTTAAATAAATTTTAATTGTAAAAATATAAATGACTTGGAATTAAACTATTCGCTGGGGCGCTTTCAGGCCTAAGAGATTTCACGGTACGTTACTGCTTAAGCCGCTGCACCACTGATGCCTGGTTTTAACTTATTTTTATATAAGCTGAAATTGAAATTTCGAAGGTTATTTTTACCGAGTTGACTGTCTATTCAGCGGTATTACGTTGAGATTTTTGTAAGGTATACGACTATTCTAAAATCGCAATTTTTTTCAAAAATTTACAAATTTTATGATTTTATATTATAGGTCACATCTGTTTTAGGCCTAAGTGTTTTAGTATAAAAGCAGATGCCACTACTTTAAGCAAGATGTCATACTTTTAAATGTGTTTTAGTCGAAATGTGTTTTTTCAATAATGCTCAAACGGGGACAGCGATTGCTCAAAAAGTTTTGAAAGTATTTAACTGAAATTCTTTGTGTGCTCTCTGTACAATATTAGAAGTTTTTTGAACTTCAGATTTATCAATTACTGCTTTTATTAAAAAATGCACATCCCCTTTTCTGAATATAATCACTGTTTTTTTAAGCAATTTCACATAATAACTAAGATAAATTGCTCTAGCTTTCTGTGAAAATTAAACTATATCTTGTCCTGAAAGTCAATTAAAAAATGAATAGCAAAGTAACACATTAAAACAGAAAAATTGAGAATTTGTTTATAAACTTTTTGTACAAGGAGGATCCCGTTTAGGTAACTTTTTGTAAATGTTTATCAATTGTTTCCAATTTTAGTAGTAATAATTTCTATTTCTTATCTTATAATTTTATCATTTTTTTTCTCAAAATGTTCTAAATAAATCTTAAAACCACAAAAAGTCTCCAAATCTCCATTTAAAAAAGAAAAAAGAAAAAAAGTTGTCGCAAGTAGTCGGATATCTTAAAGAGTACTACTATTACACGAAGTCTCGTCTCTCCAAATGAATTTCACAAGTCTTGAGCTCCCATTGTAAAATCCTAAATTTAAATCATAACCAGCTCTTTGATGACCACCGTTAAAAATTTCACATTAACAGCCGTAGCTTATATTTTAATGATTAATTTAATTTAAGTACATTAAATAATCGTAAAACTTACTTTAATTAGGCGAACAAGGAGAAAGAATCATAAAACGTAGCTAATGAATCTGAATGTTCCTAGTGACCTTAGTATTGTTTTTGTTTCTATACGTGTTTCATTCTCTAAGTGGTTTTTTTCACTGAAAATATTTTATCTACTAACAGAATTTTGAATGACTTTTTAATGTATGAATTTTTAAATTTATCAATATAAATCTTTAAAGCTCATGCTTTACTTTGAATTAGCATTATAGTTTGCTTTTAATGGAAAATAAACTTAGTATGTCACATACAAAATAAATACTTACCTTATAATTTTAATAAGAAAGCGTCTAGAAATAAAGCAATATTGCTACAAATGCGATGTATTGGTATAGGATCCAAGAAACAAATATTTGTAGTAACTATTTGGACTCCTATATTTGCAGGAAATCTATTTAACAAAAATACTTTCACACCATCACGTATTGGATATAGATATATCAGCAAAAATCATGTAAAAACACATCAATAAATGTGTTAAATTAAAATGTATGTTCCAACAATTATCAAGTAGTTTTAGAACACCTTTGTTTCTAATCATTGATATGAATATAATTTTGAAATTTGATGAATTTCTTAATTATTCGTATCAAACCTAGTATATATATATTATATATGCATAGACTTATGTGCTTCATAAATTTTCTTTGTTTTTAATTACTGTGAATAAAAGGTAACTTTCTTTCCTTCAAATAATTAAACTTTATCCCTGTACACATTTCACTGATTTTAAGAAACAACAACAAAAATAATAACAGTACAATTAAGTACCATGACATTGATTATTTATCTAGAATGGCATGCGACATAGCCATCCTGTGATGACTATGTCTTTCCGGTTCCGCGTAAGCTAGAGGTGTGGGATTATCAAAATGATGAGACATAATAGTTCTTAATACAACTTTTATTAAGAATAACTTATATTACTTAAATTCTAAATTGACAATTTTAATTAAAGTGAGAGTTAACACCCAATTAAACCGTGTATTTAAGTCAGATCACGCAACTAGATCCTTTATCTTAATTATAGTTAATAAACCGATTCATCTAAATACCTATGTCAAATATTACCTTTTGCAGATCTCCTTCTTTCACCTATAGAGATATTTATAATTCACTTGATATATGAAGATTCCAACTTCTTTATATAGGACTTCTATTCTTTCCAAAACTATCGGACTGCTAACTCTTGATCTACAAGATTCCACACTAAGCTATCTTTAAACTTGCCGTGTTATTGATCAGAAGGATTCCACACTACTATCTCTAAGCTTGCCGCGCTATATCTTATCATCAAAACTTCTCTCCTTTTATAGTATATCTCATTTACATATTATCTTCGTTTATCTTCTTGGTATTGGGTTGGAAAAGTTTTGCCATTAATCGTGGCCGTCAAAGAACATAGGAGTTATGTTAGCAGAAAGACGCGAGAGACGTCACAGGCATACATATGTATGGTCAGAAAAATTGCAAAGCATTTTCTGTGTTCTCGACTTCTTCAACATAAATATTCAAATATACGTAACTATCTACTTATATGCATATATATATATATAGAGAGAGAGAGAGAGACAGAGAACTAGAGATGATGATATGATTTACTATTACAATTTAAACTTGAAATAAAATTCAGGAGTAAAATTCTTTTCTATATGCAGAAAACCGGTGGATTGGAGAAGAGAAGCTGAGGCAATATTTTGTTATTCTCAAGTTAAAGATATTAAATCGTGTACAATGAAAATTGCTTAACACGAAGCAAAAGGGAATGAAATACTTTTTCGAGTTAAAAGGTTTCTATGATAGCATAGTGAAAGAAAAAAAATTTATTCAACAAAATTAAGTTTATCAGAATAGATTTTATTTACATAGATATGCTGCATGTATTTCTTAAAAATCTTTCAAACATTTATGTAAATTGCTCTTTTTTTAATTATTGTTAATAAAATATAGTTAGGAATATAAAATGTTTGCATATTTCTGCTTTCGTCTTTTATTTTTGATCAACTGCCTTAAGAAGCTCCATCTTTATTTTAAACGTAATATCAGTTTACTTTCCCCTGGAGCTTTTTCCCATTGTTCTCGCAAAAAAATTCTTCTAAAATATAAAAAATAATGTGAACCAACTTACTGATTTTTACTCACACTGCGATGTACGCGTTACTGAGTATAAACGCCAACTAATCAGATATGAGATGTTTTTCTGCAATTTTTGTTGGAATGGAAGATGAATGTAACTTAGATATATATATTGTGTCCCAAAGCAATATTATTATACCTAAATATAGGTATTCATTTGAGGTAAGTAAATTGGGCTTACCTTCTTTAAAAAATCCGGGATCTTTTTATCTTTTTTCGTTCGGGGGAGGCATAATAAATCACAATGAATCAAATGAAGAGTCCTAATCTTGACATACACTCATCTATTTTTAATTTTAAACATATATATATTAGTTACATAATGACTACGCGACAAAACGAAAGAACACATAACGCGCGAACAGCAAAACAGTTAACAGAGAGAAAAAAAACATGACATCATTTCACTTCATTTCATTCCGTGCGGGCTTGCGCAAAACGGAAATACAGATGGGAGTTTCGCATGTCGCAACAATATAAAACTGGCTCATCTCAGAGGGGCTATTCCGAGGGTATTTAGAATCCAAATTAGTCCATTGTTCGCGAAACCTGTGGAATCATATCTCTTTCATTTCACTCCTCTCTTAAACCTAGCCTGTCCGGCTTGTGTTTTCAGCATTTTGTTCATTCCAAGAAGGGAAATATTTTCCTGTTAAAATGAAAACACTGCATGAAAATAATAGTAGTTTGTCTGGACCGTTGTGCTACTTCGTGTTGACCGATATTTCGTCTTAATTATTTTCGCATTAAGCGTACTTCACTGTAATATTTTAAAGCGTTCTAGAAGGTTGAACTAAGTTGATAGTTATTGGCTTAGCTTAGTGTTGTTGCAGTACTTATATTTATTAATATTTTATTTGTATAATTTTTTTTGTTAATTTACAAACAATACATTGAAACTTTTAATTTATCGAAATTAACAGAAGTGTCAACAGCATGCTTTTATGAATCTTTTTTCGACATGGCAACGCCCAAAATATCTTCCATTACACAGAAATCCACAACTTATCATTCAGATAATTTGTTACTATTACCATACACACAACTTTCAAGTAGTCTTTAAATTATATTATGGAAGAATAGTTATGATTTTATGTATAATCAAAAGTAACTAAAAGCATTGTGATCTCCAAAATGTATGGTCCAGAAAGAATAAAATACTTATCATTTGATTGATAGTTTCTTTACGTGCAGTACGATTTGAATTTAAAATTGTGCATTTATTGTGCTTGAAATGCAAACATTCTGGTAAGTATTATTCATTCATTTGAAATGCACTTTAATTACATTATAATTTATTTATAACACGCTACTACTGTGTGTGATATTATCATTTTTTTAAAGAATCAATTCATTTATAAAGCTCTTAGCATCATCAGTTCGATTCCTTATATTTCTTGGATGACGTCGTGGCCTAGTGGTCGAGGTAACGGACTCGTGACTGGAGTGCCATGAGTTCGAGCCTAGTACTGCTGAAGCCCCAACGTGCAGAGGTGGTCGATGCACGTTAAATGTGTCGAAGCTGAAACGTCCTCCCACTGGCATGGCGTGGAAGTTAGAAGAGGAGAGTTCTAGCTCACAGGTGTTGTTATCTTCACTTGACAATGGTTCAAAATGACGAGTTCCGTCACCAAAAGCCATCGAGTAGTTGAACAGAGCGATGCTAATATTCACTCACTCACTTACCCTTCCATTTCACGAACTACTCAATTATAACTAACACATGGGTAAACTTCTATCAGACATCATTAAGATATAAAAAATAACTACTTTTTTTGTATCAAATAATTGGCATAAGAAACTTTTTAAGGTTATTAAGCGCACATATATCAATAAGCTAAACACAGTGTGGTTATTATACATTGCGGTTATTATAGATTGCTGCAATTTAACAGCTGTAAATATTTTTAAGAGGATGCCATGTTTTTACACAATTGTCTTTTTATAACCAAATTATTTGAAGTTATTTAAGTATATTATTTAATCCAGTCGCCTAATAACAGGTGCAGTTAAATCCACCCCATAGTGGCTATGTAAGCGTTAACTAATATTTCTCCTGTCTTGCGTGATATTCGTAAAAATACTGTAATTTTGTTTCAAAAACTACAGGCTTCCAAATAATAAATATTGAAATAATTACAATTTTAACAACGTTAAAAATTTAAAGACACAAGTGGGTTTGAATCAAATTGGTTATCAATTATCAGATGACTTCGACCTTGTTCTAAACATGAATGTGATGATTGTGCATTTGTGTCCTCTTGAATACGGTATCTTCCGTGTATATCGTAAACTTGACGAGAAAATTGATAAAAGTGAGATACCCTCTACCAGATCAGAACCATTGCTTATGAAAATGTTGAGAGAAGATATCCCAGTAACCTCTGGACCCATGTTTACACCTATAGATCAATGATTGAGCAAAGTACTGGAGCTTGCGAAAGAGTCTATTGTAACCATTTTGTATCTGCAGTGGGAAGATATACTACCAATTTTGATGGTGAAGTTAAGGCTATATATTTTACTTTCAATCAATTAAGCGCTCATAAGGGTTACTTTATTTGGGCTGTTATTTTATCTGATTGCAGATCCACTTTGCAGGCTATCTCAAACATACAGTTTGCACTTTTGAATGAATGTATGAACGTAGAAAGCCTCTGGCGGACTGTATTGTCTTCTAGTACATTTCTACTCATTGTGGTATCGAGGGAAATGAAAGAGTTGATTTTCTGGCAAAGTAGGGAATGACTATTCCACAAACCACTAATCACCATATGACTTTTAACTCTTAATTAAACTCCTAATTAAATTATAATTTGAGAGTTATGCCTCCTACCTATCAAACTGGGAAATACCTAGGTGTGTCTCATTAGTTCAAAGCCAGTCATTCCTGTAGCCGCAGCGTTATTTCGACTTTAGGCTAGGCATGGTTGTTTGAATGCCCATCTTTTTTAAAATTCGACTAAAGAACACCTCAGCTTGTACTCTTTGTGACTCTGTAAGAGTCCATGGATACGAACCAAATTGACGAATGCACTTCGTTATTGTCTTTTAACTCTATTGTTCTAAAGCAGGGATGTCTAACACGCAGCCCGCGGGCCGCATGTGGCCCACCAGTACGTAAGTTGTGGCCCGACGACTCTTTTTAAAAAAATTTTAAATATCAGGTTTTTAAAGTTTTTTTTTCATTTTGAAATTTATTTGAGGGGAAATTTATATATATATATATATATATATATAATTCTACAATGTATTTGTCTGTTACCTGTTCTTGTTTTAAAATAAATCTTTTTTGATAATAGAAACGTCCTTTAGATTAAAATAGATTTATGTTTTATCAAGCAGTTACATTTGATTTTACTATAATAAATTACTTTTTTAATAAATTCCAAATTGTATTATGCAATCCTTTATCATGGTTGGTGCATGGTACTCTGTATGAGCGACTTTAATTTCTCCTCCTTCTTTTCTGTTTGGAGTGCCCAAAAAGCAAGGGGCAGTCAGAGAGTTTTTAAAGTTTACAAAAGGAACACCGTAATTTTCAAGAAAATGGCAACTGTATTATTTTAAACATTATTTGATCATTGTATTATTATATTATATAAACATTATTATATTATCTAAGTATGTATACATGAAAGATAATGAAAGCAATAATAATAATTCATTCTGTTTCAAATTTTCACTCCAATAAAAGTTTTTTTTTTATTTCCAAATCTGATATAAAGGTACATATTTTTATGTCCGGCACGCGAGATTACAATGTTTTTCCAAAGTGGCCGGCCCACAATGTCATTTGGGTTGGCTACCCCTGTTCTAAAGTATCGCAATGCTAGATCGAAACTAATGGCCTGGAGGCCAAATGTCTGACATCTGTGTAAATAAATTATTTAAACAAGTAAAGCCTGTGCCAGAGGTCGATAGATCACTTCGCTTTGCATATATGGTTGCACCTCTTCAGATTCTTGTTACTATTCTAATCACTATTTCTATACTGATTAGTACCATTTTTTCCTCTGTATAATATTAGTGTCTACTAAAAATATTAGTTGGAGTACAGGAGTCGTAACCATGAGAGCAGAATAAGTAGGGTGTCCTGTCCCAGGTGTAGTTCTTTGATGTCTTAATTATCTTCTATGAATGGCAACTTTATTCTCTTTCAAAATTTTCTATACCCCTGGCCTATGTATTTATTTAAAATGTATTTTAATAACAACTAATGAAAACATGGTCCAATTCTAACTTTTATTGTTAATAATTTTTTTTATTAATTTTTAAACTAAATTCCTGATTGAGCTGTATTACAAATAATGTTATTTCGCTTTTAGATTCAGGTAAGGGGGAAAATACATGAGAGGGGACATTTTATGAACTGCTGTGAAATATATATCAAAAACCGAAAAATTTGTGAGAGATAGATTATCACGTCAGTTAGGAATAATTCTCATTTAGTATTCCTATTAAGTAATATTAATCTATCTTTTTTTTCCCCAAAAAAGTATATTATTTAATCCCTTTCATTAAGATTATGAAAAAATATTGCTTAAGTCTATTTTAATCGGACTGAGTAGCTAAAACTATTGATTTTGGGATAAAACTCCTTGTTTAAGAAGTTATCCGTCCCAAAAGTGTTTTCAAACCATTTAATCCTTTACATCAGCTCTTGCGAAAATGAAAATAAAAATAATGCTTTGATTCATTTAGTAAGGCTAAATAATTTACTTCATTATCAAAGTACTTAAGCACAAAACAATTTTCATATGTACATAGTTATTAAATATCTCTCAAAGAGAGGGGTATTTATTTTTTTCAAGCACGTGTAACCATTTTCGAGAAATAAAATTAAAACATTTCACATGTAAATGGAACTTTAAAAACGAAGCACTTTAATCGTATTCATATCCTTTCATTCATGCATTGGGGCAAAATTCCCGACGAAGGCATTTCTATCCTCCTCTTAATATCTGTGTAAAATGCCGACAAAGCATGGATTAAATCGAACAGAGTTTTCCCTGCTTTGAATAATAAACGTGACTCATACATCAGAATGTTCCGTTCTGACATCATTGATATTCATAAGCCCTTCCAAGCCTCAATCGAATTTTCACGGGTCTACATTTATTCGGAATGGTTGGCAACGCTAGAACGACGTAACTGCAGCAGAGGAGAAAACTTTAGCAAATTTTTGGGACTCGGTTTCTTCGAGATATTTTGCTTGGATTTTTTTTTTTTTTTTAACTTTTGATTTAGCTTGTAAAATTTTATGAAGATGCTTCACTGTGAGAAATGAAATATATTTGAGCAGAAATTGGGATTGCAGTTAAGGAAAGGAGGCAATAAAGTGGAATGAGAGAAATTTCAGAGCTTTGAAAAGAGATATTGGCATAGAATTTTCATACCGTTTCTCAGTGATTTATTCTTGAGAAAAGTACAGAAGAAATAGAAAATTATAAAGAAGATAAAGATGAATTTCTTGAAAAGAATTAATTTTATAATAAACTAATTTATTATAGTGAAAAATCTATCGTAGATAAATATATTTACATAGCGAAGAGTAAAGTATATTTCTACTCATAGCTGAGTTCCCTATTCTATGGTTAGTATGTAGTACAAGTTGTAGTAACTTAATTAAACAGGTTTTAAGAATTACAGGTCTAAACGCGAGGAGGCAGTTTATGTTGCTTAAATTAGAGCATTTCAGTGGGAATGACATGGATTTAGATAATGGAATCATAAATTTACCAAATAATATTTTTAAACAAGAATCTTATCATGTGTTTGAAAAAATATATATATCAGCCAAAATGTGCATACCAATTGCAGTAAAATATTAATAACATTTGAAGAACATTAGTTTTTTAAGATTACAAAACAACTTTTAAAACTTCTGGTTTTTTTTGTCGTTTTTCTAATTTTATTGTAAAATTTAATTTAACAAGACATTTAAACAATTTTCGCTACATGATTTTTTAACCTACAGCCATTTTAATTTTATAATTGCCGGCTGAGAGACGTACTTGGTTTGTCACTGGCTTTGTACGCCTAAGGTTGCGGGTTCAACCCCGGCCCAAGTCGGTAAATTTCCATCATGCAGAAAATCGACATCTGCCATGTTCCATGACTATGCGGCATACAAAATCCCCTTGAGTACCTATTTGGCTCATGGTTGCTCTAAAAAAAGAATTAAAAATCCGAAGGACAGTTTCGCATTGCCAGAAGCAGGTGCATTTCTCTGGGGATGAAACTGGGCACCAAAATTACTTGCGGTGATTGGTATCCACCTATATGGTGCTGCACTAAAATATATAACAGATTCCTGGGAATGTACTAGGTCTGCAATGGTAAAATATCAATCCACAGACAATTAGAAATAAAATATATAATTTTACCTTGAGTAAAATTAAAATAGCTAAGGGCGGTTTTCCCAATCTGGCGCTCGGAAAGTCAAAAAATAAAACTGCGCGAAATAAAAAAAACAACCCACTATTTATGGTCCTCATATGTTCCGTAGTCATGTGGTAAAACGCTTTCGTCAGTATACGAATGGAAATATCCTACAATCATCGGTTTTGATCGGG
>BMAV01017271.1:0-16399 GCA_019973955.1 Trichonephila inaurata madagascariensis | reverse complement strand
AAATTAATTATACGTATTTTAAAAAATAACTGAAATTAAATTTTAAAAAATTAAATAAAATATTTATATTTTCATGTAATTAATTTTCTATTCAGAGCTAAAAGCAATAAAAAAAAATTTTGTTTTTTTTGAAGGACTTTATGGCGGGCTTCTCAAACTTTAATACGGCCCCCTTTAATAACAATTTTTATCGGCCCCCTTATACATTAATAAACTACTAATGCTAATAATGCACTTTGACGCTAAAGCTACAATCCCAATCTTAATTAAAATCGTACAAATTAATAACATAAGTATTAAATTTTGTATACGTTATTTTAAACAAAAATTAAGTAATAGGATAATTAATGTTATTTTTCCTTTCTTTTTTAAATTTGGAACATATTGAAAATGTGGTGGCCTAGAAACAAAAATATAGATATCAGATTTTTTCTTTTCCCTTTAGATTAAAAAATTTAAAAAAACAAATCAATCAGATCAAATTTTTTAAATTTTGCGTTTATCAACACAGGTAAATCTCGGACAAGTTTTTATATCATAAATTTGTAACGATTTTATAAGTTGATAGAAAAAAATTTTTTTTTAAAAGAAAAGTTTTTTTATTCTTTTAGAGCATTTAAAAAAAAAGCTTTTTTTAAAAAATTTTTTTTACTTTTAATTTTTAACATCATATTTGTGAACGATTTTCGGAGGGGCTATTTTGAAGACAAAATATAGATCTGAGCAAATATCAAAAAATAACTCTGAGTGTAAATTTTTTTTTTAAACCCTTTCCTTTGAAAAATTTTTGCTCGGCAAGAAAGCCCATGGAAGTCACGATAATTATTAAACTTGTTCTTATAATGGCTGGAATTTTAACACGATTTTATTTTTTAAAAAATGTAATATATTATTCTTGAATAATAGTTTAAATTTTAAAGGAAATAAAACTAAGTGCATGACAATGTATACAAAAATGTAAAATGATTTATTGAAATGAATCCATATTATAAAACGGTTTTGAATGAACAGAAATTTTTAAGCCTCGCAGAATTAGCATTTGGGAATAAATGTTAAGTAATAAAAAGAATATAAATTCTAATGAATAAAAATTTTTAATTTTTTTTATTTAAAGCGAAAAGCCCGGGATCAGGTGTGCACTGATACTAACGTTAATGGTCGCGGGAGTGAACCCCCCCTTTTTTTTTATAATTATTTTCAATATACAAGTAAAAAATCACAATTTCAGTGAATAATTTATTTAAGAAAATATATTTACCTATTTCAAGAATTTTTCTATTTGTCTTTCAAAATTTGAGAAAATATCCAAAAAAACTGAACGAAATTGTTAAAAATGTCGAAACCCTTTAATAAAAGACACAAAAAACAGACACTTTTGCTAGCATTACAGGAAAGTTTTTTGCAACAAACTGTCCCTTTTTTTCGTTATTGTAACTTTAATGTCCTTTTATGATCGACAAAATCCTGTTGAACTTTTTTTTTTTGGGGGTCTTTTTTTACAGGGTGAACATTTTTTCGGACACTTATGACTTCATATTTTCTTGATAAAGTTCTTTAAAGTAGCTATTGAAAATTTTCCTTTCGTTTCATGTTTTTGCTTTTCTCAAATTTACTTTGCTAACATGATTAATATGCATTATTTCAGCAAGTGTTTCCCGTTTGATCGCTTTATTTTTTTTCGAAGTCACAGATGCCCAATTTTTTCATATTCGCCATTTACATTTATAAACCATAATCAGTCGTACAACATCCAATTAAAACCACTAAGTTATTCATAGGGGAAATTAAAGCATGTTTGAAAAATATTTTTTTAAAAAAATGATCGTGTGGGAAAATCGGTTCAAAAAAAATCCAAGATTCTAAAAAAAAGTTTGCCACCCCAAAAAAAGGGGATATGTGATCAATTCATTTTTTTTCCCATTAAGACTGTCAAATTAAATTTCTGTCAAAGGTCATTGGTAAGAAATAAACAGTTTTCCAGAATTAACGATTTTGTATTATATGTTTCAGTAGACTCATAAAATAAATCTTGGCCAATTAATCCCTTTAAAGTCTCAATATGCTTATCCGTATATAAAAACTCTTTCCATTGTGAAAAAAACCAAAGAATTAATATAATTTACCCCTGGGATGCAGAGAAAACATACCACTAACCAAATTCGCAAAAAATATTTTAATTAAAAAAAAACGTAATAAAAAAACTTATCAGGTTACAGCAGACAAACAAAAAATTTTCACTTTTGATGACCTTTTTTTTTACCAGATGATATATATAAAAACTATCTGTAATCTGTATTTTTTATTATATCAAAAATATTTTTTTCATTACAGTAAATTAATTTTTTTTAAACCATTTTCGATATCTTTTGCCCCCGGGGGTATCGCGCCCAGGGGGCGCGCCCCACAGTTTGAGAAAACTGCATTATGGTGTGAAATTATTTAGTAAAGCAGAAAACACCTATATTTCTGCATTAAGTTTAAATGGAGTTGCACTAAATTTTCGCCGATTATTTCATCATACGTACTATTATAAACTTTTTTTTATGATTCAGTTGAGTCCCGAAAGCTCGGCACTCGCTAACTAGCCAGTCCGGATAATTAGGCAGCACTATTTCAGTCGAAAAACTCCACGTGCAGATCCGTTCAAGACCGTATTACGTCGGTCTCAGTTAACGAAAAATGCCGGAAAATGATGAAGACGTTAACGTTTAGAACACAGTACACATTCCGAAAATATCACATAGTGAGGGACTAAAGGCAGTAGAAACCTTCCTCGAATATTTTAAACAAGGTGCGTTGTTAATGAACTAACTGTTCCTTCATCGTCTTGAATAGTCCATGATTTTAAAAGAAGAGGTTAATAAACATGTAGGGCTCTAGTTGTTAAATAATTGTTTAGTGAGCTTCATCGTCTTGTTAATTATTTAAGCAGATGAATGTTACAAAAATGGCCAAACACTTTGGCAACTTAATAAAATCAATATAGGAGTGTATAAAGGAGAAAAACACACGACTCGCTAACTCATCACGATATCTCTGTAACTACTCAACCTACAAACCCTTGGCATATTCCTTTCATAGAGTACAGATTTGCTAAGAACGGAGTTTGCGAAAATTGAGCCCCAAAGGGTGTTGCAGGGGATTAAAGGGCGTTATAAATCATGATTTTCATTTTTTACACTATTAAACGAACATTCTTTAAATTTAAAAGCCGATTCCTTTCACTGTGAGTACAGATTCACTACAAAATGGTTTTTACGAAAATCAACTCCCCTCAAGTGTCGTTGTGGGAGATTAAAAATAGAAATAATTATCTATAACGCCCCTTAAACTATTAGACGAACAATCTTAAAAATTTTGTAAGCAGGTTCAATTCATGGATTATATATCTGCTAAAACTGAGCTGAGTGAAAATTCATCCCAGAGTAATATTGCGATGACTTACAGGGCATTATAGAAAAATATTCCCAATTTTGTGAGCTATTAGATGTACAGACATGAACCGTAGCAAGTATGTTCATTTCATAAATTAGAAATCGGCTACAAAAGATTTTTTTACAAAAATAGACCTCCAAGGGGTTGCAAGTATTTAAGGGGCGTTATAGATAATATATTACCCTTTTTAAATTATTAAGCGTGAAGTCTTGAAATTTAGTAGGCATCTTGGTTCATGTAGTAGTGATCGTATAAGAAAGAATTTTGCCAAAATCGACCCTCAAGGTGTTGGCAAGCGGTTGAGTGCCGTAATAGATAAATATTCATGTTTAACTATTAGACCGAAAGATTTGAAATTTCCTTAGTACATTCCTTTCGAGGAGTAGGGAACCGCTACAAAAGAGCCTATTACGAAATTGACCCCAAAAGGGTTTTCGAGAGTTAAAGGTGTTATAGGTAAAAGAGAATCCAGTTTTGGAACTATTGAAATTTGAAATTTGGTAGGCATGTTTCTTTCATGGGGCAGAGGTGCACTACATAAATACATTGCTGGCCACCGTAAATGACACACCAAGAAAGACAAGAGATAGCACAACAAAATTTATTTTGTAGATAACATGTTTACCAAGTATCAAATGATTAAATTTATAGATTTATGTGAAGTATGGTTCCTGCCAGAATCAGTAGCCAGAGTAGCCGCCATTGTTGGAGACCACCGCTGCCACACGCCTCGGCATTGATTCAAAGAGACTTTGGATGTGTTCTTGGGTTACAGCAGACAAGCAGCTTCCACACGTTGCCAAAGTTGATCTGCTGTGGCAGCTGGGTCAATGGTTGAGCTACCATGGACTCCATGTTTTCTATCAATGAAAGATCCGGAGAGCGAGAGGCCAAGGAAGCATTTCAATCTGGTGTTTGATGAAGAACCTTTGGATAATGCGTGCCACGTGTGGTCGCGCATTATCCTGTTGAAATATGGCTGTGGCCATGCTCTGAAGATAAGGAAAGGACAACTGGCTCCAACACCTCGGAGATGTAGCGCTGGCTGTTTAAAGTACCGGCAATGCATACTAAAGGAGTGTGAGAGTGATATCCAATACCACCCCATACCATAATACCCGGTGCAGAACCAGTGCGGCGGTGTAAAACGCAGCTGTTCAGCATCCTCTCTCCACGGTGTCTCCAAACTCGAATCCGATCATCGTGGTGTTGCAGACAGATGCGTGACCCGTCAGTAAACACAATTTCATTCCATTCTGCCGCCCACATCCTTCTTTCATCGCACCATTGGTGGTGGAGATGTCTGTGGTTCTGCGTCAAGGGTAGACTAAGCAATGGACGTCTTGCGGACAGACCACTCTGCTGTAAGCGGCGTCGAATGGTACGCGCAGACACTGAATGATGCGTTACAGACTCAATATGCTGTGCTATGGTTCGTGATGTGACTGAGCGATCCGTCACTGCCACGAGCTTAATTTGCCTGTCGTCATGTGAAATGGTGAAATAAGGTGGATGCGATCAACCACGTCGGTCCGTCGTACCCTCCTGCATCCAACAGTCACATATCCGCATTACAGTTGTTTGTTTCGTCCAACACGACTACCGATTTTCCTGAAAGATAATCCACAATCTCGGTAGGCCACTATCCTTCCTCTGTCGAACTTGGATATTTGATCAAAGGCTGATCGCTGTTTTCTACGAGACATAACTGATCATTTTTTGAAAAAAAAAAAAAAAAACACAAGAAAAACACAATTGCCCAACTTGAAATCTTCGAAATCTCCAAGCCTTAATTAACTTTTTGAGGTGGCGCCACAGGCAAGAGTGATGTGTGTCTGCGCTGAAATTCTAATCATTTGCATATCTTACCTCCGCTAATGCATGTTGTAAATTTCATGTTATTTGCATGCTTCCTTCAGGGTGTTGCATTTACGGTGGCCAGAAGTGTAGTTTTGCGAAAATCAACAGCAAAGAGCAATATTGGGAGGGATTAAGGGTCATAAATGATAAATATGCTAGATTTTGAACAATTGGACTCCAAGGGGCGGTATATATTATTATTTTCCCGTTTTCAGACTATTACACAGTATTAAAATTTCTTACGGTCCATTCTTTTCATGGAGATCCACTTTAAAAAGAGTTTTATAGAAATCCACCCCCAAGGGAGTTTCGAGGGCTTAAGGGATGTTATATATAAATATATTCCCATTTTTGGATTATTAGACCCCCAGACTTGGTAAGGCAGTTCCTTTTATAAAATGGTGAGGACTTAAGGGGCACAGATAAATATCACCGTTTTTTGAATTGTTGGATATACGGACTTGACATTTTGTAGGCATGTTTCTTTCGTTGAGTATAGATTCACTAAGAACGAATTTTATAAAAATTGACCCTGTGTAGGGGTGGGGGACAGAGGAGTTGCTGGGGCTTATTTATAAGAAAAGTTCCGTTATCGAGCTACTATTTAGCGTAGTGAAATTTGGTATGCTTGTTAATTTTGTTGTTTAGATATCCTCTCAGAAATTATTTTACGCAAATTGGCTCCAATGGGGGAGAAGTACTTTTTGTAGCGTATTGATAAAAAAAATTCCGTTTCGAACTATTAAAACTACAGTATTGAAATTTGGCGTGTATTTTTCTTTTGTAGAATTGAAATTCACTAAAAACGGGTCTTTTGAAAAAGAATTCTTGAAGGTTGTTACTAGAGTTTACTCAGGGAAAAATTTCGCTTCTGAACTATTAAATTTAGACTTCAAATTTGGCAAGCGTGTAAATTTTATTAAAAACAGACCCTCTAAAAAATGGGTTTTGCGGAAATTCAGTTGGGAAGGGGTTTACGAGAACGTAAATGATAATTCTAATTTAATTTTACAAATTAATAATTAAAAGTTATGTCCTTTTTAAAATAACAAGCTTGAGATTAAAGGATATTTTTCAATATATATTCCAATTCTTACTTCTAAGATATCACTAATTTATATATATTTAAAAGCAGTATACATATTCATATAACATCATGAAATAACCAGCATAGCGTTCGAGTAACAGCTGGTTACAATATAAAATTAATAATAATATTTTATTAATATCTGTATAATTATAATAGTAAAATATTGTATTATTATTTTAAAATTTATTATTTAAGTATTAGTTAAACTCTAAATTCGCATTTTAATATTCGAGATGGCTGTACCTACCAACTTTTAAAATTAGAAAATTGTCTAGTGGGAAATATGAATGGACAATCATGGAATCCAAATCTGTTCTTACGATATGTGGGACGTCAAGGTTGTTTATTTGGGGAGTTATCTGTATGCTATCAGGGTTACAGTAATAGGTAAGTCCCTACATTTTTTGTGTCCTATGAATACTGCTCTGTGGCGAAAACAAATAAAGCAAGGAGATGATTTTTGTTTTTAAAAGAACAAAATAATTAACGCCTGTTAGCACATAAGGAATCCGATGAAAGCTAAACTCTTCGCAGACACCTCATTCATTTCAGTTGCATGTGGTGTTGTTATTAAGTGGGGCTGTGATCGCGCGCGTTTGTGAAGAGATACTTTACTTGTTTGCAGAAGTTTGTTGCGTAAGGAAGTTTTGAAACATCGTAGCTTAGCCCACAATGCTTGCTTTTTGAATTTCTTTGTTTAGGCATCTTTATAAAAGCCAGTCGTCATCGTGTAGACGATGCTGGATAGTTGGAAGACTCTAGGAGGGCCAATCACAAGTTACCTGCTGTTGGGACCTCGAGAATTCTGGAAATGTTGTCTCCACCATGTGAAAATATTTCACAAAGACCAGAACAGTGGTCGGGCGACCTAGACAAGGCCAAGAAAGGACAACAATGTCTGCTCAAGTGTGTTATTTGTAACTCTTTTTAGCCAGAAAGGATAAGTCATAGATTGTGACACAACTGTTTCTAATTCTGTATAATGCAACAGGCCACAAATATTTCATGGATAACAGTCTCACAGAGACTTAATACAGGTGGCATGTATGCCAAGCGCACTTTAGTTATCATCTCTTTGATTGTGAACAACAAGAAATAATCTCTAGCTAGTGACGAGAACATCTGTCTTGACCAGAGGATTATTTGAGACGGATCTCTTCAAAAGTGTGTCGTGATTCAGTTTGGATAGCGACTTGAGACATCTTCTCATCTGAAGATAACCCAAGTGTCGATATCGGCTCTCTAACATTGTCGAAAAATACCACTGTAGTCAAGGTGGTCGGAATGTCTGGGGAGGCATCATGACAAACTGGCCTACTGACCTTCATGATTTTCATAGTGGTAGTCTGACAAGTCTACGGTGAAGGGACAATATACTCGCACGCTATGTCAGACTTTCCTACGGATTATATGGACCAAGTTTCGTTTTTTTTGACGATAAAGCAGGGTTCAGTAGGTGAACAAATACCTTTAACTGGAGGATATTCAACGAATGAAGTGGCATGAGATGTCACCTGACCTTAACCTTATTGGACACGTAAAGAACGTATTTGGACGTTCATTTGGATCTCGAAGGTGAGCTCCAAGGGTCATCGATGATTTCAAGAGAACTTTGTAAAAAAAAGGGGGGATTTTTTTTTTTTTTTTTTTTTAAAAAAAAAAAGGGTTTTTTTTTCCCCCAAATTTTTCCCCTTTTTGGGAAATTTTTCCCCCCGGGGAAATTTTTAAAAAAAATTTTTTTTGGGGGGAAAAAATTTTTCCTTGGGGGCCCCAAAAAAAAATTTTTTCCCCCCGGGTTTTTTAAAAATTTTAAAGGGTTTGGGGGGAAAACCAAAAGGGTTTTTTTAAAAATTTTTTTTTTTTTTTTTAAAAATTTTTTTTTTTTCCCCCTTTTTTTGAAAAAGGGGGGGTTTTTTAAAAGGGGTTTTAAAAAATTTTTCGGGGGAAAACCCCCTTTTTTTTTTCCTTTTTTTAAAATAAAAAAAAATTTTTTTTTTAAAAAAATTTTTGGGGTTTAAAATTTTTTTTTGGGGGGGCCCCCGGGGAACCCCCAAAAAAACCCAAAAATTTAAAACCTTTCCAAAAAAAAAAAATTTAAAAAAAATTTTTTTTTTTTTAAAAAAAAGGGTTTTTTTTTTTAAAAAAATTTTTTAAAGGGAAATTTTTTAAGTTTTAAAACCCAAAAAAAAAAATTTTTTAAAAAATTTCTTTTTAAATTTTTAAAAACCCCCTTTTTTTTAAAGGGGAAAAAAAAATTTTTCCTTCCCGGGGGGGAAAAAAAAACCCCCGAAAAAATTTCCTTTTAAATTTAGGGGGAAAAAAACCCCCTTTTGGGGAAAACCCCAAAAAAAATTTTTTGGGGGTTTGGGCAAAAAAAAAATTTAAAAAAAAAACTTTTTTTTTTAAATTTTTCCCACCTTTTAAATTTTTAAAAAAGGGGGGTTTTTTTTTTTCCCAAAAATTTTTTATTTTTAAATTTTCCCTTTTTTTTTTTTAAATTTTTTTCCCCCCCAAATTTTTTCCCCCGGGGGCCCTTTTTTTTTAAAAAAAAAAAAAAACCCCCAAAAAAATTTTTTTAAATTTTGTTTTTAATTTTTTTTTTTTAAAAAATTTTAAAATTTTTTTTTAAAATTTTAAAAATTTTTTTCCTTTTTTTTTTTTTTAAAAAAAAAAATTTTTTTTTTTTTTGGAAATTAAAAATTTTAAAATTTTTTTTTTTTTTAAAAAAAATTTTTTTTTTTTTTTTTTTTTAAAAATTTTTTTTTTTTTTTTAAAATTTTTTTTAAAAAAAAAAAAAAAAAATTTTTTTTTTTTTTTTTTAAAAAAAAAATTAAAAAAAACCCCTTTTATTTTTTTTTAAAAAAGGGGGGTTTTTTTCTGGGCCCCTTTTTTTTAAACCCCGGGTTTTTTTTAAAAAACCCCTTTCCCCCAAAAAAAAAAAAAAAAAGGGAAAAATTTTTGGTGTTTTTTTTTTTTTTTAAAAATTTTTAAAGCCCGAAAAAACCCCCAAAAAAAGGGGGGAAAATTTTTTTTTGGGGTTTTTTTTTTTTTAAAAAATTAAAAAAAAGGGGGAAAAAAATTTTTTTAAAAAAAAAAAAAAACCCCCCCAAAAAACAAAAATTTTTTTTTTTTCAAAAAAAAAACCAAAAAGGGGGGGCCCCCCCCAAAACCTTTTTTTCCCCCCCCGGGCCCCCAAACCCCCCAAAAATTTTTTTTTTAAAAATTTCCTTTTAATTTGGGTTTTTGGGGGAAAAAAATTTTTTTTTTTTTTTTAATTTCCCCCCAAAAAACCTTTTTGGGGGAAAAAAAAAAAAAAATTAAAAAAAAAGGGGGGAAAAAAAATTTTTTTTTTCAAAAAAAAAAAATTAAGTAATTTTTCCTTTATTTTTTCCCCAAAAAACCCTTTCCCAAAAAAAAAAAAATTTTTTTTTTTTTGGGGGGAAAAAAATTTTAAAAAAAAAATTTTTTTAAAAAATTTTAAATTTTTAAAAAAAAAAGGGGGGAAAAAAAAGGGGCCAAACCCGGGGGGGGGGGCCCCAATTTTCCTTTAATTCCCCCCAAAAAAAAATTAAAAAAAATTTTGGATTTTTTTTCCCCCAGGGTTTTTTTTTGGGAAAACCGGGGCCCCAAAAACCCCCCCCCCCACCAATCTATCCCAAAAATTTTTTTGGCCCCTTTTTGAGCGTATCCTCCAAAATTGAACGTGCTCGGCCTTCGCACATGGCCCCCTCAAGATATTTTTTCAAACTTTATGACACGCCCAGTCATGAGTCCGTAAAAGGACCCAATACCAACCCCGGCATCCAAAATTCCTATGTATTTCCCAAAGATTCATGTTAACCCCGAGGATGATCAATTAAAATTTTTTAAAAAAAAACTTTTTAACAATGAGGTTAATTTTTTTAAAAAACCCCTTTGGGATTTTCATTTTCCATCTTACCTGCCTTTTAAACTTTATGTCTTACAAAATCATTAAAAAGTCAAAAATTTTATTTAAAACCAAAATTTTTCCAAAAAAGAGGGGCATAATTTTTTTCTTTAAAAATTTTTTTGGGAAAAAAAAGTTAAAATTAAATTATAAATTTTATTGTTCAACCCAAAAAGCAAAGTATTTCATTTAAATTTTGCCCATTGTCTCTTTTCAAATTTGTAGAAGTTGTTAACAAAAAAAAGGGCAGGGTATTCAAAAATCCTATTCCACAGAGGGTATCATCCCAAACCCAGCTGTCCTTTATAAAGAATAAAGAAACCGGAAAAAAAACTACTCAAAACTGAGTATCATTACCGGGCCCCTTTTAATCTATGAATCTAAATATTAAAAAAACGTAATTTAAACGCCCTGGGGAAAACAAAAACTGTCTAACGATTTACGAAAAAAATGGTCTTGCGTTTTTTTTTGTCATGTCAAACTCCCTTTTGTGTCGTATTTTTATTAAAAACAACATAATACCGGTTGATTCCAAAAACATTTTGACCAATTTTAAAAGCATTAAAATGATTTTTGGTGAATTTTATCGTTTTTAAAAATTTTTTAAATTTTTAAAAAAGAAAAAAATTTAAATTTTTAACCCCCCAAATTTTGGTTTTTTGGAAAAATAATAGTACTGAAAATTTCATCTTCAAACCGGAAAAAATTTTAAGGCTTTGAAAGATTGTATGCTGAATTTTTATAAAAAAGCATTTAAAAAGAAAAATTTTTCTAATGTATTACTATCTAAACCGAAAAGGAAAAAAAAAAAAAATTTTTGGTTTCCCAAACAAAAGCTCCAAAGGGAAAAAAGAGTGAAAGAAAGAAAGTCCTTAATGAAAAAGAAAAAAAAAGACAGGAAAAGAATTTTTGCTGTAAATGATCATTAATTCAAAGAACCTTTTTGGAAAAAAAACCATGGTGTACCCTAAATTTTGAAATAAAAAAAAGGCTTAAGAAGGTAAAAAAACCAGTTTCGTCAAATGTTTGAAAGACCGTTCAAAAAAAAAAAACACCCTTTTAATCTGTATTTAATGCAAAAAAAATGTACAAAATTTGGGGTAACTTTTTGGGTAAAGCAATTTTCCTTTTTTCATTTACAAATCGAAACCGAAGGTACGATATATTTCGCAAAAATTTCACAAAGACGAAGCCCTTTTTAAAAAAGGGGAAAAATAAGCCGCAGGTGTTATGGTATTTATGGAAAAAGTCCCTTTTAAGGGTCCCCAATTTTTTAAAGGAACCAAAACTAAAATTCGCCACATAATATCAGCAAAAGGGTTTGGGCACATTCAAAAGAAATGCCTTTCCCTTTCGCGGAAATTTTTTTCACCAAGATTCTGAACCATGTCACATAATACAAAATCAACCATCAAATGGCTAAAAAATAAATTAAATAAATATTCTTCCTTATAAGAAATAGCTATCATCCCCCCGACGGTGCTCCTTGCAAATATTGTTTATGGGAATAAAAAAAACAATAAAATAGATGTAAAGTAAGAACACTTGAAATACATCAAAAAGCAATCAATGGAGGAAGAAAAAAAACCTCCAAAAGCCCGAAAAAAATTTTTGTTCAAACGTTTACAAAACAAGAAAAAGGAACCACCAAAAATTTCTTAAATCACTTGATTCAATAGAAATTTATGGTACTCTAAAAAACGGTCACATTTTTAATCAATTTGTACATGTTGCCGGAAAGGCTTTCCAAAACGTGTCATTTAAAAGCCATACGGGAAAAAAACGGAAATTTTTTTGTAAAGATTTTGCAATAACCGAAAAATTAAAGCCTGTCTTTTTGGGATGAGAAAAAACCTATTAACGTCAAATTAAAAGCAACTTGGAAAATTTGGGACTGCCCTTTTAATTTTGCCTGGCCGAACGAAGACGATATTAAATATTTCACCCTTGTCAAATTTTTAACCACACCAACCGGAGGACATTACCCCCTTTCACAGATTTAACGTCATCGATCTTTTTTAAAGGTGGGTTTTCGTGGCACCAAGGTTTTAAAACCCGTGTCAGATAGTCACGAGTTCGTGATTAAAAATTTTAAGCCACCCATTAGTGATTTCGGGAATGTTGTTTTTTAAAGAAAAAGTCATATTATCTAATAATTAGATTGTATGGAAAAAAAATTTTTTTCCCAGAATATAACCTTTTGTAGGACGATGATACCTCAATCTACGAAATTTACCCTCGCTGTTAAAAACATGGTATAAAAAAAAAAAAAATCACTTTGGTAAAACAAAATTTATAATTCGAGAAAAATATTTAGTGCTAATTCCCCTATTTTAACTTAATTTTTTCCCAGACAACAAAACCCTGAATTTTTTTTGCAAATATTTTAATCGTGGTTAAATATATCCTGTAGGTTTCATGCGTGCAAGATTGTTTTCCAAATCATGAATGATTTAAAGGGGAAATTCTTTCACGGTGGGGAAAAATTTGTTATATTCTTATATTTATAAATGAATGCTTTTTCAAAGAAAACAAAAAAAAGGGTTAAACTTTTTTAAAATTTGGGGGGATATGACTAATTTAAAATAGAATGCATCTTGTTTGTCTGTCTATGATTTTTTCCCTTAAAAGATGACATAATATTAAATTTAAAAATAAAATATATTGAAAAGTAAAACATTTCATAAACCCAGCATAAACCATTTTTTGGCTTCAGCACTCTATATGACGTATTTTTTGCCACTAGAACCAGACAAAAATTTTTTTCCTTGAATTTTTAAATTTATTCGTTAATTAAAATTAAATTTTTAATAGTTTGTTTACTATGTGTTAAAACTTACTTTTGATTCCAAATGCCAAAAAAAAACGAAAATTTTTTGGGTTTGAAAAGTCTTTAATGTTGAAATATATATATATATATATTTTTTTTGTGTGGGGGGTTTTTTTTATGTGTATACTATCAAAAAAAAAAGTATGTGTGCCGATATGCTTAAATTTAATTTAATTTAAAGAAATTTTCCCTCCATTAGACTATTAAAATCTGCACAGATAGTTTTTTAATAATTGGGCGCTTTTCAAAAACCCCTCAGTCAGGGTTTAAAATATTGCCTTTTGCCCCAATCAATTTATAATTATTTTTTGGAACCTTCCAATAAAAAATTAAGAATTTTACGGAAACCGACAAACCGCAAACAAAAGATATCGCAAATTCAAAATTGGGAAATTTTTCACTTTTTCCCCTACATGAGCGAAAAAAAAATTTCAATTCCCCTTTTTTTTGGTCCATGACAAACAAACAGATTTAAATTTAAAAAACCCTATTTAAAAAAAAACAAGAAAACCCTTAAAAAAAGTGGGAAAATTAATAACTTTAAAAAAATTTTGTGACCGGCCTTTTTTAACATTTTTCAATTTTTTTTTTACCTACATCATCTTCATATATTCACCTCCACTTAAAGTAGCACATGTAGATTCTAAATTTTTCCTGCAAATCCAAAATGTTTTTTTTTTGAAAATCCCGTAATCTTTAGGTACTTTGGGATTGTTGTATTTTGAAAAAATTTAACAAAATTCGCTTCTTTAAAATAAGTAGTCAAAATTTTCTTTGTCACACAAAAAAAGGGGAAAATACAAGAATTTAAAATTTAAAAAAAAAATTTTTTTTAAATGCCCTAGAAATATTTTAGAACTTGAACTTTTTCGAGAACGGTTAACCATTTTAAAATTTTCGGGAAACTCCTTAAGAATTTTGAATTTGTCAGAAAGCGTCAATGGTATAATATTGCTGATCTAACTTTTTGGGTTTTTTTTTTGTTATTAACCATTGTTAGCCTTTTAGGAAAAAGGGTGATTTAATACGAAAAAAATCATTTAATTTTAATTTCTTCAACTACGTATAAAACCTTAAATTTAAAATTATAAAATAGCTCAATGTTTTATATGCTCTAAAACCCCTTTTCCTGGCACTAATTACCAAAAAAATTTACAAATGTTTTTTTTCATCATTTTTAAAGACCCTTAAAAAACCTTTTTTTGCTCGTTTAGTAACTTAAATTTTCCTTAACGTAATGATGTTTTGAACATTTTTAAAAATTTTAAATTTGGGCTTTTAAAAAACAAAGAAAAAACTTTTCTAAAAAAAAGAATTTTGCAAAATTGTTTAAAATTTTTAAAATGAAACGAACATTCTCATACCCGGAATAAAGGCAGTATCATGAAGAAACCTTAAAAGGGGAAAAATTTTTCCAAAAATCTGATACATAAAAATTTTCTTATTTAAACCATTTTTTTTTTTTATATATATCGCAGCTTTTCTAGTAACCCATCAAATAAATTAAAAGATTTAAAAATCAAACTTTTCAACAAAGACTGTTTGATAAACGATTAAAAAAATTTTTTCAATTTTATGTTATATTTTATTAAATAACTAACTTAAATTTCAAATTTGGAATATTAAGGATTTTATAATAGACAATCAAACCACTACTTCGTCTAAGTAAAAAAAAATGATTTAATACGATTATTTAGAAATTTTTTCATTAATAAACACATATTTGAATGAATTTTCCTATTAAAAATTTATTATATTAAGATCAAAAAGAAACACATAAAGAAGAATCTTATGAGATAATATGTTTCCAATTTTAAATATACTTAACAAGAAAAAAATTAATTAAAATACGCTAGATTCTAATGTCTACAAATTATTTTATGTCATATCTTAAAAATATACGGATTATCTATAACTAAATTCGTACTCCAAAGTTGGAATATTATACAATTTAACAATCAGATAATCAAAACACTTCACAGTATAAGTAAGAAAAAATGTTATTATACCTTTATTAAGAAATTTCCTCAATATTAGTCAAAATATAATCAAATAATTTTTCTTAATAACAAAATAGATGCAATTTAACGTTTGAAATTAAAACACACAAATACATAAAATAACCATAAAAGATAAGCTCCCGGTTTTAAAGGTAGTTAAAAAAGAAGTTATAAGATTAAGCAAATTGACAAACAATTAAAACTGAATGACGCAAACTTCAAATGTCTAGAAATGTTTTTATGCCATCTCTTAAAATGTATGGGATACGTATCATTCGATGTCCAAGAAATAATAAAATACTGAAAAAATATCGTTATTCATAACACATAACCACACTTTACTCTTTTGAATATATATACTCCAAAATTAATAAAGTTAAAATAATCAAAACATCTATAACATCAAAATTTGGATACTTAATTTCATTTTGTAATATACAGACGTGTTTGCGTTTTTTAAGTAAAATAATCTTGGTTCGAACACTTGATTGAAACTCTCTAAAACCTATAAGATCCTTCGTTAGTATGAATACGCAAATGAAATTTTAAGCTATGTCTTCGAGAGAAAGCCTTGTTGCAAAGTTCGCAACTATAAGGCTTTTCTTTAGTATGAACACGCAAATGACTTCTTAAGTTTCTTCTGTCAGAAAAAGGCTTGTTGCAAATTTCGCAAACATAAGGCTCTTCCTTAGTATGAACACGCAAATGGATTTTTAGATCTCCATTTTGAGTGAACGCCTTGCTGCAAATTTCACAAACAAAAGGTTTTTCTTTAGTATGAATGCGCAAATGCATTTTTAGATTTCCATTTCGAGAGAAAGCCTTGCTGCAAATTTCACAAACAAATGTTTTCTTCAGTATGGATAAGGTAATGCCTTTTTAATATACTTCTTTGAGAGAAAGCCTTGTTGCAAATTTCACAAACGTAAGGCTTTTCTTCAGTATGGATAAGGTAATGCTTTTAATATACTTCTTTGAGAGAAAGCCTTGTTGCAAATTTCACAAGCATAAGGCTTTTCCTTAGTATGAATATGCAAATGGGTTTTCAAATCACCAAGTCGACCGTAAACCTTGTTGCAAAGTTTACAAGTGTGAAGTGTTTTTGATTAATATTCAATTGTCTTTTTAATTTTTTTTTCATTATGATCATTAGAAACTTTGTCACTATGATTTAATATATCCGATTTCAATGCAACTACCGTTTATCCATTTTAAAATTTTTTTTTAAATTGGGATCTGTTTAAAAATTTTGTTTC
>BMAV01017270.1:0-74748 GCA_019973955.1 Trichonephila inaurata madagascariensis | reverse complement strand
AATTTAAAATTTTCAATATTTTAAACAGAACAAAGTCAATTAGTTTAATGTCTGTTTTGAATTTAATGGAGAACACGTGTTTGTCTTTATCATGTGACCTTTCATGAATTGAGCCCATCTATTGCAAATCCTGTGGCAATAAATTCGAGTTCGATTCAATGGCTTCTCCATCCATATTGCAATCGAATCACGCTGGTAAAGCTAAGCGTGATCTTCACCTCAACCAACATAAGGAGGAGTAGCCGTGACAAACGCATATGTAAGTTAGCAATATCATTGCTATTAATAGGAATATCTTAGTTATAGTCTTTGTGCTCTTTTGCTTAAATTATTCTTGTAATCTCTTAACAGAATTAAAACTCTGGTAGCTTCATGTGATGGTGATGTCGCAACGGATTTAAGATCATTCAAAAATTGAGTCACTAAAAAGCCAATGTGGTTAAGTCCATTTTTTGATATTTTCAATATCAAAAAATCAAAATATCAAAAAATGGACTTACCGCATTGGCTTCTGAGCGACTCAATTCTCTGTTAGAGAGCATTAGGGACTTAAGATTACAATGAAACTTCCCAGCTTGTTCCTCACTAGGATCATATATTTTAGAAAATGATTGTCCAATTTACTGATCAGTTCAAGGCATACTTTGATTAGAACGCGATTTTATTCGTCCTTATCACCATGCTCTTTGGAATCAGGGGTCTTAAGGACAACATTTGCTATTTCATCTCTGCTTATGGCTTTATCAACTAATAATTCATTGATAAATTCAGACTATATGCCAGCGAATCTTTCTGCGCCAGTAGTTTGTGTCAGTGTTATAATGCTGAAACATTTAGTCGTATTAGAGAGGACGGGATCTTGGTTTTTAATACATTCTGGTCAAGAAGTTTTCCATCATGCATTTAAAGTTGGTTTTAATTCAGCTGGCACTAATTCAATTTGATTGATCCAATCTAAAATTGAAAATTTCTGTTGTTGTTGTGACCAATCCTTCAGGATCTAGTGGCAGCTAGATCGGAACCATGAGACCCTTAACCCTAGCAAAGTCCAGCACCAGAAGTGGACTGGCATGGACGTCTTCTAAAGCTAACCCCAAACAATCGAGGATATGATCAGGGGAAGCCGGCAATAGGTGACACTTGGAACAAGTCTGGAAAACCTTACGGCCAGATTCGAAGGTCATGCCTTTCAAATGCCCACTGAGCAATCTGGACACAGCCGTTTGATCCTTTCTGTTTCCGTCAAATTCCGAAGCACCCCCACGGCTTTTCCTACTGATCCCGGGATGGTCGGGAGGGGCTATCCAGACTGAAATATAATGAATTAATGAATGATAATGAAAATTTCTTCCACACATCAATGAATGTTAGTGTTACATCATTCAGTTTGTCCAAAACACTGTGGAAAGTTCATTTTTCGCAATGTGTTTTAAAGATCACAATTATATGCAGTCGGCTCCGGTGGCTTAGAAGTAGCATGCCCGCTTTGTAAGCCGTTGGTTGTGGGTTCGACCCCAGCTGGAGTCGATAGCTTTTCAGGACGTGAAAATCGAAGGCACGCATGTCGTATGATTATGTGGCATGTAAAAAGTTCCTTGAGTATCAATTTGGTTCTAGTAGTCTCGGCAAAATTAAATCAGGTTAATCTTTGGCATCTGATGAGAGCTTAAATTAAGAACTAATCAAAGCTTCCAAATTTCGTAACGAGGCCACCACTAGATAGGGTCGACATGAAATGGCTCTTACATTTAGGAACTTGCCATGTCTGCAAAGGCTAAGTTGCTAAAATGCAGCCCCATTGGGAAAAAAACAGCGAGAGAAATTCCTTGATCCAATGGTTGTATCAAGGATTTAGTTAAAGATAGCAGAAAACAAAGCTGCAATTTTGGTTCTAAGACCTGATAGCCTAGTGCAGTGATTCCCAAAGGGGTCTATATAGAACCCCAGGGGTCTATGACGACCTTCAAGGGGCTCACGTCAGCAAAAATATAATTTGGGGGGTCCATGAGGAGTAAATGGGGTCTACGATAGTGGCTCTCATTAAACCAATTCGTGACTTGAATTTTAAAAGGAAATTTAATCAAGTGGAAATCAGACTTAGCTATTTAACATTTACTTACTAAATTTAATGAGGTTAATTTGCAGTTACAAGACAACAGCATAAATTTTATTAAAACGAGGACTACATTTCATCCTTTCTTGGTGTGAGTGCCAGAATTAAGCTAAAGAATTATAATTTTGTTCTTCGCAAATTTTCCCACTTTTTTAATTGTCACAAACAATCTGCCAGGAAAAGGACGTTTTAACCTACGTTCAAGATTTAAATGCCCTTTTTTTAGATTTTTAAACTAGGTTTGAGAATGTTTGAGGTTTTTGACTATTTTAATACCACGGTAGGCAATGAATTCATATGGTCACTTTAGGAAAAAAAGTTAGATTACAAGAATTAAGCACAAGGAATAGGTACTAACGAAGATCTTAAAGTAAAGTTTAGAAACGGATGTCACAGCTATTTTGGCTTTAAAAAAATATACCTGTTATTTATTCCATATTATGGAATATCTTGAGAAAGCTTTTAATTGTTTTTTCTGAGTAAAAAGTAGTTTCAGTGCGCTTGCCAGTTTCCAAAACAAAAACAGAAATAAGAAAAGACTGGATACCATTAACTGAGGAGAAATTGAGGTTAGACCTCACAAGATTGATGCCAAACGTTGAAAATTTGTTATTGCATTCCCAGTGTTTGTTGCTGAGTTATTTTATGCATTAATTAAATTTTAATTTAATTCATTAACATATGATTTCTGAAGTTTTAAACACTATACTTCACTACAAATACAAATTTAAATCTTTTAAAGTCAGTATATCTATACATGCTGACAAAAACACATTTAAGTGGATGAATTTGCAAAAATTAAATATTAGGTAAGTAGGGGTCTACCCCAAACCGAAAAATCTGTCAAGGGGTCTGTGAGGCAAAAAGAAGTTTGGGAACCACTGGCCTAGTGCATTGTCTGTAATCAAAAACACTTTAAATTCGAGACTATTGACATTTATATAGCGCCCACTTACTGAGATGAAATATTTATAAATGTTCAGAAAAAAAATATCTATTGTAATCCAAGCTTGTTTGTTGGCTATTCAGTCAACTGACAATTTATTCAAATCCACAATTCATTAAACGTAGTTTCGGGCCTCGATTTACAGGTATTGGTTTCAACACACGATCTACTGAAGCTTTAGAGCAAAATAATTAGCTCACACGATTCTTAGCTACATTATACTCACTAGTCCTTTCCTAAGAATTTGCTACTCATGTTTTGCTTAGCAGTTTTGGAACTAATTTGATATTGGGGGTAATAGCACCAAGCAGCGCTTCTTGTTGCTGGATTGGAATCCAATATGGCGGCCTAGCGGTAATTTAATGATACACAATAATTTTAAAGGATTGTTTTGAAATACATTGAAATATATTTCAAATAAAGGATATGGGAAGAGATTGAGAATAACCTAGATCACAATCAATAAAGAATATTAATAATATGTAATAAAAAGTAACATGTAGTATTATAAGCAGCATATAATAATCTTATATTATTTATCGTAATTATATAAAATATTCATATAGTACGATTTAATAACAGTTATTAGAAATAATAATCATATAACATAATTTAGCAGTAATTATAAAAAAGAATAATCGTCGAATTGTAAAAAAAAAAATAATGCATAAAATTACTCGTATTACATAATTATAAATAAGTAACATAAGAATAACTATAAATAAGCAACAAAAATAGTTATAAATAAATAACATAATAATTATAAATAAATAACAATAATAATTATAAATAAATAGCAATATTAATTACAAATAAATAACAAAATATGTAATAATATTTATAAATAAATGTTAAAAGAAACAATTATAAATAACGATTATATGATTATATTACACATAGTAATAATTCCATTTTTGTATTACATTATAAATAAAATAATTACGTAATGTATGTTAAAATTAATTAAGAATTCTAATTACAAAATAGTGAAAGCTTGCAATATGAAACTTGCACTGAAAGTTCCTTCAACGAATTTCATCGAATAAAGAACGTAAAAAAAAAACATTTTTAAAACGTAAAATAAAACTAAAATAAACGATTTATAGCGATAATTAAAATCACAACACTTATTCTTCTAAGGAAAAAATATTCTAGTTTCACTCATTTTAGAAACATCCATATTCGAAAATAGCAGAGAATTAAACAGAAGACGCAAATAATAGAAAAATTACACTGAAAATGGTTAAATTTTTACAGAAATTAGAAATTTTTATTAAAATCGTCTGAAATTAATAGGGTGACAGCGGAAAAAATCAATAAAAGTTGTTTCTAATATACGTTATCTCCATATGGCAACCAGATCGACAGACGATAAAAATGTTAAGGTAACAATTTTGTAATGTTATCGCTCATCTTGGCGAACATAAACAACAACTTGGCACTATTACCCCCGATATCAAACTAGCACCGCAATTTTACTACAAAAAAGACCATTCTCATCTGCATTCAAAGCTTGATCAGGAATGTAGTCTTCAACTTCTAATACTTGAGCAAGCTTTTGTAAAAACTCTTTAGCAGCTGATTCATCTGACGATGCAATTTCACCTTTAGCTTTTATATTGTGATAAACATGTGTTTTGAGAAAATCTATCATCTAACCTGTACTTGCAGAAAATTTATACTTTCTGCTTAACCCCGAGGAAGTGCCTGGTTCCATTATTTTAATCTTTACTTACATTCTTAATGCTGTTTGCTTGATGATATTTCTGTGTACTGGTACTCTTTTTACGACTTATCTTCGATCTACAGTACCAGAGCTTTTAGCTTTTTATATATCTCTTGTGTTGGATGAAGATTTATAGCATTTAACTTTGTTCCACAGTATAACAACTATTTAATAGCAACTTCACTTATTTTATAGTTCTTTCGGTAGTTTCATGCGTTTTGTCCTTATTATTTGAAATCTAATTGTTGTTTTTCTGTCTTATTTTGAGAGGCACTGCCAATTCCGTTTAACAACTTGGGAAAATGTCATTGCGTTTGAATGAATTGTTTTCATTGCATTACCATTTTCTGTTTGTTGCTTGTTTTTTGAGGCAGAGTGTATTTTTATACATTGAGACATTAAGTTTGCGTTCTCTTTTTCTTTCCCTAGGACAATTTAAAGAAAAATTTAATAGTTTTGAATCACTAGTGTTGAAGTCCTGAGGATAAGAAAAGATTTGTTAAATTATTTGATGTTTTTTTTGTAATTAGTCCCAGTGGCTGGGGGTGGTTACGTACTGAGCTTCCATACCACAGGTCCGGGGTTCCAACACCGGGCTGGCTAAGATCGACTCAGAGTTTCATGCCTTCTGTCTTTTGGTAAATGAGTACCAAGCTTGCTTGGGAACTGAACACCAACGGGTTTCGCGTCAGACTAACCACCCGACCTCACCATCAGCTCAAGCAAATCAATGCCCAAGGTCATGAAAACTGAGATGAGCACTGAAGGCTGACCTCATGGGCTGTTGCGCTACTGAATTTCGTTTAGTTCCTATTTCAAGTAAATCGTTAAATCATTTGTACTTGAAAACTGCAATAACTATATATGATTGTATTTAGGTAGAATGTTGCAATTTTATCTATAAGTACACAATGTAATGTAAAAAATACAGCAGGCAAATACATCTGTAAATAGTTGTTTACATTCGTAATTCTTAGTTCAATATGGATAAATAATTGAATATGGAACATGAATCATTTTATAATCAACTGAAATAGGAAAAACGTTCAATAAATTACGATATGATGATCTGTTTTAAAAAGGAAAAAAGTAAAACATTGGAAAAAGTTATTTCAAAGCTATGACATAAAAATGTTCACTAGTTATGAGTCTCAGCGAAATAGACTTTCGACTTGACTTCGGCTAGCAGAACCTGTTATTACAATGTTTTTTAAAAGGCATATACTTGTCCTGAGTAAAGGTCATTTCTCGTTTTAATTAAATATTTGCTTGCGTGAGCACTAGAGGTTGCCTTAAGGAGTTATGACGACTGAACATTGTAAATTTGAATCTCCATCAGACGGGGAAGACGATATTCAAGACGAATTGGAATTTTTCTTTTTAAAAATATTGTTTGAAGATTTCGGTACTTACGTAGTGTCGCAACTGTATTGGTTTCATTATACGAAACGAAGCACATGGTTGCCAAGTCAATGCATACCACACATGCATAATAGGGGTTGCCAACTTGACAAGTTAGCTTAAACTTTGGCATTGTAGCGAAAATATGTAAGTACTACGTTTTTTAATAGAACAATTTGTTTGTGTGGAAATATTTATTACCCTTCATTAGAGTTTCTAAATTCCCCAATACATCTCAAGAAGTGTGAGGAACTTTAGTACTAATGAATTGTTCTCTTTTTAAAAAAGATTTAAATGTGACTGATTACATTTAGAACCATGATTCTAGAAACGAGTATAAATGGATAATTCTTTTGATATTTAATTTCAGGTGAATTAGAACATACATATAAAATTATTTTAAGAATTTTATTACAAGAAATATTTATTTAAATGCAATTTTTGGCTCTCCTATGATATTACTTTGCCTATATATTGCTAGTACTTCTGTTCATGGGCTGAACTAGGATTTTTGAAAAATTTATGTAATTTTCAGAATTATGATCAATTGAAACAATAATTGGTGTTTTATGTTAAAATTTCTCTACTCCCTAATATATTAAGGTATCCGAGACTACGTTCGGAACCGTGATTTTGCAAAAGCGCATAAATGGATAATTTTCATGATATTTAGTGTCATTTAGATTAGAATACATCAATAAAAATGTTTTAAGGACACATTTTGACAAAAAAAATTATTTAAATACAATATTTTGGCAAAAAATTAACTTAGAATAAATTTTTTTCAAAATGTTCTCCTTTTGTGAAAAATGCTTCTATTATAATAATATTCTGCCTGTATATAGAGAACTACAAAGGCTCAACTACAGAAGCTCTCTAGAATTTTTTAAATATATAACTTAGAAGTGGGTTTATCCATATTTTACGACAAGAGAGGGGAGCAATTTTAAGAAAAAAAACGCCGATAATTATTTCAATGGTTTGTAACTCTGAAAATAATGTGAATTTTTCAAAAATCGTAGTTGAGCCTCTGTAAAGAGGTCAGAGCCATGTACAGGTAAAATATTATTATAATAGAAGCATTTTTCACAAAAAGGAGAACATTTTGAAAAAAGATTATTCTAAGTTAATTTTTTGCCAAAATACTGTATTTAAATAAATTGTTTTTATCCAAATGTCCTTAAAACAATTTTATACATGTAGTCTAATCCAAGTGACCCTAAATATCATGAAAATTATCCATTTATGCGCTTTTTTAAAATCACGGTTCCGAACGTAGTCGGATACCTTAAAGTATGAATAATTTTACTTCTGCATTATACATTTCCAAACTCCTAGTCTTATCAGAAGTTTTAGCTATATAGAGACAAAATATTATTATTGTAGAGGCATTTTTCATGCAATTAGAATCTTTTGAAAATATGTAATTTTTCTTCGTCTTTTTGCCAAAAAGATGTAATTAAATACATTTTTTTGTAATAATATTCTTAAAATAATTAATGTATGTGTTACATTTACAATAAACATTAATTGTTGAATTATGTGGGTATTGTAAATCAACTGTGTATGTTACTAAATATTAAAAAAAATCCATTCTTAGCTTTTTATAAATCACGGTTCCGAACGTATTCGGAGAACTTGTGTGTAAAATACATTATAAATGAAATTTTACATTTAAAAAAAAGGATAATTGTAATTTTGATCACATTTTTAAAAGATAAATTCTTCAATATAAAAAATAAATAATAATTTTTTTTTTCTTTCCGTGTAAAAATTACACAAGAAGAAATATGCTTCTAATTTTTCCCCCCAAAAAATACTTTTACTTATGAAAGCCTTCAAATAAAATACCAAGCAAAATAAAAATTATACAGTTGGAATTCTATTTTACGAACCTCCACTTCGAAATTTTTCCTGAAACTAACCTGTGAAGTATATTGAAAATTTATTCTTATTTTTCACAAATCTCTGTTTAACAAATTTTCCGCATAACGAAATTTTTTTTAGGAGACAGAGGTCCAACTGTACTTCTAAAGAGATATAAAACACAAAAGTATAGCCACACACACACAAATTTAGGGAAGTATTATTTTGATAGAAAAAAAAAATTATCCCCAACATCTATCGCCAATAGTCATTGTTTGATTTAACCGTGGCATTGACTCAAATCTAATAATTTCAAGTAAAATTAAAATTCTGTATAATAAGCATTGTATTGAATTTTACCTGAATAAAAACTTATTTTTTTCTATTATAAAATAAATTTATTAAATGGGAGTATATCTCATAATAATGAAAACTAAGATTTTCCCTAGTTGTTCAACAGACGTGTTATCTGAGTGTCTCCCTTGTTATTTACATGCGAGTTAAAACTATATTTGACTAGTTCATTTCAAATATTTCTTTAAATAGAAACAATAAATCTAAAACTACCTATCACAGTATAATTTTTTTTATCATATGAGAATTTATCCTTACATGGTTTTCCGATTCCATCGTCTCTACCACGTCCAAAAACACGAAAACAGCTTTTCCTTTTTTTTAAATCTTCAGCAAGAAATTTCACTCTTCATGACATTCGTCATCTTGACAAACTTTTTTTTCAATGGTGTTTTATGTAACGACATTTCGCAACTTTCTTATATAATATGAAGAATCAATTAATAGTTTGAACGTATATGTCTGAATCAAAAAAATCACTCCGTGTCCTCGTAAACAAACTTCTCAATGTCATTTTTTCATATTGACACGTGTGAGTCAGAAACTATTGAAATAGTTCAACTTACCAACGTGTTCTCATCACTTTTTTTTCCTTCTATTTTCGGCCTTTCTTTTTTTTCAAACCTGATAAGATAGCTAATAATAAAACGTGGAGGTATTTATGTAGTTTCTAAGTTATATAAAAGCATACATGAAGTTATCGAACACCATTCATAATAGAAATTGAATCCTATTAATTCAAGATGCTGTCCTTAAATTTTGAAACAAAAGTTACTATGTTTTCGTTAAAAATAAAATAAATGTAGAACATATTTCTATCAAATAGGGAAACAGGAGATATGTATTTGAACAAAATAAAAACACAATATTTTTTATATAAAAAAAGAAAATAATGAAATCCTTCAACGGATTAAAATTAATAAGAACATTTTTACGGAAATGAGAATGATTGGTGTAATTTAATGGAGTTAAAATGCATTACATACCGGGTGTTTCAAAAGTCACGTACATCAACCTTTGTGGTTAAGTTTTAAAGACAGATGAATTATGTTAAAAAACAGAATAAAGAACGAAAACAAAGGTTGAATGGTTATCTTTATTCTCAAGTGTCAGACGTGGTAAAATCACAGTAAGTGTTCAAAATGGTATTCGTTTTTTCTGGACACACAATCGAACTCTTTTTACCAGATTAATTGGCACTTTACGAAATGTGTGAGAATTTATATCCGATATATTGCATGAAAGATATTACACTTAAGTTCAATAAGCGTATGGGGATTTTTCCTGAAGGCGACATTTTTCAGACATCTCCAAGGAAAAATTCCGGAAATGACAATTCCGGTGAACATGGGGTCCAAAGTTCTTTGGAAAGGACACGATCGTCGAAAAATTCAGTTAAAACTTCCATACTGCCCCTTGATGTGTGACACTTTGTGCTGTCTTCCTACGACCAAGAGTACCGTTCAGCACTGTTCAGCAAGGATATGAATTCCGTAATGATGTTTATGTAGACAGACGGTCATTTCATTAGACTTCTTTGTAAAGCGGTCTGCCACTTTCGTTTCCACTATGAACGCTCTACCCAATCCCTTCTTGTCTGCAATCGATCCTGTGTCATGGAACTGTTGCACTAAACACATCGTAGATGCATTTAGTGCTGTTTCATCCGTATTTTTCTGCTTAAATGCATTTATCACATGGCAATGAGATTTTATAGCGAAATAAAATTCCACGATGGCTATTATTTGCTGTTGGAAAAAAATCGTGCACCTCCCGTTGTGCTCAACTGACTATAGCTCTGACAAGTATTTTTAAACTGATACCTGCTAAGTTCAAAACTTCTTATGACGAGACCCCTGCTGCCATCTAGTGACAGAAATCTCAACCATCACTTTGGGTTTTTAATCAACAAGGATTACTATCTGAATGTGCGCGACTTTTGAAACACCCGGTATATATGTATATATACTCTCTATTTCTCTTTTAGATTTTATATTCTTCAATGTTGTATTTTTTTCAGGTACAGATTAAATTTGGTTTTAGTTGGCATCCTACTCAGAAACAACATGAGGGCTATTGGTGACGGACCTCGTAACTTTGAACCACTGCCAAGTGACGAGGACGACACTGAACTACCCCACACATACACTCCAAACTCTCACACCAAACCAACAAGAGGAATTTCTGCATCGATAGATTTAACATGCATATAGTTTCCTCTACACCAGTGGTCTTCAAAGTGGAGTATCCGTACCCTAAAGGGTACACAGAGTGATGCGTAGAATTCACGAAAGAAGTAGGTTCATACAATACATACAAATAAATGTATAATACGGGTACTTATTAACACTTTCGTGTTTTAGGACACGAGATAAAAAAAAAGATCACTGCCAATTATTAGTGTCACTAGGAAGCGAACCTGAGATTTGACGATGCTAACAACGAGTTCGTGACCTTGACCACTCGGCTCCTATTAAGTACAAAGGCTTCCATAGAAATATCGCTTAAAGAACATCATGTTTTACATGCCCGTAGTTTTTTATTTCGAATGAAATTCTCTCTCTTTTTTTTTTTTATCAAGCTGGGTATTTATTTAACGCTATAAGCCAGAGAAATTTAACAGAACCGCTGTAAGTTTGCAAGTAAGATCACAATAAGCTAGATGTTCTAATCAGATTGTGTGTACTGTGATATACCATAATGGTGGTTAGGATTGCAGTCAGTTCTAACTGAAAGTTTTCAGATGACGAAGTTTTACAAACTTGATAAAGATTCCAGTTCAGGTGTCGTCATTGTTATCTGATCCAGATACGAAATCCTGAGGCCCCTCGGAGCAACCTTTTATGCTATTTTATCAGAACAGAAATCTACATCAATTTTAAAAAAATAGCTTTTTAATGATTATCATTTTATTATTGAATTAAAATTTTTTTTACTGCAATATTTGAACGCATTTATTTTAATATAAATATATATTATGCCATATTTCACTTCTTTGTTTCTTCAAACATAAAATCTGTGAAAACTGATGAGCTATTTACTGTGTTGGCACGAAATTTGGTGCAGAAACATATAACAATGTCAGATAGAATATAACAACATAACAATATTAAAAAGATTTTAACTGTGAATTAGATACAAGTCATCAAAAAGTGTAAGATCAGGAATTAGATAAAGCATTTACTTCGAGAAAAGTCTGTCTAATATGAGTGTGACCAAGTTGAACTGCTATACAAGCCTCAAAATGAGCTGCCATACTGTTTATGAAGGTGTCAATAAGCAGTTTTGGCTACAAAGCCCATTTTTTCAAAAGTGGTACTTTTAATTCCTGAGGGTTCTTGGGAAAGGGACTGCGCTAAAAAGCAGCTTTTCCTAGACTATCCCAAACATATTCAATGCAATTGTGATCCGAAGACCTTGAGGGTCAATCCATACGGCAAACATCCTCACCTTAATGAAATTCATGGACAATGTGAGTCAGTGGCCCACGCAAGGGGGGTGTCTTATGGGTCCGGACACCCCACATAGCCCTTGATTTTTTTCGATTGGTTATAACCCTTCGTATATATTACATAAAATTCAATTATGTATTTGTTTGAATAATTAATTTTATTAATTAATGCTAATTATTTGTTGAATAATTAATTTTGTATTGTTTTTGTTCCCGAAAATCGACAAAATCAAATGAATATGCTGGGTGGTGTAAGGGAGCATGATACCAAAATGGAGGACTTTCGACCCTGGACCCCCTTGAAAATTTTTTGTTTGCGCTACTGATGTGAGTACATTATCGTCCTTCAAAATGAAGTCCGGACCCATAGCACCTAGAAAAACCTCAGATAGGCTTCCAAGATATCATCTCTATAGCGCTGTGGGTTAAGAGTAACCACATCGAAAACATACAGTGGTGTACAACAGCCCAACATTATGCCACCTCACACAAGGATTCCTTTCCACCAATTCCTTTCCGATTTTTATTACGGAGGAGGGATGAGATCGAGCTCCATTTCCTCTCCAAGTAAAGACTCGACGAGAATCACTTTGTCGGGTACATTTCGACTCATCACTGAAAAGAACATGCCCCCCTTGTGATAACCCCCTCTCTGCCTCGGGGGATCATCTCTTCATCTACGTGACCTAGATTTGTGGAAGAAAATGATTGATCCCTCAAGTTAGCCTTAATGAATCTAATTTATTTTTTATCCAAATATATTGATCAACGCAAGCCTTACTCCAAGGAGGCAATCAGGGGTGATATAGCGTATTCGTAAGTTCTAAGTAAATAAGCGCATGGAATCTTAACCACTTATCTTTGAGCAAAGTTATCCTATGAATCTTTTATCTTCCTTAATTTCTTTAACACGCTAAAGCCCGTTCTATAATTAGGCTTCTAAGTTTTAATGTCTTTCCAACAGCTCACGGCGTTCAGCATCTCAGCTTCCTTTCTCCTTCTTCTACTACCTCGCTAATACTAAAAAAAAAGCTCCATTATATATCTGCTAACTAATCTGAATATTGAAGTTTCTTCTTAAGAGGATTGGCTGTGAATTAACTCAATGCTGGCCCCAAAGATTCTCCAAGAGGATTAATAGGAAAAACGCGGTAAAGCCCCGTCACACCATTCTTCTGGTGCTCCTGACTAATGTTCTCATCTCTGCAACAACCTGTCTTTCTGCTGGATGCAGTCAAAGAGATGCACCAAACTGGACGCTGAGCTTAAAGGCCAGCCTCTGCAAGATGGCTGTAGACTATTTTCTTGAAAATTCTTTTTCCAGACGCAGCAGCAAGATGAAGAGCCGTTATCCGCCTATGTCTTCGTGCACTTAATATCAAGTAAAGATCATTTGTAGATATCGATGCTCTGCAACGGCCTTGACCGACCTTCTTAAAGACAGTGCCACTTGTTTGGAATTGATTTCATATAACCAGGAGACTACTAGCTGGCCACTTGCAGCTATAAAGCCACCTCCACTTGAGACTGGCCAACACCAAGCTTGCTAACGGTTCTCCATCTCAAGGAATCCTCTAATAAATTATGAAAAGCTATTCTCACTGCAAACAGACTAACTTGTTTGTTTTAATGCAATATTCACAAAACTGGAAGCAAATTTTCCATATGCTTGAATGGTCTCAATCCGGTAGTTCTACAAAAACTAACTAACTCTTCTCCGAAACTGAAGGTTAACCTATACTTAAAAATATATAAAACACAAATTCTTTCAATTTTACGGGAGGCATTTTAAAATTATGACGAAAAACATGTTTGCGACTTTAACTTTGGACATTATATTTTGCATCTATTTTGTGATATATATTTCACAAATGAGAGGGAAAAAATTGTTTATAAGGCTGAAAAGAATTCCAATACATTAAATTCGATAGACTGATCACAATAAAATAATCCTTTAATGATGAGAAACAAATTTTTGAAGTACTAATGTTATTTTCGTTTAAAATCGGTTTCTTTTCCAACTATTATTCCAAGAGGTTAAAAAATTCAACTAATGGGAACTTTCAAAGTGTTTTAAAAATAAATATAAAAACATGTGTTTTAAAAGTTTATCTGGAAAAAACAATATTTTGTGAACACTGCATCATCAGGGGTGATTCATCATTCATTTGTTACATTAAATTCTTGCACTCTTTTAAGTATTCGTAGATTTTCACGTTAAAAAGGTTTATGATTAAAATCGTTGATACTTCTCAGAATATGGAATTTGTATGAGACGTACATCAATTACTTATGTGATTATTTTCATTTACGTAATTGAAAATTGCCTTTAGCTTTTCTCATTATACACGTAATGAAAATACCTATTGTAAATAATTTAATAAAACACAAAGTGATAAAAGAATGGTTCTAAATAAATAATGCTATATTACGAAACTGAAATTTTCAGTGAAAATAATATCAGATTTCCCACACCAATTTTAAATGCCGAGTCTAATATTTGAGCCTGAATACTCCCCCGATTTCAGAAACATTTGTCAAAGGAACCAAAAATATTCACTCAATCAAAAACGTGTACTTTTCTTGCAAGTATAATTTTAAAAAATGACAAATTTATTACAGCACCTTAGGCCGCGCGCGCGCGGTTTCGTTCGAGGAAACTTTTTACTATATATAATCAAAGCCTTTTCTATATCACCACTTCTCTCTTCACCAGTGTTAAGATTGAAAAGATACCTTTCGCAAACAGAAGGCAAGTTGACTGAAAAGAGAGAACTGCGCTCATTGGTACAATGCTTGAGTGAGAAGAAGCAACAAAAAGTTTTCTCCATTTATTATACGCAAGTAACTTATAAATGTGAAGAGCGTAGCTTCCACACTATCCTTTTAATTGAGTTAACTAATAGGGAGGAAAACGAGAGGTTTTTTGATTGCTTGAGGAAGTGCAAGTTGACCACGTGTGAAGGGACCCAGGCGATTTCTACATAAAACTCGTTCCCGACAGTCTATTCCTTGTGTTAGGTGGGGAACAAGTTGACTCACATACGAAACGCCCTTTAGCTAATAAGAATAATAACAACTTTGAGCTAACGTATTCATAAAATCGCTTCAGAGAGCTGAGTATTTTATATTACCTAAGCTAACTTAGACATGCACTGCGAGATGTACTTTCTTGATCTGTATAATGTCGTTCAATAGTATTGGACTTTATACTGCAGTGATTCTCAAACTTTCAATATTTACAACCTAATTTTGAACCGTAATTTTCATCACGTCCCCCATCATACAATAAAAATGTATTAAATTTAAAAAAAATTATGCTTTGACACTAAAGCTACAATACGACATTAATTATAAATCGTACAAGTTATCAAGATAAGCATTAAGGTATCCAACTACCCTAAAATCACGATTTTTTTCAAAAATTGACAAATTTTTTTTATGATTTTATTTTATAGACCATCTTAATAGCTTAATAAAAATACCAAGCCTTTTGTTTTCCATTCACTAGAACAAAAACTACAAGTGTTTTAACTAAAGAAGATGCCATAACTTTACACAAGATGTCAAACTTTAAAATGCGTTTTACTCGAAATGTGTTTTTTTCGAAAAACTCAAACGCGGACAGCGATTGCTCAAAAAGGTTTGAAAATAATTTAATGAAACTTTTTGTAAATATTTCGTATAACAGTAGAAATATTTTGTTCTTCAGATTTATCTATCAATGTATTATTTCAAAATTTACAGTCTTTTATGTGCATATAATCACTGTTTTTTTAAACAATTTCACATAGTCACTAAGATAGATGGCTTTAATTTTTGTAAAAATTAAAATATCTATTATCCTGAAGGTCATTTCAAACATGAATAACAAAGTAACACAAAGAAAAATTGAGAATTTGTTCGAAAATTTTTTGTACAGAGCGGGCCCCGCTTATGTAATTTTTTGTACATTTTTACCAGTTGTTTCCCACTTTAATAAAAATAAATTTTTTTCCTGTTTTTAATTTTACGATTTTTTACCTAAAATATACTAAATAAACCTAAAAATCACAAAAAAAATTCCCATATCTTCACTTTTTCAAAAAAAAGTTGTCGCAAGTAGTCGGATACCTTAAGTTTTGTATATAATATTATATATGACAAGCCCATGGAGTCATTGGTAATTATTAAACTTGTTCTTCAGTTAGTAATGTTAAATTAATTATCAAATGCATCGTGCCTATCTGAAACATTTATAAATGCATTAAATCGGTATAAAAATGTATTTATTTTAATTATGTCACAGAATTATTTTGTTTTGCTTCATTTCCGTAAACTAATAATTTTTTTAAAAAAAACTTTTGTTTTCGACTTTTCGATATGCTTGCGAATCTCACTTAGGGTTAACACATCCCCCTAAGGAGGCCTCGCCCCACGGTTTGAGAAACGCTGCTTTATTGAGTTAAAAGAGTTAGATAGAAATAAAATACAATATGACAATATTCTAAGGTCATACTGCTCAAGCACGCTCACGCATACATGGTTTAAGTAAAGAATTCACTGAAGTCTAAAAAATGTCAATGGATTTCAAAAAAATTCGTGAGGAAATAATAAATGAAGCCACTTCAAAAACAACTCCTATAGCTGCCGCTAACCTCTATAACCTTAACAACATACTATAGGCATCTTGTATAATCGAAGGTGATGATACCACCGTAGTTCACGTACATATATGCTAAATTATAGATAAATTTGAAAGTTAAAAGCTTTCGTTTAAAAATTAACATAAGAGAATAGTAAATATACATTTTAATTTGTCATTCTTTGGCCTTTGTCACTTATATAATATTAATATGTAGAAATCTTTTACATTAAAACATGTGAGAAGTATACCATCCTTTCGGAAAATATGATAAATTTCATGATATTTATTGTTGTTTTATTGCATTTTGTGGTACTCAAGTTTTTTCTTGATTGTACTTTAAGTCACGAATTTTTCCCATACTTATCCCTATTTAGCCTTGAGTAAAAGTTTTTTTACTCAATGCTAGGATAATTTACATTTGCCTCTAAAGTATGATTTCTGGAAATTTTCTTCTGCGTTGACGGTTCGAATTATGTATTAACATATTCGTAGACTTCTAACTTGCCTTAGTGATATAGACCAAGGGTTCTTGAACTTTTTAGAGTGGTGACCCCATTTTACGTACAAAAATTTTGTACGATCCCGTAAGCATTGCGCAAAGTTTACACACGCTTGGCGTTGCTTTTATTTGTAGTACATTACGGTTTTGCAGTAATATATAAATATCCTCTGTAAGATTTCAATTTTAGTATAACGATAGAGAAATTTTAATTAACAAAATAAAAACATATACCGTAATTACACGGTAAATTACACGTAAACTATAATCTGCTTATTAAGTATAGTAATTTTGAATTCACTTTTGATCTCATCACCTTATATTAACTACTGTATATGCGATTTAAATATCAATGAGAAGGATGTGCTTGATTTTTTTTTAATTATATTACTAAATTTTGTTATAATTGTCGACACCAAGTACTTTTTCAATGTTTCTTAGATTTGATCGATATTCCAATAAGAATCCAAATAAGCAATTACCTATTGGCTTCCTCCAATAAGAATCTAAGTAAACAATTAAATTATTATTACTATTAATGGCGAACAAGTTATTTTATGCAAAAAAGGTACCTCAAAATCCTAAAGCTTTTGGCGGCCCCTAGTTGAAAGTCACGCGATTCCTATTTAAAGAAACGCTGGAAACGAGGAATATGCCACTTCGTTCTAGAATGTACACAAAAAAAAATGAATACGGCAAAGCTATCAGCGGATGTATAGAATCTTTGCTGTTTGACCTACTTTTATAACTGAGATGCCATCAAATTAAATTCTAGAATTTGACATTAAAGCTCATTTTTTAAATTTTGTACTGAATTATGCCAAGATTGTTGATATGAATATTTTAAATAATTCTAAGCTACATTTTCTTACTTCGATTTAAAGAAAAGAAGAAGACAAAATTATATTTTAAAATTATTTCAATGCCATATTAAAATTTTATTATGTAGAAATATATTGTAAGCATGATAGAATCTTAAATAAAAATAAGGTTTCTACATAAACATATTATATCCTTAGAATAATACTTGTCATAGAGTTTATATGGTAATTATTATTGTTTGTGGTTATTTCAAACTGTAAAAAACTTTGTATTATGTAACTTTGTCACATTTCACTTAGGACTAACGTATGCTGCATCGCCTTGAAGATACGTCTTCAGTGCCACTATTGAAAAATTCGACTGTTTGATACAAATTGCACAAACATCACGGATCATAATTGCATTAGAAAAAAATATTTAAGCATTCTTACTTTCAAAATATTTGTTCAAAATCCGGCAAACCTCTCGAAAGTATGAAAACATTTTACGAATTTTTTGAATTCCTGAAAATTGCTCCTGATATTACAAAACATAGATACAAGAAAAGACCGAAATTACTTACATGGAAATCCCACCTTCTTAATGTGACTCTCTATTTTCTTGAATGAATGACTGTTTATTTTGTATAAATATCCATAAGTGAATAACTTTTATAATTTCCTGGTTCAAATTTTCAAGAAAAAATAAATAAATAAAAAATGAAATATTTCGACAAGAATTCAGTTTAATGCATGAAAATTTGATGTATTATTACTTTATACTGTTGAGCAGGAAATAGTAACGAAATTGGCACAGGATTTTAATGTATGATGGCATGCAAACGAAAGCGACGTTGGTTAAAATAAGGTACGTCACAAGACGAGCTTGTATTGCTCGTCTAATAAGAGGTGACACTTGTAAATTTATACAAGATGGCTACCAGCTATACAAGAGTCCCAACTTCCTTGCATAATATTAATGAAGCTATTGATCAACGATTAGGGCAATAAATCCCATTCTTCCAAAAGAGCCGATTTTAACGCCTGAAGGTTCTTCGACCTTAGACATACAATGGCCTTTCTTATAGCATCTGGGTGTCCTATAGAACTGAGCTTTAGAGACCTCGATGGGCTCACCATACTGCAAATACCTTCTTCTTCCAGATAATCGTTGACAAGTGCAGCTCTGTTGGTTGGACGTTATCGCTCATAAAAACGCATTGGTCCCTCACAGCTTCCTTGAAAAAGTCGCGTGTAAGGCTCGAGAATCTCATCTTTATGGCGTTCTGCTCTCACTGTACCAACATAATATATATATATATATATATATATTGGTGTCCACGCGTCTAATATCATCCCTCCCTATAAAAGGTACCAGTAACCAAACATCGATTTCTCTTATGTTTGCAGGATGATAACGTTCCCCAGGTTTTATCCAGATAAAAACTAGTCGTTGCTGTGTGTGAATGTGTGAATTGTGTGCTGAATCGGGATTCGTCACTGAAAAAAACACAGCACCAATCTTACTGTATCGAAAAGAAGTGTTCGTGGCTCCTTCACAGATGGGCCTCACACTCTTCACAGACTGTGAAAGAGTAGCTAACACCACAGATTTTCTGGCATAATTGTACCTTTCAGCTAGCCGTCCATACTTGGTTTGTCTCGATACTATTGTTCCAGACATAGCAGCGAAGTCTCGAGATAAATTCCTAGCAATCATGCTTCCATGGCACCGTGCATTAGGATTCCTCCACAAGTGTTGTGCCTCTCGAGCAACCTTGACCAGTCTTCCTAGTAATCGTACCTGATGTATCAAACTGTTGCCATAATCTGAATACTGTACTGAACACTAACCAATGAGTGACTTCCGCCTGCGATTGTGCAGCTTTTCGCCAACCAAAGCCTCTCCATTTAAATTCGCCGTTAAAACGATTCCGTGTAATGATTTTCACAACAAAGTTTGGTGTTGGTTATGTTTTCTATAGAACACGGAATCCAACATACAAAGTAAGTAATTTCAGAAAACTTCCACTTTTCAACTTTATATGTACAGTGCTGGCCACTGTAAATGCAACACCAAAAAGACAAGAGATAGCTCAACAAAATTTATTTTGTAGATAACATGTTGACCAAGTATCAAATGATTAAATTTATAAACTTCTATGAAGTGTGGTTCCTGCCAGAATCAATAGCCAGAGTAGCCGCCATTGTTGGAGATCACCGCTGCTACACGCCTCGGCATTGATTCAAAGAGACCTTGGATATGCTCTTGGGGTACAGCAGAACAAGCAGCTTCCACATGTTGCCAAAGTTGATCTGGTGTGGCAGCTGGGGGTGTAATCTGGGTCAATCGTTGAGCAACCATGAACCACATGTTTTCTATCGGTGAAAGATCCGGACAGCGAGCCGCCAAGAGAAGCAATTCAATCTGGTGATTGACGAAGAACCTTTGGACAATGCGTGTCACGTGTGGTCGCGCATTATCCTGTTGAAATATGGCTGTGGCCAAGTCCTGAAGGTAAGGAAGGACAACTGGCTCCAACACCTCAGAGATGTAGCGCTGGCTGTTTAAAGTACCGGCAATGCGTACTAGAGGAGTGCGAGAGTGATATCCAATACCGCCCCATACCATAATACCCGGTGCAAGACCAGTGTGGCGGTGCATGACGCAGCTGTTCAGCATCCTCTCTCCACGGTGTCTCCAGACTTGAATCCGACCATCGTGGTGTTGCAGACAGATGCGTGACTCGTCAGTAAAGACAACTTCATTCCATTTTGCCGCCCACATCCTTCTTTCATCGCACCATTGGCGGCGGAGACGTCTGTGGTTCTGTGTCAAGGGTAGACCAAGCAATGGACGTCTTGCCGACAGACCCCTCTGCTGTAAATGGCGTCGAATTGTATGCGCAGACACTGAATGATGCGTTATAGACTCAATGTGCTGTGCTATGGTTCGTGATGTGACTGAGCGATCCGTCACTGCCATGCGCACAGTTTGCCTCCGCTCACGTGAAGTGGTGCACTGAGGTGAATGCGATCGACCACGTCGGTCCATCGTACCCTCCTGTATCTAACGGTCACATATCCGCTTTACAGTTGTTTGGTTTCGTCCATCACGACTACCGATTTCCCTGAAAGATAATCCACAATCTCGATAGGCCACTATCCTTCCTCTGTCGAACTCGGATACTTGATCAAAAGCTGATCGCTGTTTTCTACGAGACATAACTGATTGTTTTTTGAAAAAACCACAAGAAAAACACAATTGCCGAACTTGAAATCGTCGAAATCTTCAAGCCTTAAATAGCGCTTTGAGGTGGCGCCACAGGCGCGCTTGATGTGTGTCTGCGCTGAAATTCTGATAATTTGCATATCTCACCTCCGCTAATGCATGTTGTAAATTTCATGTTATTTGCATGCTTCCTTCAGGGTGTTGCATTTACGGTGGCCAGCAGTGTATATAAATTTCACTACCATTTTTTTAGTTGTAAAATGACCCTTTCACAATTAAACAGATATTCGACGAATAAATTGAAATCGTTGTCTAAATTACACTATAGAACATTCCTTCGTAAGGTAACACAGATAGGTATTTCTTTTTATTGCAGAAAAATGTATTTGTAATTTAGTTTTGGACACCAGTGCACTAAACAATAAAATTGATCATACTTTGAGATAAAGAAGTTTTACCGTATTTTTCTTTGATCAATGTTCCTTGAAATAGTTGATAAATATTATATCTTTATTTTAAACATTTATTTTTGTGCAAACTATATCTTATATAATTTAGTGCCTATAATAATTATTGGTAAAAAGATTTTTTTGTTTTATGCAACAATCAAAACTCAAGTCTAAATACATTGCTTACAAAAACCTTTATACTGAAGTATTCAGGCATAAAATTTCTACTTAAAATCTTTGTAGTATTTTTATGACGTTTCTTTCATTAACATTTGATATATGCATGACGAAGCATAATTTTTTTAACCTTCACATAAATAAAATAATATGCAAAACAATCCCATTTATATTTGAAACTTGTATCACTCAAAAAGTACTTTAAGAAAATTCAAGAAGCAATTTAATGTCAATACTACCAAAATGGAATAGCGTATTTTGCTGTACGATTTCATCTTTGATTACTCTGACCTTAAATAAATATCTAAGACCTTGATCTAGTTGCCTGAAACCGGCCGAATTTCTAATCTTTAGAAATGAATAAAAGAATTAACGAGTTTTTCTGTTTTAAAGTATGTGTTAAGTAGTTTTATTACTTTTTCATGTACATTTCATATTACTTCAACATCTTATCATTTTACTTTTCATTTTTCATTTATTTTAATTTCGAACATTTTAAATTATTTGATGTAAAAAAATTAAATAAGTGTTGTTGCATATGTTAACATTATGTGTTAATTTCAAAATTATTTATTCCGAAAACGGCTCAGTGAGTGAAATGGTAAAAAAATGGCTTAGAGATTTGATAAAATCATAAAATTGATAATGATTTAAAAAGTTATTATTCGCTTAAGGCAGTGCTTTTCAAACTTTCACTATTTACGACCCAATAATCAATCAAAATTTTCATCGCACCCCCCTCCATACAATAACTATGTATTGAATTTAATAGTACTATACATTGACACTGAAGCTGCAATATGACTTAAACCCAGCACTTCTCAAACTGTGGGGCGCGCCCCCTTAGGGGGGGGATAACTCTACGAGGGGGTCGTTAGCATATTGAAAAGTCGAAAACAAAAGATTATGTGTGTGTGTTTTTATAAAAAAATATTAATTTACTAATAAAAAACATTCTGACATAATAAAAAATAAAATACACATTTGCACTGATATAATACACTTATAAATGTATCATTAATGCACAATGTATTTTATAATTAATTTAACAATACTAAATTAAGAAAAGTTTAATAATTATCAGTGACCCCATGGGCTGGTCATATATAAATTTGTATACAAATATATTAACACTTATCTAAATAATTTGTACTGTTTATAATTAATCCCTTAACTGCTGATTAAATTGTACTCAAATCGCTCCTCAACGCCACCGTTTGCCACGTAGGCGCGTGTATGTGATGTATGTTAAGGGAAGGGGGGTGGGTAAAAGGAATAAATAAGTAAAACCTTCTCTAAAATAAGTAAATACTTCGCAAACACTGTCTAACATTCTAAAGCTTTCGGAATAATTTTATAGATAACAGTGCACAGAGAACATCGTATTTCGGAAAGACGTTTACATACGTCCGGAGCAATTAACGTTTTGGCTGAGTGAGACGTTTATATACGCCAGTGACACTTAAGAGGTTCAAGTCGTATTGTAGCTTTAGCGTCAAAGTATAGTATTACTGAGTTCAATACATTGTTAATATATGAAGGGGGGCACGATGAAAATTATGATTGAATATTGGGTCGCAAGTAATGAAAGTCTGAGAAGCACTGCTTTAACCTCTTAAGTGCCAACGACGTATATAAGCGTCTCTCTCAACCAAAACGCTAATTGCCTCGGACGTATATAAATGACTCTCCCAACCAAAACGATAATTGCCTCGGGCGTATATATACGTCTCACTCAACTAAAGCGATAATTGCCACGGACGTATATATACGTCTTTCCGAAGTACGATCTTTTCTGAACACTGCTATCCATAAAATTATTTCGAAGGCTTTGGAATGCTATAAAAGAGAACCTTGACAGTGTTCGTAAAAGATTTACTTACTTACAAAGGATTTTATTATTTATTCCTTTCCTTCCCTCCCTCCCCATACATCACATACGCGCCTATGTTGAAAACGGTCGCATTGGGGAGCGAATCACGTAACTTTTAATCGACAGTTGAGGGATTAATTATAAAACGAACAAATTATCAAGATAAATATTAATTTTTGGATATAACTTTTTATATAACAAGAGTCCATGGGGTTACTGTTATTATTAAAATTGTTCTTAACACAGCGGGTCTTCAGTGGTACTAGGCTGGAACTCATGACACGCCAGCCAAGTCCATTATTTTGAACACTAGGTTACCGCGGTCGCACCATGGGTTTGAAAAAGCAAATAAATTGATATTTTTTGTGATTTTTAGTGTCAGTTGAATTACAATATACATATGAAAATGTTTTAAGAACATCATTAAAAGAAAACTGTAAAAATAATGACAGATTTTCAAAACATTCCCTCTTTAAAAAAAAATGCTTCTATTAATATTTTACCCATATATGCCCCTATAAGACTTCTCTGCGTAGCCTGAACTAGGACTTTTGAAATATATATTTTAGAAATGGAGTTTAATTGAGATATTTTAAAATATCAGGATAGAGAAATTTTAACAAAAAACACCTATTATTATTTCCATTGATCGTAACTCTGAAAATAATGGAATTTTTCAAAATTCTTAGTTCAGCCCCTATATAGAAATCCTAGCTATGTAAAAGCAAATTATTATTATTATAGAAGCATTTTTGAAAGATGGAAAAAGTTTTAAAAATTCATATTTGTTAATTTTTGCCAAAAAAATTGCACTTTAATAGTTTTCTTGTAATAATATTTATTGAAACGATTTAATATGTATATAATTTAACCATCACTAAATATATCAAAAAAGTATTCATTTATACGCTTTTTCAAAATCACGGTTTTTAACGTAGTCACCTTAAACTTATTTTATATTGTCTCTAATTGCTCCGAAAATACATGCTTAACATATGTTTTGTTCTGTTGATTTCAAAGAATTGAATATTCCCTGTATTAGGCGTACGATCAGAGTCGTAATTTCGGGATCATCTTTTTTATTTTTTTGTCGAGTTGTGATTTCGAGTTTGTAAGAAACTATTTAGGCTCACATATTTCTCATGAAGGTATGTACATCTGGAAGAGTGGAAAATCAGTTAATGTGTCGGGCTCATGCTTCAAAATTATGAGATACTTTCCCATATAGGGATGGGAATGTTTGTACATTTAGATGAATTGTTCTTAACCTCTTCCTTAACAAACCTATTCCTTAAAGTCCTGTATTTGTGCCTAAAATTCCTCTCTACCCCCTTTTCCTAACTTCCACACCACACCAACTGGAGGACGTTTGAGCCTCGACATATTTAACGTGAATCGGCTCCCTCTGCATGGGTCTTTAGGGGTACTGGCTCGAACTCATGACACGCCAACCACGAATACGTTACTTTGATCACTAGACTAAAACGGCCGGAAAAGACATGAAGACTGCTGTCAAATTTTTTTCTTTATTACATTCACAACGATGGAATACTGTTAGAAACCCAAAAGGTACTTAAGACTCTTCGGCCTAGCCTTTTGCTATCACAGAATGAGAAATCGATTGGGAATGGTGAGAAAGACTCGAAAACTCGGCTATCAAAGGGCTTGTGTTTATATATATATATATATATATATATATATATATATATATATATATACATATATATATATATATATATATATATATATATATATATATATATATATATATATATATATATATATATATATATATATATATATATATATATATATATATATATATAGTAAGACCCCGCTTAACGCTGTTTCGGTTTAACGCTCTTTTATTTCAATTGTGGGATTCCCGAAATAGCACGCAGCGTTAGGCTTCCCGATATCCGAAGCAATTTATCTGTGTTTCTTCTTTCCGGCGGTATTATACGAAAGTATTTTATCGTTTCAAACATTTGTTGACGCTATTGTAAGTATAAATTTATATAATATAACGATTGCTATAGTGATAAATATTATGATTTTTAGTTTTTATCATGGGTGATAATAAAAAACACGAAAATAAAGCATAAAAAAAGCATTTCACTAGAAACTAAAATGCAAGTGATTAGAAGATTAGATACTGGTGAACGTTAATCTCCCATTGGTGCTGCATTGAATTTGGCAACTTCAACAATAAGGACCATTCTTAAGAATAAAGTAAAAATAATGTCATCGGTAACTGCAACTACGACAAGCTCTGCAACTAGAATTACCCGTTCTAGAAATAATACAATAGAGGAAATGGAAAACGACTTTCTACATGGATTGAAGACGAAATTGAACGCAAAATGCCATTTAGCCAATCTACCTTCTTGATAAAATGGCAGAAAATTGATAATACAGAAGAGACTGAATGATCTGAAATGTAAACATACTGACGTAGTGTTGTATTTATTTTTATATGCATACTTGTTTATTATGTTTCTATATTTATAATAAATAATTTTTTTTTATTGTTATAAAAAATATAATTAATAAATTTAATGGTAAAATACCTGACCAATTTTCCACCCATCTTACTCTAATCCCCTTATTTGCAAGATGAGATAACCTCGTTTAACGCTGTTTCATTTTACTCTCTACTTTGATGGAACGTATACAACCACGTTAAGCGGGGTCTTACTGTATATACCTTCACCGTGACAGGAAACCGTTTGAAATTCGAAAAAACTCTTCGGTCGAGTCTTTCGCTTTCACAGGTTGGTGAACAGATTTAGAGCTGGATAAAACTCACATGGCTATCAAGGTTTTTTTCTCCCCATTCACAGCAATTGGAAACAGTTCGGAATCTGAAAGAAAGAGGTATTGCCTGGGACTAGAGAGAAAAAAAGAATATAAAACTCGCCTATTCTGATCTTCATGATGAAGCAAAATGGTTCAGTATAATCAGACACTCACCTGTAAAATCTTATACTCTGAGCAGAAAGAGAAACTAATTTGGGACAGGTAAAAGTAGGTTTCTGGTGGAGTTCGAGCTCGAGTGTTCTTGCTCTATTAAGCGAAAAGGTTCAAAAGAACAAGTTGTTATTCTCATTCCCATCCCTAGTCACCAAAGCACTCGCTTAGGTTTTGACTATTTTGAGTTGAATTAGCCTTTCTACACAGCAAGGCTTTAATTTTATCAAGACAAGCCCAAGACTCGACAAAAAAAGACTAGCCACGAGACGAAAAAAATACTAGCCACAAAGACAACTCGGTTATAATAAACCCACTTTTTGGATACCGTACATAAAAGTTTAGCATAGCTTCTCACGTAGAATCTACAAGAACATAATATTGACCAAAAATAATATCTTACCTTGGTATTCGGCTTCATATGTTTTTCCAATTCCAAAGGATCACGAAGTCAGCGAACGTTGTTTCCACTTTTCCGATTTTTTTCTTATATTCAAATAAGTTCGAGTTCCTAAAGAAGAAAACGAATGCTTAAAATTAAATGAATAAAATCGAAGATAAGAAAAAAAAAGTTTTTTGAAAAAAAAAAAATGTTCACTTCATCAAATATAAAGGAATTTTGGTAAAATTCTATTTTACTACACTAGGGATTGCAATATCGGACTAAAAGTTCAATACCGGTATTCGGTATTCTTTAGGTCTTAATACCAGGATACCGGTTTTAATACCGGTAATAGAAATTTCAGAAAAAGAAAAAAGGTGTTTCTTTGTTTTATTTCCCAATTTTATTAGAGAGTGTATATATCACAAAAAATAATGTGTAACTTATAAATTATAACAGTATATAAAGAATCACAAAAAAGTAATCTTATTCATTTAAATCACAAAAAATGTGTAAATATCACTATTCAGTCTGTGGTCTGAAATTTTCATCATATAAATAATGAAACCAAACCGAAGCATATTATCAACTGATTGTTTATGTCCTTTAAAGTTATTCTTATTCATTATTATGGGATATTATTTATGAGTATATATATAATAAACCTGAAAAATATTTGAAACCCTAAAGTAAAAGGTATGCAAATACAATGTGAATAACAAATTCACCAATTTAAAAAAATATCAAAATATTACGCACTTTCTTCACAACTACAACCTTGTTTTCACAGATAGGAATATCAGACTACGAATCCTGTGCGTGTGTAGTATCGTTCTGAGCTGTAATAGAATAGTTTTGGCTCCCCTGATTGGATGATTTACATATTTTATCACTTCTCTTGATTGTACGATGCAACTTTGTAGTCACAGTCTAAATAATTTCCCCCGTTAGGGAGACATAAAAAGAAAAACGTATACTATTTTGCTATGTTGACAATAGTATAGTAGAGACTTATAGATTCCACTTATAGTGAAGATAATTTTAAAAAATTCTAGTAAATACGCAAAAACCGGTATTTAAACTTGTGAATACCGGTATTACAAAATTCTACAAATGGCTCAAAATACCGGTATTTAGTATCCCGGTATACCGGTAGTGCAATCTCTATATTGCACATTCTAAAGATTATTTTTAAATTTACCAAAGCGCAAGTTTCAAATGTGAAATCGTCGTAGCATGATACAAGATAGTACCAAGTCTGAAATCAATGACATCATTTTTGCCAATGTAAAGAAAAATATGACATGTAAAAGAAAAACTTCGCAAAAAAAGAAAAATGAAAAGGATCAAAAGAAGTTGTTGCCGTGTCCTTCCCGAAGGGAAGGAAGGAAAGTTGCCAGAGCCTGAGACAGGTTGGAATTCTATGCGATAGATAGCGACACCACCTATCTCCACTTCCACAATTTAGACATGGGCTAGAGGGGAAGGAAATATTCTCCAAAACACTGCACCCATTGTTTCTGCTGCATCAAAAGAAGTAATTGTCCTTATTAAGGCATCCGACTACGTTCGGAACCGTGATTTTGCAAAAGCGTATAAATGTACACATGACGTTTCATTTTTGTAGATTGATAGCAAAATTTCCATTTAAGGTTCCAGCGCAGTCCCCAGACATAAGTGCTTAATTTGAACCTCCAACCTCTCTCTGTCTTCTCTGGAATACAGTCTCAATGTACACGTGTTAAATTACAGGGACGTAGAAATTTCCTCTTTGGCCCATTCATTAAGTTATCCGACTACGTTGGGAACCGTGATTTTGCAAAAGCGTATAAAAGGATAGTATTTATGATATTTAGTGTCGCTAGAATTAGAAAATGTACATAAAATTGTTTTAAGAATAGTATTATAATAAAAAATTATTTAAGTACAAAATATTTTAACATTAAGTTCATTTTTCCGAAATATTGTATTTACATAATTTTTTTTTGTCAAAATGTCCTTAAAACAATTTTATAAATGTATTCTAATCGAAGTGACGCTAAATATCATGAAAACTATCCATTTATGCGCTTTTTTAAAATCACGGTTCCGAACGTAGTCGGATACCTTAAATTATGAGAGGCTGGACTGTCCTCTATTTTTGGTAATTTCTATATGTGGCCCTTGACCGGATGTCGTCACATTCCTTCGGAAGGGGTATGTCAAACATCTTGGGTCCGTTGTTGGGGTCGAAAATCTCATGAATCTTTTAAATATAACTTTGCGCGATTGGGAATATCCAATTAGAAACTCAGTTTGGAAGACAGAAGTGAGTTCTGCCCAAGAATTGCAGGTGATTCGGTTCACTATTTAAAGAGACGAGTGCCAATTTCGGCAGATCTCTTTTCATCCAAATTTCACCCCAACAACATGTAGAGGTGAAAGTCAATTGCTACCCCCATGGACACAGGTCAACCAAACTCCTCTCCTTCCCTCTTAAAGCTAAGTTTTCTCCTATTGTTTTCTTTTCTTGTAAATGTAAAATTTTAACTGTGCAATAAGAAATTTAATTATAACTTATATTAATGATCGGCTAATCTTTGAGTAATTAATCTAGTTGAATTTTGTTGATTTAACATTGGCCATGATGCGACTAAGTAAATTTGAACTTGGATTTATTTAGATTGAAAATATAATTTAATGGCCTCGCATCATAAAACATCATGAGGATTTTCTCCTTTCTGACGATTACTCCAATTTAGCTTAAGGTATCCGACTACGTTCGGAACCGTGATTCTGCAAAAGCGCATAAATGGCCTTCATGATATTTTTGATTAAAATACATGCATAAAATTTTTTTAAAGGACTTTTTGACAAAAATTTATTAATTACAATATTTTGGAAAAAAAATTAACGAAAAACCCTTTTTTTCAAAATGTTCCCCTTTTTATGAAAAGCTTGTATTATAATAATATTTTGTCTGAATAGCTCAGACCTCTTTCAACTCAACTAAAATTTTTTTGAAATAAAACTTAGAATGGGTTTACCCAATTTTGACAACAGGGGAGGAAAATTTTTTAAAGAAAATACCCGATAATTATTTCAATTGGTGGTTACCTGAAAATAATGTAAATTTTTTAAAAAATTTTGGGAGCCCTGTAGAGGGCCCAAATTAAAAGCAAAATATTTTATAATAGAATTTTTAAAAAAAAAGGAAAATTTTTTGAAAAACTTTATTTAAAACCGAAATATTGTATTTAAATTTTTTGCGCCCTTAAAACATAAAATATATAATCAAAGTGACACAAATATCAAAAAATATCCATTTAGGGTTTTTAAACCCTTTCCCGGGTGTATCTAAAAAAAAAATTTTTTTTCATCCTCCTTTCAGATACTTTGAGATATATTATGGATATTATTTACTATTATTTCTGATGGTAAGAAAAAGAACAAAATGGTGGTAAGAAAAAGTGGTTGAATTCAACGCTGTCAATATAGTTGCTAGAACATTTTTTTTTTCATAGCGTTGCTTCCCTTTCTTTAAACTTTTGTTTTTCTTTTGTCTCAAAAGCGCACACAAAAATATACTTTTTTTTATCTGTGAATGATATAAAGCCCAGTAGCTGAGTAGTAGTGTATCGCGCATCCACACCACAAGTCCGGGGTTCAAATCCCGAGCTAGGCAAGGTCGACTCAGCCTTTTTATCTCTTCATTGGGTAGAAAAATGAGTGCCAAACTTGCTTGAGAACTGAACAGTAGGGGTTTCGCGTCAGACTGACTACTTGACCGAAACATCTGCACATGCACCCCGGTGCCTAAGGTCACGAAAACTGAGATAGGCACACTAAGCCTTGGCCCTCATGGGCTGAGTTTAGTTCAGAATAATTTATATTTAAGGGAAATCAATACTCATCTTCTTAAACATTTTGTTTCAACAACTTTACATAAATTTGAAATTTCGGACGAAATATTGAAAAAAAAGTTTCACAAATCTTTTAAATGGGACAACTTTTTTCCTTTTTTTACAAATAAAATTATGTATGAGGGGAAAATATGTATGTTATAAATGTAGGAGGCAATGGAAAGTTAAAAATAGATTTAATTGAAAACAATTACCGTAACACCCCGAAAGCATGGTTCATTCTGAATTCTTTCATTTATGAAATTATTAAAAACTTTTTAATTTATAAAAGGAAAATGAAATATTAAAAAATTCTAAGTAATATAAAGCTTGAAATCTAAATTGATTCTTCAATGTTGTTCGATGTTTATTTAACGGATATCTGAAAACTGAATTCAATTCCACACTACGTAAAGCAAGAAATGAAATATTTTTCTTCGACATTATTGAATAAATTTATAGACTTTGAAGAAACGGTATTGAATAAGAATATGATAATTATATGATATAAAGTAAAGAGTTAGCAAACACAATGTCAACAAAAGAGAAATAAGATAAAGAATTCAAATATAACTAAGAATGATACATATTTTCCTCCGAAGAAGAAAAAACTAAGAGATTTTATGGTAACAGATATTATCCAATACATGTTGTGTTGTTTCTTACCTCCGATGGTGTAGCTACTACCATTACTATGAACTATCAATTATACATTGTTTTAATAACAAAACAATTATTATTGGCTATTATTTTTCAAGAAAATTATATCTTCACTATGCAATAATTTTTATATAGTAGTATATCAGATTTTTCAATTGTGATTATTGAGTACGTTTCATTAGAACAATCTGTTAAATACGAATATATTTCTGTAATTGTTTTAGTGTTTCAGCCACTACTATATTATTAGTTTAGTTATTTCTTGCTAAAAATTGGCAACAGACAGTCTGTTTACATTCTAGCTTGTGTTTTGCCCAGCTGTATGTTTGATCGCTTTTTATTACAAACATTTATATCTTACGTTAAAATTTTGCTTAAAAGTTTTCAAAAACATTTTAAATATGGGTCATAATAACAAATCTCGCTCAAGAAAGCGAAAGTTTACTGGAAATCAGTAAACCAACAAACGCGTTCAAGTGTTTATTCAAGTATAGATGCTCAAGCTAAAAATGATACACCTGCTGCAAGAAATATTGAACTGAAGACTGCAAGTGCATCAAAACTTGAAGATCTGAAGGACAATTTTTTAGAAAAAAAAGTTCTGGGAATTGTAATGAAATATTGGAACAACGAATATTTGATATCACCGCATTGCTTTCAGAGCTTGCAGTACTTTGTTGTTCAGTTTGTTTACATGATGAACTAAGTTTGACAGAAGATTCTAGGTATGGAATATACTCAAACTTTTCCATAAAATGTAGAAACTGTGATTTCTTAAAAAGATTTACTTCATCTGAAAAAACCAACAGTAAATTTAAGGTATCTGACTACGTTCGGAACCGTAATCTTGCAAAAACGTATAAATTGATAATATTTATGATATTTAGTGTCACTTAGATTACAAAATGTATATAAAACTGTTTTATAAGAATTATTACTAAAAAATTTTTAAATAAATATTTTTTTAAAAAGAACATAGAATACCCCTTTTTAAAAATATTTTTTTGGAAAAATGCTTCTATTATATTATATTTTGCCTGTTTTGCTCCCTTTTCCTGTCTACCGAGGTCAACTAGAATTTTTTAACTATATAACAAAAATTGGTTTATCCATGTTTTACGACAACAGAGAGGAGACATTTTAAGAAAGAAAAACCGATAATTGCAAAGGTTATAACTCTGAAAATAATCGAATTTTTTAAAAATCATGGTTGAGCCTCTGAAGGTCTGATTTATAACGGCAAAATATTATAAAAGAAGTTTTTTTACAAAAAAACGAAAAAGGTTATTCTAAATTAATATTTTTCTGAAATATTTTATTTAAATATTTTTGTCAAAATGTTTAAAACAATTTTATATGTATTCTAATCTAATGACACTAAATAGCATGAAAAAAATCCCTTTATGCGCCTTTTTAAAAAAACCCGGGTTCCCAACATGTTGGATACCCGCTGAATATTTTGTTTTGCCTTAAATAATTGGAAAAAGTACGCTGCTGGAAATAAACTGTTTGGTATGTTGGGCTTCCCTTTCCTTTAAAAAAGGGCCCTTTTGAAATCAAAATTAAAGATTCAGCATGTATCTATAGTTTTATGAAAGCATGAAAAAAAGGGAACAGGTGAAAGAATTTAAATTGCCCAAAGAACATGGGTGCTGTGACGTGTGATGGATGGGGAAATGGCAAATGGCTTTCGTCTCACAAGGGTTCGTCAGTTATATCCTTTGGGACAGAAAAAATTTGGGCATCGAAAAAATGTCACATTTTTTTGGAATGTGTGCAAAAAACAAAGTGCCAGGTGCTGCTTTTTTAAAGCCTCATTTTTAATCATAAGGGGTTTTGGGTTAAGTATGGGGCCGTGGGCATATCTATTTTGACGATCAGAGAATTTGTAAAATTTCGAAAAGGCCCCCCGGTGACCTTTCGTTATCCCCGTGAGCTAAGGGTATGATTTTCTAAAGGAACAACATGTTTATATTTTAATGCTTTTTTAAAAACTAACTTAAACTTTTTAAAAGATTAGTGTAAATAAATGGTGTGCAAAACTTAAGCCAGGTGGTTTTTTCCAAAATTCACGAAAAATCATCTGGAACATGAAATTCGAAATGAGGGGGGTATTTTGTAAAGGATGACGGGTCGGGGGGGAAAAAAGGGGCACAACCCTACGGTATGGAATCAAAAAAAACAAGCTTTATTGAACGCATAGTATCGTGACCATGATTGTCGATCCCAAAAGGAAGAACAACGCAGATGCCTTAATATGGTATATCCCTCCCCTTACCCAAAGGTTGCTTCCCCGTCTCCCCCTACCAGAAACCCGCTGGTGCACTTTCGGGTGGGTCCCCTTCCCCAAAAAATCTGTTTGAGTTGTTGCTGTTCTCCCAATGATGTAAGCGTGGGCAATCGTCTCCCAAAGCATCCCACACATGTTCGATGGGATTTAAATCTGGGGAGCACGCTGGCCAATCCATTCGAGTGACATCTTCACTTTCAAGCAGCTCCTCAACAGCAAGAGTGCGATGTGGCCGTGCATTGTCATCCATAAAAATGATGTCTGGGCCAATGTCACCTGGGGAAAGACGCACATGGGGAAGAAGTAACTCCTCACAATAGCGATCTCCGGTTACAGACCCTCTGTCGAAAATGTGAAGCTCAGTTCGCCCGTTCAGCATAATGCCTCCCCAGACAAAAACTCCAGGACCACCGTAACGGTGTCTTTCCTTGATGTTACTGGGATAAAACCGGGTCCCGATCTCTCTCCAAATCAAAACGTGTTGAGAATCTCATCCGTAAAGAGAACACGACTCCATTGATCAGTTGTCCAGTTTTTGTGCTCTCTGTCCCATTGTAAACTGTGGCTTCAGCGGCAATCTTTCAACGGGAGGCAGCGTTCAGGACGGCGGGCGAACAGGCTCCTTTGTGAAGACGTTTGGCCACAGTAAACCGCGACACTTGTCGACCCGTTGCTGTACAGACTTTCTGAGCAATGGTGCTTGCTGACTGCTGTCGACCTCTTTTCGCCTGCAGGATGATATATCGGTCATCACCTGCAGTTGTCGTCCTCGGGCGGCCACCATCAACCTTTCTAACAGCTGTACCTGTGGTTTGGAACGCTTTCCAAGCGCACGAAACGACACTTTTGTTGATTCCGAACTCTGCAGCTGCACTGGTGACAGTACGCCCCTCCTCCAGCTTTCCGATCATTCTTCCACGTGTGAAGTCGTCCAGGTGATTTCTTCTAGCCATATTTCACGAACTGACTCACTGGCACTTGCAGCGGATATGTTGAATTGCGCGTCTCCGTCCTTCATTTTATTCTACTGTTGAGCAGCGCGCGGTTTGCGTTACGCTCACACCGCTTCTGACGTTTTGTTCCTGATATTTGCATACGCATGACGTTTCTACTGACTTACGTGTTCACTGTACTGATCTCCGGACCTCCTTTTCCGCAATTTCATGGTTATCTGCTAAATTTTTACATTGTTGCTTAAGTTTTGCACACCAGTGTATATCAGAGAATCTACGATGAACAAACACACAATACAAATTATACCGAAATAGCGTAACTCGGACCACTATCAATATCTAACCCACCTAATCTCAATTCCAATAATATCGCAAGTCCTAATATTAAATAGTCAATCCTACCTTAATCCAATCGTAGCTCCGATTCTAGGGAGTGGCGTTTTTACGCGAGTGCAATGGTATGCACCTTGACCTAATGGCTTTATCTTCGGAATAACCTCCGTAGGCCGTCCTTTCACAATTGTATCAATCTCTCACATAACATTCCCTAGATTGCCATCTCACTTACTGAAACTTTTGTTATTTAAAAGCTATCTAATTTGCATTTAATCTTCACGTTTCACTTCTTGGGTTTTGGTTGGAAAAGAGTTGCCATTAATCTTGGCCCCCAAAAGTACCCAAAGGACATGTTAAAGAAAAAACGCATAAGCCCGTCACAAATTGCAGTACACTGATTACTATGGTGATGGGGATTCCAAAGCATATGAATCCGTAAAAAATATATATACGCTCCTAATACAGTTAGTAAACTAGAATGTATTGGTCAAGCGCAGAAAAGGGTTGGGAGTCATCTGAGAGAGTTAAAAAAATCAGTGAAAGGATTGGGAGGAAAGGGAAAATTGACGGACAATTTTACCGACAAATTACAAAATTACTGTGGAATAACAATCCGCAGCAATACAAAAAATTTAGCAAAAATGCAAAGCACAGTTATTGCTGCGTTTTATCACTGTTGTTCCTGTACTGAAAAGCCTATGCATGGTCAATGCCCAACAGGAACAGATAGTTGGTGCAAATTTCAAAAAGAAAAGACACTTGGTAAAATATTCACCGCCAAAGCCCTTGGGATCCCACAAAATATTTTAAATATTGCTAAACCACGCTACTTTAAACTATGCGATCAAAACCTTTTAGAAAAGTGTTCACATGGAATGACACAGAATGCCAATGAGAGTTTCAATGGTATTCTGTGGAACATAGTTCAAAAACAAACCTTTGTTGAACTCCAAATTTTGAAATTAGGGGCATATATATAGCAGTTCTACAATTTAATGAAAGTGGTAGTGGCTTATTAAAAGTGATAAATAAGCTGGGGTGAAATGTTGGTAGCTATATATAATACGTGTATAAAAATTGTATGACTAGCGACGGAATATATATATATAACGACTCAGAAAGACATTAAACTAATTCAAACAAACTAATAAATCATACTTAAGGTATCCGACTACGTTCGGAACCGTGATTTTGCAAAGCGTATAAACGGATAATATTTATGATATTTAGTGTCACTTAGATTAGAAAATGTATATAAAATTGTTTTAAGAATAGTATTACAATAAAAAATTATTTAAGTACAATATTTTGACAAAAAATAAACTTAGAATGACCCATTTTCAAAATATTCTTCTTTAGTGAAAAATGCTTCTATTATAATAATATTTTATCTGTATATAGCCCAGACCTCTGTACAGAGGCTCAACTAGAACTTTTGAAATATATATCTTAGAAGTGGGTTTATCCATGTCTTACGACAACAGAGGGGAGAAATTTTAAGGGAAAAACGCCGATAATTATTTCAATAGGTTGTAACTCTGAAAATATTGTTAATTTTTCAAAAATCATAGTTGAGCCTCTGTACAGAGGTCTGAGCTATATACAGGCAAAATACTATCATAATAGAAGCATTTTTCACAAAAGGAGAACATATTGAAAAAAAGGTTATTCTAAGTTAATTTTTTGCCGAAATATTGTATTTAAATAAACTTTTTTTGCCGAAATGTCCTTAAAACAATTTTATACATGTATTCTAATCTAAGTGACACTAAATGTCATGAAAATTATCCATTTATGCACCTTTTTAAAATCACGGTTCCGAACGTAGTCGGATGCCTTAACTAGTTCAAATTATTCTATTATCTTCTGCTCACAATTCACTACAGTCTCGAATTGTTTTTACTCGCAGCGATCTTCTTTCTGTAAAGTTACTTGCTTTCTTGATTATAGCTTCAAGTTCTTCAGGAAAATGTGAGCACTGTTATTTTTACAACCTAATGAAAGCCCCACGATAATGAATCACAATGTTCATATTACAGGTACGGGGAGTCTTGGCTAACTGGAGTCAACTTGCCTGCTTCGATGTTTCTCTTAGGGGTCTATCTTAACCGTTGTGCTTTAGGGGGAGGCTCCACAGCAGTGTAAGAGGAGGAAATACCCAATAAGATCTTTCGTTTGGGGGCTCCTTTTTGGACCACCTGTTCGTGTAGGGAAGTGCACAAAACCCTTCACAAAATTTAAAAAAACACTAGCTTTCAGAAAGAAAAAAGGGTTGCACCAGGAAGAAAAGGAAGGTGTGACATGTCATCCTGGTGAATTTTAAAACACAATTGTGTGATGTATATATACCTTTTTACAGTAACATAAAACTTTACATGAGTTTTTTTTCAAAATTATGTTTTCGAAAGAAACCCTTTACCAGATACATGATATCCTAAGAACCAAACAAGATAATGTTTTGAAATTTTGTGGGAATGTTTATTATAATATTTTTCATAAAGCTGATCATAAATTTTGTTGTAAGTTAAATATTTTTCTTCATTTAAGGTATTTGTTTTAAAGAAAAAGCGCAAAAAATATTAAAATTTTCATATTATAATGTATAGTTGTCTGTAATTTTTTTTTTTTATTTTAATATTTTTCTTAGATTACCATTTCTTAGCACCATAGTATGTATGTTATGTATAAAGGAAATTAAAAGATAATTGCATTAGAAATTTTTATACAGTGTTACCAGTTTTAGTAAAAATTTGGTAAAATTTCCTTGAAAACAACCAATTTTTCTAAAAGTATAATATTTATTTAAAAATTTTTTATGTATTTACATATTTTTTTCTATTTTTATTCCTAAAAGCACTCAATTTGTTTCAAAAAGTTGTTTTTATAAAAAAAAATTGGGTCCGAAGGTAGGCAGCCACCTTAAAATAATACGGTGCACGATTTAATGAATTATTTTTTTCTAGCACGAATTCCAAAAAGCTTTGAAGATTCGTGCTCTCTGGTTTAAGACAATTTGATCGAATTTATGACAGTTCATGATACTGAAAAAGTCGATAATGACGAAGTCAAAGATGAAGCTCAGCTATTAACAGCTGATTTAATTCGCGAGGGCTTGAAATCTAACGCAAGTATGGAATAACCTTCCCTTACACATAATCCTGAAACAGAGCGTGTATTTTAAAATTTTAACGTAAACATAAGTTGTGTGTAGCAAGATATCAAGAATTTTATAAGCAACTTGAGAAACCAAGTAACAGCCGTTAATATAGCAGATTTTTTTTACACTAACAAAAAAAAAACAGAGGCCGTTAATAACGAAAGAAATTCATCATTTGAATTAAAACTTCTACTAATGGTATCGTTTTTGATCTAGTTCGTAATAAACATGCACGATTGTTATTAAGTAGCGATGAATATTTTTTAGAAGCTTTTATTTCTAATTTCAATTTGAAATTTTTACATGTTGCATATACTTATAGACTGAATTTTTTGACTGTGTACTAATTTTATTTATTTTTTATTTTTATTAATCTTTTTTTTTATGTACAGAAATTGAATTGTTTTTGTTTTATAAACATGTAAACATGGATTTTATTATTAGTTTTTTGCACGGTTTTTGGAAAATATTTAGAATTTTTTTCATCTTACACGATTTTTTGAAACTGGGGAACATATCCCTAAATTTATGATAAGTCGCAAGTTTTTGCTCGGTTTTCTGAGGAATGTACCTCAGAGAACGTAAAAAAAAGAATTGGGTGTATTTGTTCAACCATCGTTACTTTTACTATTATTTTCATTAGTTTTACTATAATTCTCATAAGCACAAACATTATGAAATTTACCTTTGATGAGACTGAATTGTGTGTTAGTTTACTTAGTCTGAGAATTTGAATTATGTAAATTATCATATGTGTCTGCATTTCTGCTTCATTGAGTGGATAACGCAGGTGTGTAAGGCAGCATTCTAATACTTGTTGAAATTCAAGAATAAATAGATTTCTAAACATAAACTGTATGCAAAATATGTAATTTTAGAACAGAATCTAAAGAATCTTTGAAAATATTTCTTGATTTCGAAATAAGCATCATGGGGAAACGATTCACCAGATGTCATGCTTAACATAAAACGACATAAAATTGAAAATTATATGAAGAGTATATTTTTGGTAAATCATTGAAAACTGAATGAATTATACACTCTGACAGGGGAGAAATCCCAATAGCAAAAAAAGGAAAAATTATTGTAGAGTAATGAAATTTGGACAGTGCAATTGTCTAGTTAACATGTTTAATTCATTAAATTTTGAAGATTACAGGTTAATTTAAGTTCAAGAAAATGCATTCCATATGTGAAATGTTGTTATATTAATAGCCGGTATAACCTCCAGAATTTTGAATGCAAGATAGCATGCATTGTGCCACACAGGTACCGAATGTCACTTTGTGTATGGAGTTCCATGCTTGTATTTGTTATGTCAATAGTAGAACGGTCAGTGTTGGCTGCGGATGCTGGAATTGTCTTGTCTTCTAAAATTTCTAGAAAATTATATCCAAATTTTAGAAATGAATTTGGAAAATGAAACTAGGAGCACTGATTTATCGAGTTTCTTGTTTGAAGAGGAAGCTCTCAGGCAGCAAAATAGAAAAATATTTTGATGAAAGTAAAAAAAATCGGTTATGAGAATTTTTAAAAGAAGGAAAAATTCATAGTGAATGTATTGCGATAAGGCAAGAGCAGAACTATCCCGAGAGCTGAAATGTATGAAGCTGTAATAGAACACTTGACTGTATTTTTGACGAGAGATTATTACCTAAAATTAAAAGAAAGCTACACAAAAACTCAAAGGAACTTACAAAGACGATGTTGAATCTTTTAATTTTGACGATTTGAAGTGGATTAGTTTTTACTATTTTTAAAAGAAAACAAATATATAAAGAAGACTCCTACTAGAAATTTATTGGTTGCAAGAGAAATCCTCAACGTAGAGATACTTCTGTGAAAATATTTTTAACAATACTGATATCGAATGAATCAAATAGAGATCTTTTCAGTATTAAAGCAATTTAAAATGATTCAAGAAGTATTATGGGTAAGAAAACAAATTGAACAAAATAGCCATATTATATATATAAAACAAGATGTTTTGTGACAAAATAGATACGACAAAGATAATTGATGAACTCATAAAGAGAAATCAAGAAGTAAAGTTGCGTATCAAATTGATATAAGCTCTTTAGTAAGGTTTTTAATTTTTTTAAATACAATTCAAGACTTTTCTTTAGCCGTTGAGTTGTATTAATAGCAATACGTTTTATTTTGAAATTTAAGTTCAGCGTATTAGGGATGGCGATTCTTTCCCAAAAGATCGATTTTTAAATCGATTCGAATCCTAATCTGATGAATCGATTCACAAAAAAAATCGTAGATCTAAAAGATCATTTCTAAAAAATTGATATTTTTTTTCAAGTCTGCATTTACAATGTAAATATAAGTCCATTTTATGAAAACAAGAAAGATACCATAATAAACGATCTCTTATCAGTAAAATCAGCGAATTTTTGAGTTCGGGGAATTCGACAATTACAATTATTTTTATTACCATATCAAAGAGTATCAGGTATAAAGGAAGACATTTATTTTTTAGAAATGTATTTGTTACATTAAAAAGATTAGAAAATAGATAATATAGCTTACAGTTCCCAATGTTTAATATATAAGCTTTTTAAAAACAACAGTCTGTCAAGTCTACTGGGATCCAAGCGGTTCCGCTCATCACTTGTGATGTTGCCGGCAATCGAAAAAAGGTGCTCAGATGATCCAACGATACTCTTATATATCATGGCTATTAAGTGAATGGGATGATAAATACAGTTTTTTTGTTCTTGCGAGTAAATTAACCCTTTAACCGCCTAAATCATAATATTACGGGTTTAAAGATAGTACATTCAACTAACTGTAAATAATAGTATGGTTTTTACCAAAGGAAAAATAGAATTTCGATTTTCTAGGATGAAATATTGATTCGCTGAATCAATTCAGTGCTAAACATCGATTTAAAAAATCAATTTTTTGGCCCGAGAAATCGGATTCTTAGATTAATCGATCTCAGATCGCCATCTCTAGACACCATATGGATGGATACCAATCACCGCAGACAATTTTGACGCAAAGCTTCCTCCCCAAGGGAGGCACCTGAGCTCTTGCAATGTGTATCCGTACTTAGGATTTTAATTTGGCCAAGAGCACCCAAGACAAATAGGCAGTCAAGGGGTTTTTGCATGACGCATAATTATGCGACATGGCCACTGTCTATTTTCTGCATCATGAAAATCCACCGACTTGCGCCGGTGTCGAACAAAGAACCCGTAATCTTAGGCGTTCAAGGCTGGCGACAAACCAGCTACGCCCCCCTGCTGGCTTGAATCATTGAAATATATATATAGGTATAAGAATATTTGGGTATAAGAATACGGAAGAAAAAAATGTAATTCCGGAGAAGCTTTATTTATTTTTGTCCTTTTGGATATACTTTATTGCATTCAGATCGATGTACTATTTTAGGTTTGAGAAGGCATTAAAGACTCAACAGTACGTTTTTAAAATTAATATTAAATCCACGAATTTAAATTTCCTGATAGACAGGAAATTAATAATCTTTATCAGAATTAACAAATGAAAAATTATCCGATGTTCATGTGATTTTATATACTGTATTTACCATTATATAAATATATTTATTTCATTTTTCAAATTTATATATAGCATTAAAATATAAACTAAACGCAGTGGCGAAACAGCCCATGAGGGCCAAGGCCTACTGTGCCCAACTCAGTTTCCGTGACTTTGGATGCAAAGGCGCATGAGCAGATGTTCCAGTCAGATTATCAATCTCTCTCTGACCCCAGCATTAAAATAAAGCTGTCTTAATTTAGGTGTAAAGTAGTTTAAGTGTACTTTAGAACTTTCATTTAAAAAAAATGGTACAGTTCGATATTTTATGTTTTACATTCCAATTGTTCGCTCCTAAATTTATCTCAGTTTATTTCGTAATCTCAACATTTATTTTAAAAGACATTTTGTTCATTTCAATGTGTTAAAAACATAGAATGTTACAATCAGAATACAACATTCAAAATTCCACCTAAAGGGAATTTATGGAAGCCTCCTACTCACTCGTACAAAGAATAAATTCTTTTAAAAAAAATCAAAATTCATTTTACACTCTTTTAAGATGAGAGGAGGAACGGAAGCCCCATAAAAAGTTTGCATACGAACTCCTTTACAATAATTATGCAGATGATTAAATTTTTAGGGTCACTGAATGCTAAATTCGAACATAGCATGCGTTTCTGATGCGTAAATAGCATTGTATAAGGCAGAGGCTTTTAAACTTTCGATTCTCGCAGCCCTTCTTTATGTATCAGCCTGACGTCGCGGGTCCATCAGATTTTTAACATCCCTCACTGACTTAATATTCTTGATCAAAATACATTTGTTCTAGTGGTTTTATCATTGGGAACTATTTAGTAATCTAGTTAATAGTATGGTGTATCTTTCAATTTTTTCATGAGGCTTTTCAGAGTATATAAAATAGGGAAATCTTAACATTACGTGATAGACTAGACTAGAGACTCGCCTAGAGAATGTATTTGGAAAGCGTCAAAAATAAAGCGTCTATCACATTTTGAAAATTACCTGATGGAAATATTTTATTCCTGGTTTACGTTCTCAATGAAAGTGATTATAATCGGAGAATTGAATTTTGCCAGTGGTACCTAAATAATAATTGAAATGTTAAGGAAAGTTTTGGATTCCCCATTAGTCATTGTTACCTGGTCCACAATGGTGGAAAATTTGAACACTTTCGTTAAATGGCATGTTCCTACACTTGTTCACATTATTTTGATTTTTGAAGCTGCTTTGTATCATAATAGTTATTGGTTTTATAACAATTTAAAGAATTTTACATTTTATTGTGACACTGTATTCAATGCGCAATATCTAGTCATCAATGTTTCATGCGGCTTTAAATTTGTAATCATATTGTTATCCGTGCATGATCTTTGCAAATGCTTAATTGTAATACAGACTTCCATTTTCGACATAATTTATTTATTTAAAAAATAGTGTATATTTCCTTAGAAGGCTGTTACATTCCATTCATATTGATAAGGCAGAAGTAAAAAGATTTGGCAAAAATAAAAAGATTACTCATGACATACGTCAAACTTTTTTACGTCAAGATCCTTATTATTTCAATGAATAAATCGAGATCCGGTGTACTGTGACATATTGGACATCGTTTCTGACGCTGTTGATACTATCCGATACATATGTTTTAATATGTTTTGAATAAATCTAGTTCTTCACACAGTTTCGTAGCGATTGCGTCCACAAAATACAGATGGAAGTTTGCATGACGTAAGTGATGTTTATCTAATACACATTTTTTTTCGAAAATAAAAGTAAAATTCCATATCATCATCTTCGATTTGATTATGAGTATTTAGTTAATGTTGTAATAAATATTATTGTTGCATTGCAAAAATGTTATCAATTGTATTTTATCTAAAAAAAATTATTTACAACAAAGATGCGGTTAAAAAAGTACTAGTTGTTTTTCCTTGTAGCACTTCTTGGAGGACAAAAACATCAAATTTCCTTGTCCCATTGATAAAAAAAATTGTCACTTTAAGTAAGTTCTTTTCTTTCCAAATGAATCGACCAATTCTAAACGGGAAACCCCAGAATGAAACAAAAAATATTTTCCATAACAGTTTCTCTTCCCCAGATATTAATTTTATCTCGAGAGCTGAAAATAGAAGCAATTTTTTCGACTAGATATAATTCCTTAAGTTTAAAATTAAATCATTTGATTCCTTTGCACGTGTTTTATTAAGAACGGAGGTTTCAAAAAAGGTAGAATGCTTAAAATATAATCATAACTTAAAAAATTTTAAGTACGTGAAAATAAGAAACATTTCTGCAAGAAATATTAAGCAAGTTTTACGTTGTAAATGATCTTGAGCTTCGTTTACACTGTTTTTTATTTTGAAAGGATTATAATGCGTCATAATTAACACTGAATCTTTTTAGTAATGCTTCCATCTTTATATTCAATATTTAATTTAGTTCTTATTACAACAGTTATAGATCAAATTTGGTAGAATTGCTTAACATGTGTGTGAGATTTTATAATTCCACACGCTTTTTTTTTATTGCTTAGTAGTTTATCAAAAAAAAGTTATTTATTTATTCTTCAAAAATGCCTTTTATAGCAATGAGGTTATCTTTTTCATTAGTAAAAATAAAATCTAATCTTCCAGTTTTGAATGATAAATCTCATTCCCTACATCATTTTTAGACTTAAGTTGTTGTGTTTACATTAATTTTCAATAAATTTTGGTTCATGCCGAAGAATTATAAAGAATAATTAAGAATTCGAATAAAAATTACAATAAGATCACACGTATTGTATAATATCCTGGAGTGATAAAAAATTTGTAAAACAAAGAACTTTTAAAAAATGTTTTTAAAAAAAGTCCTATGATACTTTATCCTTCGAAAAAGTAAAATTTAAATATCACAGAATCAGTTTAAGTAAAACCCACTCGAATTGCATGCTATAAAATAAAATATCCACTCAATAATTTATCTATTCTGTAAATAATAGTTTAATAACAATAATAATAACTAAATCAATTTTGTAATCAGATATCATTCCTATCACGCTTTTGTAAATATAGTTGCAATGTTTGTACTGAAACTGCTGACAAATGAAAAATACCGTAAAATCCGGAGCAACTCTCACATTTTACACCAAAAATAAGATAGAAATTTGCGTGTGTGCGTTTTTCGCCGCGAAAAAAAAAATGACTTCTTTAAAAATAAACAAGTAATATAAAAAATTTTTTTAAGTCAATCCTGTTAGAAAAATGTACTGGCGCCATCTGTTGCAGTAAGTTGTAACTTTGAAAGAAATAACACAGAATAAATTTAAAAAATGTATTAATGTTTGAAAAAACTGTTTTTACATCAAGTGTCATCCACTACAAATTTAAAAAATTTCTTCGAACTTGAACGGATGAATATAAAGTATTTTATTAACAATTGAAAATTTGAACAAGATATTATATTTATATAAATCAGTATATATAGGTAGAAAGTGAACTAATAGTAGGAATTGGAAAAAAAAAAGATGAGCATAAAAAAACTATGGCATCTATACGTATCAATATACTGCTTATTTAAAAGAAATGACATACCTTATGAACTTAAAAAAAATCGAAGTTCTAGAAGTACATTATTTTTTCAAAAGCACTAGATAATACTTCGAACAAATTACTTAAAAACATAAGAGTATTGTTTATATACATCTAAGTTTTCTTCGTAAAGTTACTTCTTTTCTTGCGCGTTATACGGCGAATATAAATAATAAAAAAAATACAGCTCAAAAGTGTGGGTGTGTGCTATACGCAAGATTTTACGGTATATATTTTTTAAATTTTTATGGCTTCAGTTTGTTTAAAAAATTTGATACAAAAATCTAATAATCAAGTTACTTTTTCATTTTCACAACTTCAAATTGTCCATTGATATTTTAAAATTGCTGTAATTAGTGAGTTCTATTTTATTTTTCCCTAGCTTTCGCTTGGAATAAACGAAAATTTAGGCTCTTAAAATCTGTCTTTATACCCCACACAATTAAATAAAAACTTATGTGTTCATCAAAAATGACACGTAAGTCTTTTAAAGTGAAAATATTAAATTTAGTGTTGAAGGACATTTCTTGCTACCAAATATAAAAGAATTAGCTACACTGTTATAAAAGACTGTTTTTAAACTCAATCTGATTCTTAAAGCTTTCTATCTTGATTATTAATAATAAAATATGTTATTTATTGTGATTCTTGTATTAGTCCCAACACATTTATACATTTATGTAAATAAATATTCATACAATTTCCATTTACTATAAAATAAAGCGAAAACATATATGAAGCACAAAAAAAAGCTATTAATGAATTCTCAGTATGGAATGAGATATATTATAAACTCATTCAAAAATAAGAATAACAATGCGTGTTTTTTCTAAATACGCTAAGAAATATATGCAGAAATGAACAAAATATACTACAGTCAAATATTGTGTGTTCTCAAAGAGTTCGAATATTTTTAATTGTATTTCAAAAAGGTAAAAGAAATAGTATGCGTGTAAAATCTAATAAATAAAACATAACTTTTTTAATTCTTGGGAAATATTTGAAGAAGATTGATTGGTATTTTTTTTTCATGTAGTTCTTCCCCTAAACGCTGATTGCATTACTACTTTTTTTAAGTAAGTTTTCCTCCTTCGTTTTTCATATCAACCATTTCAAAATGAATAAATATAATAAAAAGAACTGATAAAACAATAGATTATGGATCGGCAACCTTTTAGCTATTGGGTGTCAAACCAATCTACCAATATGATTTAGCGTGCCACTCAGTAGAATATTTTTGAAACAATTCGATTTTCTCGCGGTAATGTATGCAGCGGCAGAGAATAGAAGTCAATGATAACGAGAGAAAGAGAGAATTACAGTTCCTCAACAAAAATAAAAAGTTAAAATTGTACATATATTATGTATTTTTAAATATATATTTTAAAAAAAAATTTTAAAAATTTGGTTTAAAAAATTGAAAAAGGAAAATGCTCGGGACTGCTTTTTTTCATATCGCAAACCCGGGGGTATCATGTGTGACTTCCAATTTGACACGATTCTGAGCATTCAGTTGTTAAACAATTTCTCTGCGTACTCTGCGATTTCATATGAGTAGAGATTTTTCTCTTAGGCATAGAGAACCGAAAGTGGAAAGCAGAGTATATGCAATTTTTTTTTAAAAATAATTAAATTACTCCAGCAAAGACATTCAATAATTCACAAAATAACGGAAAATTTATTTTTAGCATCTCTTTCAGATTTTTTCATTATTTTGTAAATTAAAAGGGATGTTTGAAAAAGCGCGATTAAAAAATTTGTAATTTTCATCCTTTTTAAAAAAAATCCCCAAGTTAACCCTTTCGTGTCATAGTTGCCGACCTCAACTTTTGACAGCAATGCAACGAAAAAAGTAATGATTTTAAGTTTATATTATCGTGCTGCCATCTATGAAATTTTAACTGTACTACTTTTTATACCTAATTCGAGAATATTAAATTTAATTTTCTCCTTTTTTTTTTTTTTTTTCCACGTCTACTTTTGAAGGGCCAAGAAAAAAAATTTTTTTCTTTAAATTTTTAAAAATGTAGCAATTTGGATCTGTATTGTTTTAGTATGTTTCCGTTTACAGAGTCTCGTTGATATTTCTTGCATCAAAATTGCTGCATTTGCTCTTAATGTATCAGAATTTCGTAATTTTATACTAACAATATTAAAGAAATTATCAGTCATCAATGCATTTTAAACTTATAAAGATTAGTTTTCAGATAAAGTGATTTACCAGCACTGTTTCTTTAATTGAATTAATTTCATAAAATAAAATATATAAAAAACTGGCACATGATGTAAAAAAAGCTTTATTTTCCCACTGTTGACTTTTATTCCTTTTTCGATTAAATATAAGCATATTTATTATTGCCTTTCATGCTATAAATAAATACATTTATTCAAAAATCAATAGATAATTTTAAAAAAGAAAATTTGAGCCCTTTGTTTTTTTAATTTACCAAAATTTTTCATTTTTGGAAAACAGAAATAAGAAATGATTTGAAATATTAGAAAGAAAAAGAAAAATTATCCTGATGAATTATCTTATTTATTTCACTTATCAAAAAAGACCATTATTAAGTGTATATTCAGTTAGTAATAAAAGATAAATATGTAAAATATAAAATAACAAATTATGAATGCTTCCAATTCCGAGTTTAACTCTCTTAAATTAATAAAAATTAATAAAATTATTAAAATTGATAACAAAATTCAATTTTTTTTTTTAATTTCAATTAATAATTCAGTTTCAAAAGCTTGTAATACATAGTATTTTTAATTTCTTACCATGGTATACCGAATCGAAAGTAACAACGTGGTCTCCATCTTCGATCAACATGGATATGGATGTCATTGCGGCCATTCCGGATGAATAACAAAGTCCTTAAATGACAATTAAAAAAATTGGAAGACTTTAAAAGCCATTTTATAACTCTGAAACACATAACTTTTAGAATCCTCATAAAAGAAAGTAACAAATTTGTATATCACTGTTTCCTCTTTAAAATTTCCTACATTTATCTCCATGTCAGAAAAATAGAAATACTGTTTAATATTTTTTCATTTAATAGACTCGGACTTTTTCAGCTCGGATGTCATCCTCGTTCCTTCCCCGAGGTTTAAAATTATAACGCCCATCACAACTGGTCTTCTTTTTTTTTCCTGAAGTAACGTAACATTGTAAATAAACAATCAATAAATGAATAGTTGATTAATTTTTACTTATTTTTTAAACATTTGTTATTACTTATAGAATATACGAATTCCATAAATTTTCAATTAATAGTTCAACATCATTTTTAATTTTATCTTATCCTTTCATTCATAATTTTCTTTTTGGTTAAAAAAATATAATGCATTTTTTTTCCTTCAATTTTTCCTAATAGAGAAACCTTGAAATACTTTCTAAATAATGAAAATAATTTGAATGAAAGATTTTGTTTAATGAATATATAATTATTAATATACAAATTTTATTAATTTACATACATACATATACAAGCACTGCGCGAGAAACGATTACTTTAATAATTTTATTTTGTATCATAATACAAATGATGTTTCCAGATAATATTTCCTATAATAATTTCTAGAAAATTCTTAAAGTTATAATACAAGTCATATTTTAAATATGATTGCTTTACGTTTTTAAAATGAATATAATTGCACTGTTTTTACATTTATTACATAAAGCAGAGGTGAGGATGAAAAAGTTGTTTGCTTAAAATGTACTCTTTAGTTTTAAATTGATTTTAAAAAATTAGTAAAGAAATAAAACCACTTTAAATTATCTTTGATTTTAATTCAAAAGAACAATACGGAGATAATTAAAAAATAGTGAAGTGAAATTAATTTTTTTTATTTTTTTAATGAAATCCACATATTTTTTTCACTTTCCTTTTTCTGATAAGGGAATATTTAACTTTTAATCCTGTAGATGGCGCTACAATTAAACATTGTTCATATCTATAGCTGAGGTACTCAAAAATTTAAAGATTTTGGATGCATCTTTTTGCATAAAATAACTTGTTCACCATTAATAATAATAATAATTTAATTGCTTATTTAGATTCTTATCGTGAAAGCCAATAGATAATTTAGTTGATTATTTAGATTCCTATTGCAGTTTCGATCAAATCTAAAAAATATTGAGGAAGTCCGGTGGTGTCGACAGTTATAAGATTTACTAACTAATTAAAAACAAGTAATATAAAAAAAATGTGCAGTCAATTTCTTCTTTTGGTCAACACAGAAAAATTTAATTTAGTTGCTTTTTAATTACAATTAGTATAAAAAAAAGTAAATACACGACAGGATCGCAATTTTAAGTGGCAAAATTAAAAGGGTTTTTTTGTAATTTTCCCTTCCTGTATATGGTGTTGAACTATTATTTTTGTTCCTTAAAGTTTATTCATTCGTAAACAACATTCTCAGAAATTAGGCTATCCCAGGTAGGATTTGAACCTATGACCTTCGGATTAGAAGTCTTAAGCGCTATCCATTGCTCTACAGGGATACAACGAGCCGTTTTCTTTTTTATATAGGCTGTTGGACTATTATTTCAGTTTGTTACTATTTATTCATTAATAAAGTTTAATTAACGGATAAATACTTGAAAAAAGTGTATTGATATCAAGTGTCCTCCACTGCAAGTTTAAAAAAATGTATTTGAACTTGAATGGATGAATACAAAGTATTTTATTAACGATTGAAAATTTGAACAAGATATATATATATATATATATATAGGAAGATTGTGAACTAATACAGGAATTGTGAATAATCAAGTACATCCTTTCCATTGATAATTAAATCTTGCATATGAGGAGATGATCAGAAATAAACTCAAAATGACTGTACTTATATTATAATAAACAGATTATACAGTTTACATATAATTTACCGAGAGTAATTACATTAATTTTTTTAAAATTTTGTTTATTAAAATGTTTATATCGTTACATTCAAAGTAAAAGTTTATTGCGAATGTTTATTACTGCAAAACACACTCACACACACACTCAGTGCCTTGATTCTGTACTTTTATTTCAAACGAAAATTCCGATCGCAAATTTAAATGAAAGATTTTTTTTAGATATATAATTAAATAAAAATTACCATAAGAAACACAATTTGAATTTTTTTTTTTTTTGAAAACTTGTCTTTTAGTTTCAGTTTATCAATTGCATCACTTGAAAATTAAATTTCGAAAATGTTTAAGGAATCAGTTCAAATGGAATAAATCAAAATTAGGATAGCTTTAAAATCGATTTTAGTTGACATAATGCTATTCTTAAAGCATAACATTCACAATTCATGTAAATATCTTAATTCTCATTTTACTTGAGGGAGAGTTACATTGACGTGTCGAAATACAAAGCAACAAGAGGTCTATTGGTGACGGACCTCGTAATTTTGGGCCTCGGTTAAGACGCGAGCACGACACCTGAGCTGGAACTTTCCTCCCCTAACTACCACTACAATGGCAGGATATTGAACCTCGACAGATTTAACATGCATCGGCCTGCTCTACATGGCGGATCTTTAGTGGCCCTGTGGCTCGAACTCATGACACGCCGCCTACTAGTCTTTGACCTTGACCATTAGGTTACCGTGATCACACTTTATATTTGAATTTATCCATTCAAGACCGAATGTTGTTGCGGAAGTTCGGAGAAGCGGTTGCCAGCTCAGATGTCGTCCTCGTCACCTGATAATGGTTCAAAATGTCGAGGTCCATCGTCACAGGCCTTCGTGTAGCCGAATACTGCGACGTTAATACTCTCACTTGGCCACAAGGCTACCGCAACAACAGGTTTGTCTTTAGACCCAGAAAACTAATTCTTTATCTTAGAAACATCTGGATTTGGAACCGACAGATGCTACGTGACATAATTCCATGATGTACACCAGCTGAAGATAATGAGTGAGTGAATATTGACGTCTCCCTATTCGATTACACGAGGGCTTTTGGTGACGGACTTCCTTATTCTGAACCATGGTCAAGGGACGAGGACGACACCTGAAATAGCACCACTCTCCCAACTACCACACCACACCAAAGGGAAGACGTTTAAGCTTGCTCAGATTTGACATGCATCGCCCCCCTATGCGGCGGGTCTTCAGCGGTACTAGGCTCGAACTCATGACACACCTGCCACGAGTCCGTTTCCTTGTCCGCTACACTACCGCGGCCATAGGTGAAAATAATAAGCATGAAATATATATTTTTTGATGTAAACAAATTTCTTCATTTCCACGAGAATAGAAAAACAGCTTTTCAAATATGAATTAAAGTCAAATAATTGTTTTCTTTCTATTGTCTCACAAAAATGAGAAATCATTCAATGTTATAACAGAATTTTAAATATAATATAACAACATCGCTCGGTTTTAGGAGATATCGCCGGTATGTTACAGAATTGATCAGTTCAAAAATTCAATGACGTTAGAAATATTTAAAAGAAATGAGAAAAATAAATATTGGAGTACAAATTGGATTGTTAATTGGCAGACAGTATATCAATTTTATACAAATGTTGAGTAATATTCGCATACCATTTTGATATGAAAGTTTACGCATTAATCTATATGATATATTTACTAACATTTTGAATCATACCTGCCCCTATATATAAGGTGTCTGAAAAGTATGACTGCACGTTCAAAAATAAACTAAAAATAAACAAAGATTTTCGCTAACGGTTTTTTAGTTTACCACACAGAAAAGATCCAAGTTTCTATTTAGGGAAATGTGAACAATATGGGGTGCAGCGTCCAGGTTTTGAAACATTCTTGTTTCAAAATGGCTTTACCCAAAAAAACAAGCGCAAGTTGTAGCCAGGTTTATCGAATTTAAATCTGCAGCACCTGTACAGTGTACATTTCAGACTACTATAAATGAAGTCGGCAATCAAGATTCACATTGTATAAGCAGCATGAAACCTTTATGGAGATAGGTATCGTATGAACAAAAACAAATTTTGCTCGCCGTAGCAGAAGCTGAGATTGTGTTACTCGTATAGACTTGATGTGTTGCGCGCTACTATTGGTGCGCATATTGAAATAAAGCAATAAAACATTTTTAAAAAACATTGGTATTTTCTTTATGGAACATAAAAAACTATTCAGTGAACAAATATCTTTGTTAGTGATTTGTAATTAAAATCTGAAAGTGTAAGTCATACTTTTCGAACACCAGGTATATATTTTTAAAAATTAATTTATTACTATCATCAACGGTTTACGCATGTCTTTAAATATTGAATAATACACTCACCATATTTGGCGTGTTCTAAAGATGCTATGCATTTTTCTAACTTCTGTTTGCTGTTGCCATCTATCACACGCAACTAAAGAAATACATTCTTTTAAATACATCTATCATTCTTTCTTTTTTTTCACATATGTAAACATTCACGAAATGAACAGCTGAAGCAAAATCTTACCTCATCATCAAAACTATCATAAACTATAGATGGTTTCTGAAGCTTGGATGTTGATGGATCTTCGCCAGAATGAACAGCTCTGGTTTCGAATTCGAGCTCCATTTTTTCGCCAAACGATTAATAAAATAAGACGTTCGATAACACACAATAGACTGAAAATGCAGAGTGAATAAAGCTTTCAAATATGATTGATAAGGTATATTTATCTTTTTGTAGATATCAAATAATATTCCTTTGTTTGCGTTCGAAAACTGTTTTTCAAAAAGGCTTAGATATTGTTGGTACCTTGTACACTCCAGCTATTGTCACTAGTCGCGGCTTTTTTACACAACTCTCACTTCCTTTATCGTACTCATACCAAGCGGATGTACTGTAATCGACCGTCCTGTCGTTTGGAAGTGCCTCTGGTCATAAAATACTTTAGTTAGAAATATTGTAGATACTGATTACTTCATGTTAATGATAATAAATCTATGTTTGTGTTGGATTAAAGCTCATTTTACTGTCAAGTGAATATCTAGACAAATTTTAATGTTGGCATCCCGCTGTATTTATGCCTATCTCCCACTATTTAAAAATATTGTTTAAATTATTAAACTAATAACCTAATCTGCGTTTCATTTTGTTATTTTTTCAGAAATTTGAATAAATGGTTTTCAGAAGATTTTTAATTTATCATTATGATTTGAAAAAAATATTCAATAGCTAATTTTAATCAATTTCAAAAGAAATTCAAATTTTGATCACTTTAAGAATTTTTAATGGGACAAATTCGATTACTTTTATTATAGTTCAGGGTCAAAGCATGATGTCCCATCCATGTTCGCAACAAACTATAATATAAAGCAGAGTATTTTGCATATTTTTTAGCGCGAAATGCTATCTAAGCAGCTAGGGTGTACCGACGAATAATAAACTTTTGTGATACCATATGACAAGCTTTGTGCCCGTGAAAGTGTTAATAAATAATTTAAAGTATTAAAATAATTTTTTTTCTTGTCATCTGCAAGAAAATAAACTAGGAGCGTTTTACCTGATTTTATGAAAACTAAAGACTTTAAAAAAATAAACATTCATTTTATATGAAAAAATGTTACAGTACTGCTTGGGCAAAATGCAACAACAGGAGGACCAGAGATATTAAGGTATCCGACTACGTTCGGAACCGTGATTTTAAAAAAGCGCATAATTGGATAATTTTCATGATATTTAGTGTCACTTAGATTAGAATACATGTATAAAATTGTTTTAAGGACACATTTTGACAAAAAAAAAATAATTAAAATACAATATTTCGGCAAAAAATTAACTTAGAATAACCTGTTTTCAATATGTTCTCCTTTTGAGAAATAGGCTTCTATTATATAACAATATTTTGCCTGTATATAGCTCAGATCTTTGTACAGAGGCTCAACTATGATTTTTGAAAAATTCACATTATTTTCAGAGTTACAACCCGTTGAAATAATTATCGACGTTTTTTTCTTAAAATTTCTCCCCTCTGATGTCGTAAAACAGGGATAAATCCACTTCTATGTTATATATTTCAAAAATTCTAGTTGAGCCTCTGTACAGAGTTCTGAGCTATATACAGGCAAAATATTATTATATATAATAGAAGCATTTTTCACAAAAGGAGAATATTTTGAAAATGGGTCACTCTAAGTTCATTTTTTGTCAAAATATTGTACTTAAATAATTTTTTATTGTAATATTATTCTTAAAACAATTTTATATACATTTTCTAATCTAAGTGACACTAAACATCATAAATATTATCCATTTATACGCTTTTGCAAAATCATGGTTCCGAACGTAGTCGGATACCTTAAAGCGAAACTGATTTGGCAGATAACATGTTATACAAAGAACAAACGATTAAAATTATATCCTCTTGTGATGTGTGGATGATGACAAAATCAGTAATTAGTGTACCTGCCATGGTTGGCTATAACCTCTGCCACAATCCTCGGCACAGAATCAAAGAGGCTTTGGATGTATCCTCGGGATACAGTAGTCCACGCGGCTTTCGCATATTGCCAAAATTGATCTGGTGTAGCAATGGGTGGTGTATGCCGCGCCAGTCGTTGTGCAAGCATGGACCACACATTTTTTCTTGGAGATAGATCAGGAGAACAAGCAGACCAAGGAAGCAATTCAATCTGTTGGGTAAAGAACTCGTGAATATTGCGTACTACGTGTGGTCGAGCATTATCCTGTTGGAAAATGGCTGATGGCAAGCGCTGAATGTATGGGAGGACCAGGGGTTCCAACACTTCAGAGATATAATGCTAGCTGTTCAGTGTACCTGCAGTGCGTACTAGAAAAGTGCGGCAGTGAAATCCAATACCACCCCAAGTCATGATACCGGGTGCAGGACCAGTGTGACGATGCATAACGCAACAGTTCAGCTGCCTCTCACCACGCTGTCTCCAAACTGAAATCCGACCATTGTGATGTTGCAAACAGATACGGAATTCGACTGCAAACACAATATTGTTCTATTCCGTTGTCCATGCACACCGTTCATCGCACCATTGGCGGCGCAAACGCCTGAGGTTTCCAGTCAAGGGTAAACGAAGCAATGGACGACTTGCGGACATTCCACTCTGCTGAAAACGGCGTCGAATGGTACGAGCGGTCACCAAATGATGTGTAACAGATTGAATCTGTTGTGATATGGTTCATGATGTGCTTGCGTGATCCATCACTGGCATGGGCACAATCCGCCTTTCATCATGGTCAGTGGTGAAACGAGGTGGGTGCGATCAGTCCCGTTGGTCCATCGTTTCTTCCTGTATCGAGTGATGACAGATCTTCATCACAGATGCTTGATTTCGTCCAACACGTTGACCCATTTTTCTAACTTGGTCCAAAGACGCTCGATGTCTTCCCTGGAGTATAGGTAAACAGCTTGCGCAAAAAAAATGCACGGAAAACAATTGCTGTACTTCATATCACCAAACTGTTATCTCCTTATTTAGCGATTGCTGGTGGCTCTACGATCACTCGTGATGTACGTCTACTTTATAATACTAATGATTTGCGTATTTCATCTCTGCCAACGCATGATGTTAACTTCACATGGTTTACGTGCTTCTTTCAGGGTGTTGCGTTTTGTGTGGCCAGAAGTGTATCTGATACATCTGATCAGAAAAGAAGTTTTTTTATACTTTTATGTGTAGAAATACCAAAAGCAAAATAAAGCTCACCTTTCTAAAAAGATTAAAAAAACGAAATGCAAAAACCCGTTGAATAGGCTTCTGAAGTTCGATATTTGGCATAATTATATTTTCCCCTTTTTATATTTTATCTATTTTGTGTGAATCTATTAATATCAATATTAGTTTAAAACAGGCAATGAATATTAGTGCAACCAATAATATTCAAAACTGGAAATCTAGAGCTGCAGACATTTCCTATACGTTGCAGAAATAAAATTTTAGGGATCTCTCATAATTCCGTGTAGACCTCTTTCTACCTGAACGAAATGCAACAACTCGAAAATAGCATTGGTTCAAAAAGTTGTCAGAGATTCCCGGTAGTAACATTCAGCAAATGTATTGTGAGTTCAGAATTTTAAGTCAGAACCGACCTGTCAACCCTCTGACTTACATATCACATATGGCAATTTAAGTCGTCAAATCGTTTTCTGAAATTTTACAGACTATTCTTCAAACCAACAGTGACGAGTTTGGTTCGATGACATGAAGCATTGTAATCCTGAATAATTCCATTGTTGTTTGGGTATATAAAGTCCGAGCAAATGGTCTTCAACTAGCTAAAAGAACTATTTCCACTCAATGATGGGTTTAGTTTGACCAAAGAAAACAGTCAATGTGTGTGTGCCACATATGAAAGCACTATTACAAAATCATCAGCAGCTTCCACAATTCCTTGTTGCTCATCTCCTCTGTGCAGGGATTAAGTAGATGTAGTCCACTATTGTGGTGTCCATGGTGTGGGAGGTAATATATGAAATTATATATTCTCGAGAGACACACACACTCTTGACGCTGCAGATCAAAAGATTTTGAATCCTTTAACAATTTCGAAAAGAAATGTCTCATGCCTATAACTCTAATCAGCATTCTACGACTAAAATATGCAAATTCCCGTTGTTTGGCCAAACTCATGTTAGAAAACTTCCCTTGTGAATTACTTGAGTTCAAATAAAAAACAAAACCTTTACAATACATTAATCATTTATATTTTTCTTACGCAATGATACTAACATAAGGATATCTGCATAGTGATACATGTGACATTTTAGCACTGAAGTGTACAAATGCAATTTTTCACTTTTCAGACGTCACTATAGAATATATATAAGAAAATTAAGTAAACACAACTAAATGTATATGAGATTTTGGAATTTTCAATGTAACGCGTATGCCAGATTTAGTAGTACCAACAATTTAAAAACGTTATTCAAGAATTAGATAAGACATTACTGAAATTATAATCGTATAGGTTAACCTATTTATTTCTATCTTAAGAAAAATTTTAAAAGCCTCAGTCCAGGTCTATTTCCAATCCTATAAACACACAGTTTATTTTGCATTACATAAATGATTTAACAAAATATTAATTTCTATAAAAAATATTTCAATTTCAGGTAACCGTGCATTTTGGCAAAATTGTTTTTAAAAAAACATACTGATAAACACATATGTGATAAATTAGATGAATTTGTTATAGGAAACAAATAATAACCCCCTTCTTCCCCATTTTACAAGTATATATGTAATGGTGTCGAGTGGGGATTTTATGTACCGTAAAATCCGGCGTATAACGCGCACTTTTAACACAAAAAATAAGATCGAAACTTAAGGGTGAGCGTTATACGCCGGGTACAAAAACAATAGTTTTAAAAATAACAAAAGAGATGAGCATAAAAAAATAATTTACTTCTATGTATATCGAAATACTATTTATTTAAAAGAAATGTGAACTTCCCTTATGAACTAAAAGAGTTGTAATTCTAGAAAAATACTATTTTTTTCAAAAGTCTGGGATAATACTTCGAAAAAATGATTTCACAACATCAGATCAATGTATACTAATATTTCAGATTTCTTCGTAAAAAAGGGGGTGCGCGTTATACGGCGAATATACCTAAAAATTAAGCTTGAAAGTATAGGTGCGCGTTATACGCCGGATTTTACGGTATTTCATTATCCCGGTTGTTGTAGCGATGTGATTTATTTTAAAGAAATATCTTCTTAGTTTACATTAAGGTTTTATTCATGGGGACACACAAACATATCTGAGAAACACAAAACATCCAGGGAAAACACACACACGCTTTACATTTCGACGATGACAAAGAATGCTTAGGGAGTATTAAATCCCAAAAAGGCACATGAAAACAATTAATGATCTTATACTTCCTGGAATCGCCAATAAATCTATCAAAAATTCAAGGTCTAAAGAATTGGTAATAAATATGCTAACATAATGTTTTTAATGCTTTAGAAAAAGAAAAATGAAGACGCGCGTTTCGAAATAGGGTAAAGGATTTATGAATTAAATACTGTATATAAAAGAGATACAAATTATGAGTAGATACCAATTTAAGTTATTACATATATATATACGTAACAAAATTACAGTAATTATGGAGCATAAAAACGACTTTATTTTTCTTTTTTACTATACAAAACCTCATGAAAAAACTCTGAATTATTATATTTTGTTTCATTTTTGTAGATTGATTGCAAAATTTCCATTTAAGGTCTCAGCGCAGCCCACAGGTATAAGTGTTTAATTTGAACCACCAACCTCTTTCTTTCTGGAATACAGTCTCAATGTGCACGTGTTAAATTACTAGGACGTAGAAATTTCCTCTTTGGCCCATTCATCAAAGTATCCGACTACGTTCGCAACCGTGATTTTAAAAAAAGCGCATAAATGGATAATTTTCATGATATTTAGTGTTACTTAGATTAGAATATATGTATAAAATTGTTTTAAGGACACATTTTGGCAAAAAAAAGTATTTAAATACAATATTTTGGCAAAAAAATTAACTTAGAATAACCATTTTTTCACAATGTTCTCCTTTTATAAAAAATGCTACTAAAATAATAATATTTCGCGCGCGCGCTTATATATAGTAAAGACTTCTCCAGAGAGTCTGAACTATGATTTTTGAAAAATTCACATTATTTTTTCAAAGTTACCACCCATTGAAATAATTATCGGCGTTTTTTTTCTTCAAATTTATCCCTTCTGTTGTCGTAAAACATGGATAAACCCACTTCTAAGTTATATATATTTCAAAAATTCTAGTTGAGCCTCTGTACGAGGTCAAAAATATATGCAGGCAAAATATTATTATAATAGAAGTCTTTTTCACAAAGGAGAATATTGAAATGGTCATTCTATGTTCATTTTTGTTTAAAATATTTTTACTTAAAAAATTTTATTGTAATACTATTCTTAAAACCCTTAATACTTTTTCCCAATCTAAGTGACATAAATATCATAAAATTATTCATTTATACGCTTTTGCAAATCACGGTTCCAACGTAGTGGGAACTTAACTTCCTTTCCTTTGCTGTTTGCTACCTGCTTGAGGAGTCCACATACTCCTTCTAAGAGGAGGAAGTCTTTTTGCTGTTGATGGACAGAGTGATTGCTGTTTTGCCAGCTATTACTACAATCGATCGACAACCCCAGCAGAATTGAGGGTCGTTTTTTTATGTTTTTCTGTTGACGTCCCATGCAGTCTCAAGTTGATATTGCGGGGCTGATTGACGCATGCGCCATATCTGTTTTTATATCACTAATGATGATTTATTGTGAATGTTTTCGCCTCTCTCCATGGAGTTTCTCCACAATAAGTACTGATGGACTGTGCTACAAACTAGTATTTACTTTTCAAGTCACAACTTTGGTGCGGTTTACGGTGACTTTGGCTTCTGCAGAGTGATTTGAGCTCCCTACCTTTTGATCTGAACACCATGTTGTGCACGAGTCATTAGAAGGAATATGTGATAAAAAAGTAAAACAAAAATATACTTTCAACTTTATTAAAAAAAATACATATATTGTTTATCATTTTGTGTAGGAAAACAATTATTCATCTGTTAGAGTATACTAAAAAATATAGAATCAATTTATATAGATTTAAAATAAAGGAAGAGTTAAGGTTTTCATCCAGTTAATTATTGTTTATAATTAAAAAATTTCAATGAAGTACAAAAACATTTTTTACATTTTTGTTTTTCATCTAATTCAATATATCCCTTTACAAAGATCAGATAATTTTTGCTCTGGAAAGATCACATGTTAACTGTACAACGTGCGTGACCACACAATTTCTTTTTTTTTCTTAAAACTCTTTAGACTCCTGATAACGCTTGATCCAAATCAGCTATCAGATCTCTTGCATCTTCTAGTCCAATGGAAAGTCGAATCAAGTTGTCAGTAATTTCCAACATTTCACGTTCTTCTTTATTCAGGGGCGACGCAGTCATAGCAGCTCTAAAAAATCAAATCAATATTTAAACATCTTGGAAAAAAGCATTTGATAGCTTTAGACTGAATTTGAAAAGTCATGTGTGTGGTAATTGGAATTGCAACTGAGAGAGATAGGGAATTATCTTTATTTGGCATTGGTTATGAAGGATGTGAAATCAATGGATATATCACCTATATCTTCCTGTGTTATTTTTCTGCAAAGGAGATGGGTAAAGATCGGCCTTTTTTCCCCCATCATAGTCGTGAAAATTCAAACTATTTATTGGAGCTATATTATTATATTTATGTGTCCTTTAGGAATTGATCTTTACTTTAATTCTAAAATACTAAGAAAAAAATAGCAAGTCACATAAAAAAATCAAACTTGGCAAATTCATTGAGTTTATTATTTTAAGCGCTCTTTCTTTCATTTAAAAAAACTGTTAAGCGCTTTAAGCACCACTATATTTTTTGGTCTCTCAAATACTACAATAATAATGCTTTTAAAATGATATTCATTTGTTTTGGTGCATCGAGCGCGTTTAGAGATGTGATACGAAACCAAATAGCTTGTTCACGAATCGGTGAGACTAATACGTCACGTGCATGTTCAAACGTGACTTCACATCGCGCATGTCATATTGTAATACAAATATTTCTTTTGTATAATGTGGCCATTATTTTACGTAGTATGTATGCGTTTTGTGTACTTTATTAAAAAATAATGCACTCACGAACACCTTAATCAATCGGGGCTGTACTCTCTTTACTTAAATCGAGAAGATTCCTCAGTTGTTCGACTCCAGTCCAGATCACGACACACAAGTTCAAAAATATATAACATATGGATAGGAAACAAGTATAAGTTATAATCTTAACTTTGAATGGTATTATCAGTGCAAAGTTAGTGCTAGAGTTGTTGGCTGATGTGCACATGTTGCATCTGTACTTTGGTACTTGGGATACTGACACCATAACCACACTCAGACAAAGACACCAAGTTTTGATACGTACACCCCAAGACGCTGCTACTGGTTGGCCCAGTGACTATTCAGCCAGTGAAAGCGAAAGGAAATATAATCAAGACATTTGTTAAAAAATTTTTTTAACATTTAATTTTTTCCTGTTTTCTCTATTTAATAAAAAAAATTTTGAAAAAAAACCAAACATTTTCATTTTGACTGAATATCAGTGTTAAAAAAATACATTATATGAATTTGCCGACGGGCGAAAAAAGGCTCGTCTCTTTACCAACCTTCTTTAATTATAAACCAAAAAGTTACAGGAAATATCTAAAGTGGAAAAGCTTTTTAAGTACACTCATGTTCAAAATTAAGGTAAGAAAAAATCTGTGAAAGCTGATGAACAATTGAGTGTTTTGCCATGAAATTTGGCGTACAGACATATTACAATGTGAGAAAGAATAAAACAACATAACAACATGGAAAATATTTTAATTTTGAATTAAGATACAGGGTCTAATCACAAAAAGGGAGAAATGATGAATCAGAGATAAAGCATTTAACTTGAGAAAAATCTGTCTAACATGGAATGTGACCACCTTGCACCGGTATACAAGTCTCACAACAAGCTATTATACTGTTTATGAGGGTGTCAATAAATGTTTGGGGAAACAAAGCTCATTCTTCCGAAAACGTGACCTTTAGTTTCTGGGGGAGGGGATCTTGGCAGGGGGGGCCGCTGGAAAAGGGTCTTCCAGACCGGGGGTGGCGAACCTTTTGGATCACGTCATTTTTCTTTGTGTTTAATGAGGTATAGACGTGCCGTCAAAAAATTTTGATGTGATTATTGAGAAAATAACGAAACTATAAATACTAACAACTCAAAACTCTTTATTTACAATGAAAAAAATACATTTTGCACTGTAGTAAATGTTTCATTTATACGTGTAATTAAAATTAAAGCAGATGACAAATAACTTGTATTAGGATTGTAAGATGTTACTTTTAGCGGAATGCTAGCTGAATTGGAGTCATCTGCCAAACGGTTTCTAAGTGAGTCTTTAACGTTATTCATCTCTGAAAATAATGAATCGCAGGCATAGGTTGATGGAAATAGGGTTAAAATAGCATGGCCCATAAAATTTTTAAATGTATCTGAAGGGAAATTTCCCCTGTTTCCAAATTCCATTTCTAGCATTTTTATTCCTTCTTGTTAATTTTTCTTTTTTAATAAATTTTTCCCCTTTTTACAACAAATTTTGAATCCACATCGAACTAGGCAGGAAATCAATCAGTTAAATTTCATATTTTTCAAATTACAACTAATCGAATTGGGACAAATTCAATTTATTAAATGAAGTTAAAATGACGGAATAAAAACGTGAGCTTTTCCGAAAATTTCCCTTTGAACAAATAAATCCGCTGAAAACTGCGACCGATCATATTTGTTCGTAATTTTCATATTGAATTTGTTATTTTAAATTAAAAAGCAAAACCTTTTTGATCTGGCGTGCCCAAAATATTGTGTCGCGTACCATTGGCATATGCCAGTGGTTGCCACCCCCTGCCCCAGACCATCCCAAACATGTTTAATGGGAATGAGATCCGGTGCCCTTGGGATCAATCCATACGGCAATATCCTTTTTCGTGAAATTTTTCAACATTTAGCCGGTACCACGCATTATACCCATAAAATTTAGCCCGGTCTCAAAACCCCAGAAATCATCACATAGGTTCAGGCCCCTTCTTTGGGCCCGTGAGGTGACAGAACCCGAGGGAAGAAGTGGAGGGATAACTGCCCTACTATGCCAGCCCCGGGTTTCCCCTTTCCCAACAAATCTGTTATTTCTTTTTCGTGGGAGGTAAAAAGCGAGCCCCACATTTTCTCCCAGAAAAATTTGGAGAATCATTTTTTGGTGAATTTCAATCACATGAATAAAAAAGCTGTATTTTGGTTCCCCAACGATGCGGTTCCACAAAAACCGTTTTTTCCTTTGGATGACCAAAAGGGGAACACAAAGACTGGACCCCCGGGCAAATGGTCGCCTGAAGTCATCGGGAGACTTTTTCCCCGGTTTTTACAAACAACAGCGGCCAAACGCTGAGGACCCTTTCCACCTATGTTCCCTTGTGAAGCCTAGCAGACCCTTTTTGGCAGATCGTTTCTGTGGCGGTTTGGGACTTTTCCTTTTGATAGACCTCTTGTTTGGAAATATCACAGGGGGGACACTTTTGGCCCCTTTTCCATCGAGTATCTCTGTTTGAGACAGGACAGCACCCCACCAACGTTTATTACTCAAAAATTTTAGGATTATAGAAGTCATTCTCACTCCAAACAGCCTAAACTGCTTGTTTTAATACAATATGAAAAAACGTAGGCCTTCCATTGCTGAAAGGTGTTTTCAGCATAGGGGAGTTTTGCCTAACAGCAGTTCTGTAAAACTACCCTAACATTTTTTTTTAAAACCCCAAGGTTTTACGTTCAAGTTTTTCAAAATAATAAAAATACAAAATCATAAATTTTTTGAGTTAATTAAGAATATTATAAAAAATGTGGGTCTCAATTTCGGACATAATTGTATATAAAAAAAATTCATGTGGTATAACACTTTGCTAAGTCTTTGTTAAAAGTTTTAAAACTTACGTTACATCCATTAGACTTTCTCCACCTCCTAAGCTAACTGCCAAAGTGAAAATTTTGATTCTTGCTGCAAGTTTTTTTGCTTCTTCTAATCCACCTTTAACGCAAAAGGACACATGCCATTTGTCCTTTTGGGGTTTTTAGCCAATTCATGCAGGATACCCGGCCTGCAAGAAAATTTAAAATTACCTACTTCGAATCTATTAAAAATGTAACCCAATGGGAACACATATTGATTAATAATTAAAAAATAATTTGTGTGTCCCACAAAATGTCCTTTATTGTAGAGTAATATCTCAAAATTATGTAATAAGTCAGATCAAGAAACGTAATTACTAAAATTCGGGTAATTTACGCCAAAATTTAGGAACATTTTTAAAAACACCATCAGCATTTGGTTATTAAAAATAAAAGGACAAATTATAAAAAATTTCACGGGGTTTTTTAAAAGTTCGACGGAATTTTCCGCTTTCGTACAGATTTTAATACGGGCCAGTTTTACAGAAAAAGGAACAGCAATGCAACGCTTTAGTTTTTCCTTTATTCCCGGACCAATGTTTTCCGCAGGATTAGGGGGGGGCCGTCAACTTCCTAATTTTTATTTTTCTAAAAATACGTAAACGAGTAATGCTGCATCAAATTTTTTGTCAAAAGCTTGGTTTAAATTTAAAAGTGAAACAATTCGTAAGATTCAGTGTGTTGGGGACATAATAGGGGGCACCAAAAAAAGACGGGTTTTAAAAGATTCAAAAGGGGCCATTTTGGGGATGGGCCATCTCTCGGGGCCTGAATGAAATAGGGGGAAACACTAGACCAACAATCTTTTTTAATCAACAAAAGCAAATTTCAATCAGTAATAGTAAGAGAATGTCTTGGGCAACCACGAAAGTGGAACAAAAGACGGTAATACAGAAAAATTTGAGATACCCAAATTGATCCATTTATAAAGGATCTAATCTATCATCCGATTTAATCTAATACCAATTTAATCTCAGTGAACAAACGTCAGTTTAAGCCTTCCACCTAATGAATCTTTAATAACAATAATTCAAATATGATACCTTCATTAACAATCTCACCTGGTTTTGGGCTTATCTCCTCTCCTACTCTCTATTCTAGCTAGAAAACTTCGACTATACATATATATATAGTAAGTTAATTTGAATATCACGATTTTCTTCTTCCGAAGGGTTGGTTGTGAATAAACCGAATCGATAGTCCAAAGATTTCCCAAGAGGATTAGTTGAAGGATCGCGGATAGATCCGTCACAACACGTTGGTAGAAAGTGACCAGCTTCTGAGAGGCCAGAAACCTCTCGAAATGCCGCTGTTATTGAAAAGGTGGAATATATGATAATGAAAGATCGTAGATTAACCATACGAGAGACTACTGAACAAGTTGAGATCAGCTCAGATTCTCCACATGCAATTTTGTGGGATCATGAATTGAGTGGTTGCGAAATTTGTACCCGAGCTTCTGTCGGAGGAACAAAAAAAATCTGCAGAGGACCTACTAAACATGGCTTCTTGCCACTTTGGCTGTTCCCGAAAATGAAAAAGCCAGTAAAAGTATCCCGGTTTCAGAAACGAGATAAGGCAGAATGCGACGGAAGAGCTGAACACTAGGGATGACAATCTGAGATCGATATGTACCAATGAATCGATTCAGTGAATCAATATTTCCTCCTAGAAAATCGACATTCGATTTTTTTTTGTTTAGGTAAAAACCGTAAAATTACTCTAACTCTACATGTAATATACTGGAAAGTCAGGGCTTAAGCGAAGAGTTTAAACACTATTTATGGCAGGCAGTTGTGCACCTGAAGCATGATCCTATAATTTACTGGCAAGAACAAAAAAACTCCATTTATATCATCACGTTCACTTAAGAGCCATGATACATATGAGTATTGTGGGATCATTTGTTGGTTGTGAGCGCCTTTTTTCGATTGCCGGTAACATCACAAGTGATGAACGGAACCGCTTGGATCCCTGTAGACTTGATAGACTTGCTTTTAAAAAGCTTAGATACTAAGCATTGGGAACTATAAGCTATATTATTTATTTTCTTAACTTTTTAATGTAACAAATATATTTAGAAAATAAAAATATCTTCTTTTATACCTGATACTTTGATATTACAATAAAAATAATTGTAATTTTTTGTCGAATTCCCTGAATTAAAAAATTCCCTGATTTTACTGATAAGAGATCGTTTATTATGGTATCGTTCTTGTTTTTCATAAAATTCATTTATATTTACATTGTAAATGCAGACTCAACAAAAAAAGATTTTTAGAAATCGATCTTTTAGATCTCGATTTGTTTCTGAATCGATTCATCAGGTTACGATTCGAATCGATTTAAAATTCGATCCTTTTCGGAAAGAATCGCCATCCCTACTGAACATCAAAGCCTTCCAAAAGTATTTTCAGCAGTGGAAGGAATGCTGGCTAAGAGAGAGTGTATGTAATTTATATATACAAGGCGCAAGGGGCCTACTATGAATTTGATTGGATCCTAATTCCGCAAAGTAACTAATATATTTTTCTGGCCAATGGTTGGATACAGAACAGACCTTGTATATGTAAATTTAAAGATTTAAATAAGACAAAAGTGTGGACTTTAAATGTGTTATGTAATAACAAAATTGCACTTAATTCGTGTGTACGCAATTTTTTTTTATTTAATGAAAATTGCTTTTTTATCTTCTACGAATATGATTCAAGTGAAAACAATTATGAAATTACAATTTATTTCAAAGTAAATGACACAAAGATATAATTTCATTGAATGGATGTGCATAATAAAAACTATCAAAAGATGTCTTATACAATTGATTTACCACCCTTCCGATAATGTTTTGACTGGTTTAATTCCCGAATCATTTATGTAATATTTGAAATTGTACGAATGAAATATAAACTTTGTTCTTTTTTACATACAAGTTAAAAATACAAAAAAAATATTAATAAGATAATAAATCATCGTGGAAATTGATAGAGATTAATATTCAATATAATATTTTAATATTTATTCATAACTTTAATATCTATAATTAAGTGGTATAACTAAAGAGTGACAACAGTTTTTCGTTTAAGGTATCCGACTACGTTCGGAACAGTGATTTTAAAAAGGAGCATATATGGATCATTCTCATGATATTTACTGTCACTTAGATTAGAATACATGCATAAAACTGTTTTATAAGGACATTTTGGCAAAAAAAATTATTTAAATACAATATTTCGACAAAAAAGTAACTTAGAATAACCTTTTTTCAAAATGTTCTCCTTTTGTGAAAAATGCTTCTATTATAATAATATTTTGCCTGTGTATAGCTCAGACCTCTGTACAGAGGCTCAACTATGATTTTTGTAAAATTCACATTATTTTCAGAGTTACAGCCATTTGAAATAGTTATCGGCGTTTTTTTCTTAAAATTTCTCCCCTCAGTTGTCGTAAAATATGGATAAACCCACTTCTAAGTTATATATTTCAAAAATTCTAGTTGAGCCTCTGAACAGAGGTCTGGGCTATATACAGACAAAATATTATTATAATAGAAAAAATTTTCACAAAAGGAGAACATTTTGAAAAAAGATTATTCTAAGTTAATTTTATGCCGAAATATTGTATTTAAATAAATTGTTTTTGTCAAAATGTCCTTAAAACAATTTTATACATATATTCTAATCTAAGTAACACTAAATATCATGGAAATTTTCCATTTATGCGCTTTTTTGAAATCACAGTTCCGAAGGTAGTCGGATATCTTAATACAGTAAATTGTGATATTCAGAATGTAAGGCAACAGCAATTAATTGCATTTTATGTGGTGTATTAAAACAGTATCGAAACCCTATTGTTTAAAAATAACACAATTATTCAGGCAAAGTGATCATATACGAATCTCCTTCAAATGAGTCGCCTTAACAATACATACACTTCTCCCAATGATTCGGTGATTATTGGAAACACTCCTGGAAGCAATTTCTAATAATGCTGTTTAGGAGGTCCTGTCGTGTTCTGCATAATTTCTACTCTGGATTCCAATAGGGTACTTTTCAATGCATTTTCAAATTCGGAGAGTCAAAAATTCCATACCGGGAGAGTAGGGAGTTTGAAGAACTATGGGAAATTTGTTTTTGATCTAGAAACTTCGTATTAGATAGGTGAAATGGGTGTGTGTTTTTCAACAGCCGAAATATTTCAGAAGAATTTTTTTACCGAAACTTTATTCCTAAATATTCGTTTGAAATGGAATATGAATATCCAACGAATATATCCACTTTGCTTACAAATTTGCGGACTGTCGTACGACAATCCTGCATGACCAAAGTCCATTGTTTGTTGGTGATAGGAGGCTAGAAATTGTCCCTTGCTGTAGAAATTGTTCCTTGCTTTCTAGAAATTTTTTAACGAGTCCCCCCTTGACCGGATGTGGTGAAATTCCCTCGGTGGGGAGAGTGTCAAGGGATTCCCGTTCATTTCTGAGTTCAGTGAACGATCAGGAGGTCCAGTATGAAGCGAAATCTTCCAGTGTCAAGTCTCCAAGCAAGCTTAGTATTCATTTATCGATCCACCGCAGTAGAGATGTGAAAGGTTGAGTCGACCTTGACCAGCCCCAGAATAGAACCCAGAACTGTGGTATGGAATCGCGATACGCTACCACTCGACCACTGGGCCATAGCCTTAGCAACAACACTATTAATTTCACTATTTTTATACCAAAATGAAGAATTTGTCTTACTTTCATCGACACTCTATCAAAAAATATTTTATTCAGTCACGAACATAACTTTTTGTTGCTATACTCTCATTCACGCGATACTCTTCAGAATTCAAAAGGCAGCTATTTTGTTGTCATATGACTCGAAAAATATAAAACTTAAAAAATTCCTAAGGATTTAAAGAAAACGGAACAACCATTGAAAGGAATTGATTTTTACCTCATAAAAGAGAGAATAAAGCATATGTTAACAAAAATTAACCTTATTAAGGTAAAATTTGTCTATGAAAACTCATAGCTGTTACGAAAAACACGCTAATTTGGCGCAAAGTAAAAAAATAATTTAATCACCACAGTAGTAAATAAATTTACATATAAAAAAAAAACTTGTGTTTTACCTGGATAAAAGACTTTTTCGACTTTTGGGTGCTTTTCCAAAAACTTTGCTACTTTCAAACCATTCTCGCTGTGCCTTTCCATCCTAAGGTGTAAAGTTTTCAGGCCTCTCAAACACAAAAAACAATCCATTGGAGAGGGCAATGAGCCGATGGCTGAATATCAAAAAATAATTCACATTACTGAATTATTCAGTTAATTAAGAAATGATGTTCTTATCAATTAAATGGATCACAATCCTTGTAGCCAAATAATTCATGTTGGCGATTCGATTTGAAAGTCAATGAGTAATTTTTACTTTAAACGCAATTTTATTGTTTATTTGGTATTTATGTATCATACCGTCGACAAGTGCCATTAAATCAAAATTCGCCGCCAAATGTCGCAATTTGCAGCCAATAGTGGAAACGTTTCGAAATAGTGGAAATTCTGATTCGAACAAAATAATAGTAACGATAGCAGAATTTAGTGAATATTTTTCGATGGCGACGTTTTTTGATTTGCGAAATTGGTCATTGGTATAATACGTAAGTGCAGTTTATTTTAAAAAATATGGAATTAAACTTACTGAATTTTTCTAAATATTACCTTTATAATATATTTATAGTATTTAAGAGAAACTGACAATCATTTTTTTTTACTAAAAAATCGCAGTGAATTAATTACAATCTAATAAAGTCAGAATAAAAAACATCTTCATTGATAATAAATTTAAATTAATATCATATGATTGCATTCAGATATTTGGAATCTTATGCGGCAGCATCGACCTATTGAGGCTGAATTCAGTAACTTTAATCAAACAAAATAACATTTATTTTTAATTTTGTGCTTCTAAAACGTCACTTTCTAACTTCATGGGATTCATTAACCCCTGATTAAAAATCTTTATAGACGAATCTCCTTAAAAATCAGCATTAATTTGTAAAACTCTTAGGTGTTATCACTTTGACTTACGACTGTTTTCGGCTAATGTTAAAAAATAGTACCCAAATTGGGAATATTTTTTCATATATAAAAGTACTCAAACATTATTATTATATTCTGGCTACAAATTCCTGTAGAAAATTACTTATTTTATCATACTACTCATTTTTATACGAGTTGACACATTTTTCTTTTATAAAATGTGCTTCGCATTTTTTTCTCCTATACGCCTATGAGCTATCCCTTTACATGTTAAAAGGAAAAACTAATTATTTATGAAATATATTGAAATTTTAAAAATACTATCTTATAAACAAATGTATGAGTTACAATGTCACAAATTTTTTATAAACTTTGAGGCTTTTTTTTTTTTGTCGAAAATGTGCTCCGCGTTAAGTTCACGCTCTTGGCAATATGGCGAAAACAGCCTTAAGCCGCCAAAGTTAAGAATGCGCCAAACTTTGGTAATCTGATGTCATTGCTTCGTGGCAAATATATAAACACATCTTTTCAAAATTCCTTTTTACAAATGGCAATGGCGTTGGTGTTTGGTTTATGCGTTTTGAATCAGCGCCGCTATACGATAGGTTTTAGTGGAATCAAGATTCGAACTGATTACTGGATTGCAGCAACGGCTAAGAGCTTTGACCATTGGGCTACAACAGTCAAGGATTGTTCATAGGCATTTAGTAAACGAGGAACATCTAACATTCAGCTGCCATTATTTACGCTTGTTTTGTGAATCGTCGGCAAAAATTTCCGCTGGGCGAGATTAGTGCTCGTTAACTAAAATGTTTATTTTAATTATTCCCAATGATCAAAATAATTGTTCTTCATTGTGAAGACAACATGTTGACCGAAATTACGAATGATTTAAACAATTCTGTATTGTTTTTCAGTAGTATTTTGTTGTTGTTTAATTGCATTTGGATAAATGTACAATAAACATAAAGAAAAACTGAATAAACTTAATTGAAAAATGCTCCCACGTTATTGCCCTACTCCGATTTCCTAAAGTATTCCGAATATCAATTCCAATTAATTTTATTTTTATTTTCATTTCAGTCAATGTTCAAAAATATTTTTTCTACTTACAATGTAATCAAAAACACTTACATTTAGACGTTTCCTTCAATTTTTTGTATAGGTCCTCTCTATTGGTAACAGCTGCTCCCATCAAGACATCCGAATGACCTTCAGAAAATGAAACAATGTTTTTTAATGAAAGGTAAACCTGTTCTTCATTTTGCTTGTCATGAATAAAATATGAAGTGATCATCAAGAGTCAGATGAGATTGAGATAGTCATTTCACCTACATTGTACTATAGATGTGTATTTCAACGCCGTTCCCACCTCCAATAAAAAAGAATACATAGTGTAGATTTAACTTTTCATTCATATTTAAAAATTTTGAATTTTTTTGTTTATGAAATAACAAATAATTTTAAATTTTTTCTTTCTACCACTAATGAAATATTTTAATTTTCTTTATTTATTCATATTCCTTCTCTTTTGTAAAAAAAAACTACAATTTTAATTTAAAAATGATCATTAAAAAAAAGGAAAAAACTGATTTTAAATGTTTTCCTCCCAAAACATATTTTTTTCAACAAAACAATTAATTCTAAATAAGTAAACACTAAAAAAAAAACCTGCTGGTCATTAAAATTGCAACACCATGAAGGAAAGCAAACACAAACAAGATATTTATAGTACGTAAACAGTATGACATAAGGATAAAATGATTGAATTTGCAAGCAATTTGAGGTTTTACAAGGGTGCGAAATTAGTAGAAAGAGTTACAACCCTTGACAACTAAACGTCACTTGCCCAGTTAGGCATAGAGTCGAACTGGCCTGAATGACTGAAACGGACAAATAATTCCATGCTGCTTCAAGTCTATGCCACCTTTCTTTAAAAGTATTAGCTGGAAAGGAGTGGTGCGCCAGTCTCTTAGCAACTAGTGACTAAATATTTTTAATGGGTGACAGCTTTGGAGTCCGTGCAGGACAGGGCAACAATCAAATACACTGTATATAGAAGGAGGTTGTTGTTGTCGTCAGACAAGTGCAAAGTTATTAGATAGGCTCGAAGGCGTGTAGCACCGCTCTAGCCACATTCTCGGCCTTATCCGAGTAGAGGGTCTCCCTGGTGCAGTTTAGGTCAATGTTGAAGAGGGTTGTCGAGATGGAAGGGCAGCTCATGACGTGTGTGGGATCCAGTTGTATATCTGGGCAGTGTTTACACTTCGGGAACGTTCTTGAACCATCAGATCACATGGTATTGCACTTGTCATATCGGGTGCCAGTGCCTCGAGAGGTTGGACTTCTACCTGTTGGTCCGCGGGAGGTATTTTATTTTCCTCCTACCACCCATAGGATAACCTGTGGAGGCATTTCCCAATCCGCCACCTGGGGACGCTCTCTCTAGGGGTTACAGGCTACACGATATGCAACATGTAGTTTTCAATTATCTTGTTGGAAGATGGCGTTTGGCAGGCTTCAAATATATGGACCAGCCACTGGAAGTAAGATGTCAGAAATGTACCGATCTGTGTTCAAATTACCGTCAATCCAAACTAGAGGTATGCGTGTCGTGTACCCAATGGCTGACCAAACCATCACACCAGGTGCACGCCCTCTATGCTGATATAGATTGCAAGTAGGTCACCTCGGAGCCTCCAGACATGTTTTCGGCTGTCAGAATACTACACGCGGAACCGGAACTCGTGTGAAAGGACATTTCCACCCTGTATCCATTTTTGCTGTTCCCCCCCAGATTTGCCACCTGTGTTGCAATGTTGGGGCCGAGCAATGGTAACTGTCCTGACTGTCCACGCTACTGCAAACATCGTCGCACAATACGAATAGGATACTGGGCGTACTGAAAACATGCTCATACCCTGAATAATGGTCCATGTTGGGGTTCTTTTTTTGAAGACTCCCTTTTCCTCGGGAGTTAGTCATGGGAGGGCGTGAAGGTCCTTCATGCTTTTCAGTATGACCCTTTGCAACCCGTTGATCCAATATTCATATAACAGTGATTAAACTTCAACCAGTGCGACACGCGATATCGTGGAACGATAATCCAAACTCTCGATAGACAACGATTCTACTTCTGTCAAATTCCTACATTTTCTGGTAAGCATTTCTTCTTATTATTCGAGGCATTACACAATATTCTGAGCAAACCCGACCCTTATAAACGCTTGAATAAGAAACCAAATTAAAATTTTTTAATGGGTACTTCAGATATTTTTCCTCCTGGTCGTAAAATGCTCTGGGTATTAATCAAAATCCTAAAGACAATTATAACCCTGAAGTATTAATTATAATGATCTTATTAATCATTTGCATTTCGCAACCTTTTTTCCTTACTTTTATGAAATTTTTGACGTTCGTCGGATATTTCCTTCCGGGTGTTGAATTTAAGGGCCCCATGTATTTCAATGAAAAAAATGACAAGAAAAAACATTGGAAAAATATATGAACAATTAGGATGTTATTTGTTCTTATTTTTTTCTCGACTTTTAGCGTGCAATTGATAAAATATAAGACTTGGATATTAAACCATCCTTAGAGGTTAAACCAGGACTTTCAAGGTATTGAATAACCTTTACAGGACGGGTAAAAACACATACCAAAAAATCCTTGAAGGGCCATTTGGTAAAAATTCTTTAATTTCCCAAATATTCTTAACTGCTTTTTAAAATCATAAACGCAATTTGACCGAACTCTTTTTTGTTTTAAAAGGGGGAAAATAATTTTTTTCTTTTTCTTTTTTATTTACTCAACCTTTAAAGATTTTAAAAAGGAGAAGGCGAACGTTGTTAGCCTAATTTATCAAACCGTAACTCCACGGTTTAACTGAGATATAGGGGCAACGCGCCCAGGCTTTTGGCCGATTCCTTAATCGCGCCAAGCAGGGGGTTTTTTCGGGTTATGAAACCCAAGATCACGGCCTATTTTCCCCCTTTGTTTTTTCCCCACCTGTCCGTTTTAATTTATTCCTTCGATGAGTAATCACTATTTTTTTTTTTCATAAAAACTAGATTTTGAAGGAGAGGGGGTGTGTTAGATTTTTAAAATATAATAAATACAGCAGAAAGTAATATTAATGTATTACACTTCCCATATAAATTATTTACACTATTTTAAGCGTTTTTTACAAAAATTTGTAAAATTCCGATAAAAATATAAAATAAAAACCCTATTGTAATATTATAGCCTACCTTAGCGAACATAAACAACAACTTGACGCCTAGTCCTATTGTATCAAATTAGCTTCCCAGATGGAGTTACGCAGTCTGATAATTAGACCGACGATATGTTCTCTTGTAGTTTTTATTGTCCGACGACACCGTGTATTCGTTACAGAAAAAAAAAAAAAGGCGGACGGGGCGGCCGGTACAGTGAAGAGCAGGTTTTTTTTTTAAAAAAAACTTCTTACATCTTAAAGGTTAAAATGGTTAAACTTTTTTTTAATCTTTATGATTATTTCCTTATTAGTAAAAAATTTTAACAATTATTTAGGCATTTGGTGATAATTTTCGTCTTACGATATTTTCAATGCTTTGTAATATCGCGTCAGTGCAAACTTCTCTGTTGAATTAGAATTATTTTAGCATACGTCACAGTGTTTCTCAAACTGGGGAGGGGGGCGTCATAACTCTATAAGAGCGGCGCGAGCGCATTGAAAAGTCGAAAACAAAGGATTATTTAAAAAAAAATTGTTAATTTTCTTAATGTAAACAAATAAAATACATTTTGACATAATATAAATAAAATACACATTTACGCTGATATAATACACTTATAAAAAAATCAGTACTGCTCAATGAATTTTTAAAAAATTTAACAATACCAAAAAAACATTTAATAATTACCAGAACCCCATGAGCTCTTCAATATAAAAAATAAAAAAAAATTTTTTTTTGT
>BMAV01017269.1:36577-46902 GCA_019973955.1 Trichonephila inaurata madagascariensis | reverse complement strand
TTATAAAATTCCACAACTTGAACACTTTTATAATATAGGCTCTTAGGTAAATAATGTTAAGTTTAATGATAATTTCTATAAAAATTTAAGGAAATAACACAGGGTGTACCTTTTAAGTATTGTTCATTATAAATTACAATATTTCAGCTATTGTAATATAGATTGAACTAGGAATAGCTTGAAACAACTAATTTATAATTACATTTTTTGAAAAAAAATATGTTATTAAAAATTATTTCATTTTTCTGTTTAGATATGTAGATGACTTAATATATACTAAAAATATATAGCATATACCAGTAATATATTCTTGTACTAATTATTTAAACCTTATTAAACTAACATTAGTCTACTTACTACGGATTATTTTGATACAACTTTATACATTATGGATAATAAGTTAAGTAATAATATTTTTATTGAAAATGATGTTTAATACTATGTAGGTTCCTTTCAGAAATAAGAATATTTGTATATCTATTTAACTCTTTCATGCACTCAATGTTTGACAAAAATAATGCACTAAAGGGGAAAAATTACAAATATTTTAGACAGAATTCAAAAAACTATAACTATTGAACAAAAGAGTTGGAACATTTTTATTATATAAAACACTTTTTCAAATATAGGGTGCTTAAAGTTCTAAAAAAAAAATAGGTGGTACATATTTTGTACCACCAAGCTTCAATTATCATGATAGTTCTGGTAACATGATTTTTTTCTCCCTAGGAACAGTAGTAGATTGAGCTAGTAATTTCACAGCTGGAAAATAAATAAATAAACTTCCTCATTTTATACTGTTATTCCTTTTATATATATTAAACATTTTTAGTTTTTCCTAATCTAATGTTGTAAACTTCATTTTAGTTTAGTCCTAATTTACCTAATGTTAGAATTAATTTTAAATTTTCTATTCTGTACATTATTTTATTTTACCTACTTTTATATAGTCAACATTTATAATAAGTGTACTAGATGTATTTATTTTTATCCATAACACGAGCTATAGCTCATTATGAACATTCATGTAATTTTGTATGTACTATTATTTAATAAATATCATTATTATGTGTTTTAAAAATGTAACTTACAACAAATTTATCTAGCGCAATAAACTTGTCAATTATTGTGAAAAAAATAAGCGTAATGTATTTTGTATTTGTAAAGAAGATGGCCTTTAACAACGCGGTGGTGCATTTTTTAGACTCTCATATTTTCATATTTGTAATGCACATGTGAGGTACTAATTATTGTAATATTGACTTATTTAGTTACGTAATATATGCACTTAACTGATTTGAATCAAATAGCACAAGTGTTAGTTTCATTTACATTTAAAAATACACAACATAGTCACTTCCACAAAAAATACTACTCAGTAGACTCACAACTAATCAAAGAATGAACTACTGCATAAACCCATTGCACACGAGCTTCTGTTGAGCTTGAGTTACTGCAAGGAGTTGACTTCTGTAGTGGTTCAGAGAATGTATCATCTAGCATCACTTGCTGAGGCTTTCAAACAAGTGGTACGTTTTATGACCACCCCACAATAAACGAATATGTATTGGTGGTATACAATATATGTGCCATCAAGTCTTAAAGAGTTAAATAGTAACATTTATATGTCTATATATAAGAATATCATTCTTGATTCTTTACAGTGTAACAGCTAATAAAATAGTGATAAAACAAAGTTTTTGCTTAGAACGCTCCATCCAATCAATTTTTAATAAAATAAATGTTGTTTCTTCCATTTAAATTTTTATATATCTTAATGTTGATTATATCTGAAATAAGTTTATCTTAGCTTGCCAATCTTTATTATTTTTTTCTTAACTATTTTACTTTAAATTGGACAGTGCTATCAGTCAACTTCTAAGATATTTTTTTTTAATTAGGAAGTATTTTTCTTAAATATATTTTGTTTTTCTTTTATTTCCAATTTTTTTTAAAACTGCATGTATTTCGCATATCCCCTATGTACTGTTTAAAAAGGGTTTATTGATATTTTTCTTTTTATTTCATAAGCTTTCCTGCAATTGTCATTGTTAAATGAAGTTTTAGGTTTTCAATTATTACATTCTTTTAAATTGGTGGCCACGGTATCCTAGTGATCAAAGTAGCGGACTCGTGGCCGGCGTGTCATGAGTTCGAGCCCTGTACCGCTGAAACCCGCCATGTAAGGAAGTGATGCACGTTAAATCTGCCCAGAGCTCAAACGTTGTCCCGTAGTTAGGAGAGGAGGGGTTCCAGCTCAGGAGTAGTTCTCGTCACTTGACCATGGTTCACAATTACGAGATTCATCGCCAAAAGCCCTCGAGTACAGTGCAAAAATAATATTCACTCACTCACTTTCAAATTGTTTTTAACTTTTACTAAATTTTTCTTACTTAATTATAAGCATTTATAAGGTCAAGTGGTAGTGTATCGCGCTTCCTCACCACAGGTCCAGGTCCTATTACCAGGCTGGTCAAGGTCGACTCAGCCTTTCATCCCTACTGCATTGGTTCGATAAATGAGTACCAAGCTTGCTTGGGGTCTTAAAACACTGGGGGTCTCACATCAGACTGACCACCTCATCAGTACATCTGCTCATGCACTTCAGAGCCCAATTGTCTCGTATACTGGGATGGGCACAGTAGGCCCTGGTCTTAATAGCCTATTGCGCCACTGAGTTTGAATTATAAATATTAAAATTATTATCTTTTACTACAGTACTATGGAGTCTTATAATTATTTTAGAAATTATTTTTAGTTTGTACCAAAAAAAATCGTAGTCTCTTTTTAACGTTTATTTTAGACAAGTAATGTAAGCAAAAAGAAGGGAAAATTTACGTCTAAAAAAATGCGGATTTAAATATGAATTTTGTGTTGCTACACATTTCTTAAAATATTCGAAATTCCCCCGTTTTGAAAAAAACGTCTATATGGACATCTGCATTTCGATATTGTAGACCAGGGGTGTCCAACACGCTGCCCGCGGGCTGCATGAGGCCCACAAGTACTTAAGTTGCGGCCCGACGACTCTTTTTTTAAAAAAATTTTAAATATCAGGTTTTAAAGCTTTTTCATTTTGAAATTTATTTCAGGGGAAATTTGTATATATATAAAAATCTACTATGTATTTGCCTGTTACCTATTCTTGTTTTAAAATAAATTCTTTTTGATAATAGAAACATCTTTTAGATTAAAATAGATTTATATTTTATCAAACAGTTACTTTTGATTTTTCTATAAAAAATTACTTCTTTAATAAATTCCCAATTGCATTATGCATATTCTTTAGTATGGATGGTACATGATTCTCTGTGTGTACGACTTTCATTTCTCCTCCTCGTTTTCTGTTTGAATTGCCCAAAAAGCAAGAGGCATTCACAGATGTTTTTCAAGGTTGTAAAAAAATATTCTGGACGGTTAAGATAAAGTGCATTGTATAATTCTTGTTTTGCGAATGACAGCACTATCAAATTTCAACAATAAGTAACGAAAAATCAATTCAAAAGGAACACCGTAATTTTCAAAAAATGGCAACTGTAATATTTTAAACATTATTTGATTAATTCATTATTATATTATCTATGTCTGTAAACATGAAAATTAATGTAAACAATAATAATTTATTCTGTTTTAAATTTTCATTGAATAAATGGGTTTTTTGTTTTCAAATTTGATATAAAGGTATATATTTTTATTAAGTGGCCCGCGTGATTATAATCTTTTTTGAAGTGGCCCGCAAGGTCATTTGTGTCGGGTACCCCTGTTCTTGACATAAGGAGATTGAAAAGAGCATCTAACATTTGAACCGCTATCTATAAAAATTGTTTATGAAAGGCTTCATATAGCACAAATATATTATCACAACAAGCTTTATTACCTTTTATTTTATAAACGATAATATTCGCCCTTGATCCAAATGTAAATTGATCTATACAGATAATTGATATCACAGTTAGAAGCAATTCCACGGCTTTTGGAAACAGACCATGAAATTTTAAATAGTCAAATGACAACAAAAACTCTTAAGCTTTTACTCCACTCTCCTAAATTGTCTCCTGTTCAAGTCAAAGTGAAGTTTTTGAAAAAGATTTTACTTGTATATTTCCCACTAACTCACAAGCAGCATAGTTCATTAAGAGATCATTTGCATTATTACTTCACACAACTGTTGCCCAAATGTAAATCATATTAAAGAACTTCATTGATTCGTATATGTTTTGATAATCTTATAAATTTCTCTTATATTATTATTTTCTAAACCTATTTTACTATAAAATATAATGTTGTAGCTTCATTTCAAACTTCTTAAATTGAACTGCTTTTATTTTCTTTCAAGTGAATTAATTGTATAATTAATTCATTTTGCATTAGCAATTTTTAAAGCAAATTAATAAAGAAGTTTCTGTGCTGGTTAAACTCATTTTATTAATCAAAGTGGACAATTCTGGTCAGTGTTCCACTGGTTCGAGTCCTAATGCTCCTGAATGATGCGAGGTCGTCAGCCGATAGTCATGTGGTGTTCTTTCTAATACCATCTGCCTGACGGTGTCAGACTGAGGCCCATGAAGTTCATCACGGCAAAGGGCTAGATGTACATCTGTCGTTAGCCATACATTTGAACGACGTGACAGTACGATTTGGCTCGGCTCCACCCCAATTTTGAGGGGGAACACCCTGGAAATAGTTAGGGGACCTCCTTCCTCTCTTCCCATTCCATCAACCTCACGGAAGTACTTGCGGCTCGATGGCTTTTGGAGTGCCTTCATGGCGCACAGCCATTTTACATTTATAAACATCCATGCCTTCTCCGGAATTTGAACCCAGTTCCTAAGACACAGCAGTCAGCGTCACTAACCACTATTGGATGGGCGACAAAGACGTGTTGTTTTACAGAGCGACGTTAATATAAGTCTCACACACTCCCTAGGCATATTGTGAACATAACAGTTCTTGAGAGTCTATGAAATATACTTGTCTTTTCAATCTTAATTTTCGCTGGGGATTGGACTTCCACATGTCTTTACCCTACCCTGAAAATGTATGGCCAGTGACTATAATCTGATTATTTAATAAACCCGTAACAATATTAGCCACCTTTTCTGTCGGAATAGGAACGGAGAACCACATGGAAAATAATTTCGTCAAACGTGGCTCATAAATTTACACTTTAAATTTATCCTGGCCCTTTTTGCCCCAAATGTCCCTCAAATATCACAAGCAAAGCGCAAGAAGAGCTTAGGGATTTCCTTGAAAATATCCAATCGAAATTTACAATGATTTCTTGGAAAAATATTATTAATTTTTTTTTATTTCCTAGATATCACTAAATGATTTTTTACTTTCAAAAATCCGCATAAAACTTAGTTGGGTTCCTCAAGAGCATGTTTTATAATGTTTAAGACCAAAGTATGGATTTAGAAAGATGTAACATCATTATTCGTATAAATTACTTTTTTTTTCTTTTTACTTTACTAGTTAAAGGATTAGGAAAGATTTATCAAGAGATTTAGTAATAGGATTGACCAATATCTGAATAAGAATATAATTATGTCCGTCAATTTCTTCAAGGAATTTTGAAAAAAAAAAGGTTTTGTTTAATATTTTGTCAAAGGACTGCGACATAGCCATCCTGTGATGACTATGGCGTTCCGGTTCCGCGTAAGCTAGAGGTGTGGGATTATCAAAATGATGAGACATAGTAGTTCTTAATACAACTTTTATTAAGAATAACTTATATCACTTAATTCTAATTTGACAATTTTAATTAAAGTGAGAGTTAACACCCAATTAAACCTTGTATTTAAGTCAGATCACGCAACTAGATCCTTTATCTTAATTATAGTAAATAAACCGATTCATCTAATTACTTATATCAAATATTACCTTTTGCAGATCTCTTTCCTTCACCTATTAAGAGATATCTATAAATTCACTTTATATACGACGATTCCAACTTCTTTATATTGGACTTCTATTTCTTCCCAAGCTATCGGACTGCTAACTCTTGATCTGAAAGATTCCACACTAAGCTATCTCTAAACTTGCCGCGCTATATCTTATCATCAAAGCTTCTATCCTTTTAAAGTATATCTCATTTACATATTTGATCCGTTTCTCTTCTTGGTATTGGGTTGGAAAGGTTTTGCCATTAATCGTGGCCGTCAAAGAACATAGGAGTTATGTTAGCAGAAGGACGCGAGAGACGTCACAGGACCACCAAAAGTGTTTCCAAAAAAAATTTATTTTTCAACAAATCTTAGCATTATCATGTATTGTTAGTTTTAAATTATTGTTCCAAGATATGTTCTTCCTTATAATTTTTATTTACTTTACTTCACTCACACACACACACACACAAAACCAAATACAAACCATATGAAAAAACCGAATGAAATATTTTTCTTTCAGAAACGAGCCTCTTAAGTAAATTTGTAAGTCTTCCATGAATGGTTCATAAATGCTGTAATTGCTACAAGAGTTCAATTCATTTTTCTCCAAAGAAAAATGACAAAAGACTGTATACAATAAATTCAATTGCTTTTCTCATACTTTTGTTTGAGATCCAAATTCTCCCAGAAAGCACATACGAAGGATGAAAATATATAGTGTTTGTTACTTTTTATTTTTGTGAAGTACTTGATAGAATTTTACCTCCGATTTATTTATTTATTTATTTTTAAACGTTACTTTTTACATCTGAGGCAAAATCTATTTTTATAATGGTATTTTTGTGATCTGAAACATAATCGGCAAGTACAATCGGAATTTCCTGTTTCTGATACAATGTTGTACATACATTTATTATCCAATGGGCTCAATTCATGAAGGTCCCATGATAAAGACAAATACGTGTTCTCCATTGAATTCGAAACAGACATTTAACTAATTGTACTTGTTCCATTTGTAAGACATGGGTGAAAGTTCAAATTTTATAATCTGGTAAAAATTTTCAAATGTTATAAAAAATAAATTTTTTGAAAAGATTTTAAAATTAAAAAAACCTTATTTTATGCATGTACTTTTAAATAAAATGAATTTTGTCTACAATGTGCATTATTGTTGTTAATAAATTTATATTTTTAAAAAAAAATCTTCTGAAAAGATCAAAAGTTGGCGACAACGAAGCACATGAACTGATTAGCTGGGAACACATAATTGCTTTTATCGTGGGTCTATGACATTACATGAGGTTTTGAACTGATTCGCTAAAAACACGTGGTTTTTATTGTCATGTGACTATGACGTCATATGAATTGAGCCCATACGTCATTCAAGTAATTATTTTTCTTACTCTAGTAATGTATAGATATTTCAAAGATAAAATCATTATGTGAAATGCGCATGCTGTTTTACATTTTATTCTGCATTTTAAAATATATATTTTCGTACAAAATAGTTTCAATTCTGAAACACTAAAAAGGTACTTAATTCATTCTTTTTTATTTCTTGTTTTCTAGTTAGTGCAAAAATGTCGCCATTAAAATACTTTCTAAATAAAAAAAAATATTACAACACCATATTTTTATTTTCAATTTTATATTTTTCCCTTAGACTTCTGATATTTTGATGATTAATTTAAGACAGTGCTTTCAAACTTTTAATAATTGCGACCTAGCTTTCATTCATAATTTGTGGCAGCGGTAGCCGAGTGGTATAGATATCGGATCGTGGCTTGCCTTGTTACGAGTTCGAGCCCAGTACCACGAAAGACCCGCAGTGTAGGGCAGCGATGCACGTTAAATCTGTAGAGAGCTGAAACGTCCTCCCGTTGGTGTGGTAGTTAGAAGAGGGGGGTGCCAGCTCAGGTGTCGACCACGTCACTTGACCATGGTTCAAAATTACGTGGTCCGTCGCCAAAAGCCCTCGTGTAGCTGAACAATGTGCGACGTTAATATTCAATCAATCAATCAATTCATTCATAATTTTCATCACGTTTCCCTCCATACAATAACAATAATTTGAAGGCAATAATAATGAACTCTGATACGAATCTACAATACGATTTTAATTATAAACTGTACAAATTATCAAGATAAGTATTAAATATAATTTTGCAAATTACAAGTCAATCAGAGAATCACTTTTAATTAATAAAAATGTCTTTAACTGGCACAAAGCTAAAATACACATTTCTGTGATAAAGTACTTGATAAATGTAATGTACTCATAGTCCATAAACATTATTCAGTCACAAAAACAAAATATCTGATCCAGGTATTTTTTCTTGGAAGGGGGGGGTGGGGTGGCTAGACGTTATAGCCACTGTGCACTTAGGTTATTTAACTTACTTTTCAGGACAGAAATAATAAATCATATTACAATATATTTAATTTTTTTGTTATGAAAAAATGTACATTTATGTTATAACTATTTCAATAACAATTAAATACAAAGTATAAGTGTAATTAAATAATAATAGAATAATTGTACAGCATAGAATACTTACTAATATATATATATAAAATACTTATATATAGAATATAAATCGAAATTGGTATATATCCACATTTTATATTTTATTTAATTTTAGTATAAAAAGTTGGAAATAAAATAATATTTTTAAGAATTTAAATTAGTTATTTCTCAAATATGATGAGCTATTTACTGAGGAACTTTATAATATGCAAACGTTTTCTCCGATCAGAAAAGCTGTAATGAAATATTTTCGAACCCGAGAATCTTGTACTACATATTGTAAACAAAGTTTGTTTATATTTTCGACCCCCAACATTCTCACACGTTTCTAAGTGTTCCCTCTCTAGTGGCGAAAAGCGAAAATTTCTAGGTCATTTTTCTGTTCTATATGAGCAGTGGATAGAGCCTCTATCTACATATAAAATCTTTCCAGAAACCTAAATAAAACCTTTTTCTTTTAATTGCAAATTTGCTTAATTCATTCAGATGAGGGAAAAGTATGCTTAAGACATGCCGAAATTTTTTTCAAAGATCAGAAATTTTATTTATAGAAATCAAAATACAATTTGTAGATTTACACCGAGAAAAACTGTTTTTAACTACCCATCAGAGGACATGAAATACAAAAAAATGTGTTGTTCTGCCATCTGCATTAATTTTCATGCGTTTTAGATTCAATTAACTCATGTGGATAGACTAAATATCCATCACCCGCTCGCAGAAAAATTTTTTTAATATGTGGCTAGACCTATTAGCCACTGCTCGCTAAAGGGTCAATATAGTATTGATAAATTTAGTATCAAATACATTGTGCAGTACTAATATCTTTATGGTATATTATATTAGTGTAAATATTCATTATATTTTTTATTATGTCAGAATGTATTTTGTTTTGCTTCCTTTCAGACGTTTCGTATATTTTTAAATCTCTTGTTTTCGACTTTTCAATATGCTCACGCCCCTACGTAGATTATAACACCCCCCCCCCTTGGGGCACCCCACAGTTTGAGTTAAGGTTTAAGGTAATAAGTAGAAATGGATTAATATATGAAGTACTATAAGGCTCATGGCTATAGAATAATTCTTTATAATGCTTTCAATATACTTCTCAATGTTATTTAATATTGATATGTTAAAAAGAAAAAAAACATAATCTTTTATTATGAATATTTATTACCAAATTTAATATAGGTTGCGTATATTTTAACAATCTATGATAAACGGTGAATATAAAAGCAAGAAACAAAATACTATTTACTACATTATACATTATTTTGTTACATGTACATGTATGTCTGTGTGTGTGTGCGTGCATGGAGCGTGAATAATGCATGGCTTATTAGTGTATTTAATCTAATTAAAAATGGAAAAAAACGGAACAATTCATTCCTTTAAGTATACATTCATCAGCATTTAATATACCTTTTTTTTTTATTCAGAAAACTTATTTTTGCATAAACATGTATAAAAACTACTCCAATAGAGGAAACATTAATAAATCTAAAGCAATAATGAAGAAAAAACCACTTATCTAAACTAAGAAAACTAAGTAACATTAAGATATATATAGTAATGATGTATGTGTGTGTTGTATGCATATTTCGCACGCGTGCGCGAAAAGATATACATTTTTTTTCTACCTTTTCAACAATTATTTTATTTTTCTGAAAAGTTGTGGAATAGTGTCTGGAAAGATACACTTTTAAAATAATGTTGCTTGTGGAATAAAGCATTCATAGAAACAAAAAATATTATTACTTTACAATTTAGTTATTGCATTTTTTTAAATTAAAATTTTAATTATTTTATGGCAAGCATATTATTAATTTTCAATTTTGCTTTTAATTTCTTACATAGTTAAATTTTAATTAATTTGAATAAACAAATGTATATATGAAAATAATATACAA
>BMAV01017268.1:0-283288 GCA_019973955.1 Trichonephila inaurata madagascariensis | reverse complement strand
CCTCCAAAAAGAGAGCTAAGTGAATAAATGGATGGGTCACACCGATGGGAACCTGTGTTTCAAATCTCAAAGCAGAGGCTCAAATACATTTCAAGATATTACAGATTTAAAAAAGTTTAAAACATTGAAATAAAATACAAGGAATTTGCAAGAAGTTTGGTGAGAATATACAATGGAGGCAGAGGGATCGAATGAGCCGGGCTCAAAGTCTAGCTATTGGCCAAATGCTGTCCAAGGGGGTAAGCACCTGGAGGGGTCGAGTCCTTGTACTTCCTAACCAAGAGATAGTACTATCGATCCCCAAATATCAACTCCATATCATAAAAAAGAAATGGCCACATAGGATTAACATGGGGATTGATATCTTAGCGTTTAAGTCCTCCCCTGCCCAAAGCAGGTCATCATTAGTAAAGAAACTATGAAGGGGGCAGGTCAGATGTTACACATCAAAAATAATTATAAAATAACTTTGAAATCATTTATTTTTCACCTTGACGGTGAATCATAAGTTATTTCATAGAATAACTAGGTAAAGTATGAAATATTTCATCTATTATATACTTTAACTGACGTGTCTAGTTATTTCATGAAATACCTATAGTTATTCCATGAAATAATTAAATTATACACTTTAACGGTAACATATATAAAAAATGTTGAGAAAGAAAAAAAGAATCGATATATACGAATCTTTTTTACAACACCAAATATAATACATTGCCCTTTTAATTAAAATAATAGATAAATATATAAGATCTAAAAAAACAAAACAAAAAAACATATAAAACAAGCTTTTCTGTTGCCATATTGCTCAACACATTTTCATGGACGAAATCAAAGAGAAAGATAAGGAAAAAAAGATTAAATTAAGTAATTAGAGTAAGACAATGCGAAGTGAAAAATTACATTTACGTATGAACCATATGCCAACGATTTATATCCAAAGATTACCAGAATGCCAGAAATTAATCGACAATGATTATACGAGTAGTTGCAACTCTTCTGATACCATCTTAATGGGTTAAATTCAAGTGACGTCATAGTCACATGAGAAATGCAATCACGTGTTTCAAACCAATCAGTTTGTGCGCTTCGGTATTGTTATATTTTGTTTTTGGAAGAAACTCTTTGAAAAAGTACATATTTGTCAAAAAATAATAATAAATAAACAAAAGGATGCAGTACCAATTTAAGCTAATTTCGGGTCCTGGGCACAAAAGAACTACGGTCCTCTTTGGCACTGAAGGATTGCAATTTATAATCAGAAAATCTGGTTAAGTCCAGTTTTTTCGGGCCCTGGGCGCCCGCTCCAAGTTCCCAATGGATAAGCCGGCACTGACAGGAAGTACTTGATTTAAAAGTACTCTCCCATTGTACTTAAAAGTATTTCTTTTTTTAATTTTGAAAAATCTTAGTAGTGGAACATTCTTGGCCAACTATTAAATTTTACAAAAAGAACAAGTAAATTAGTTTTGAATTCAATGGGAAAACACGTAATTGCATTTATCACGTGGCAATTATGAATTAAGCTCATTGATTGATTGTATATAAACGTGGTAATCAGAAGCTACACGAGAGTTACTGCTGACACGGATCTCGTAATTGAAATGATGAACCCTGCATCAGCTTCTCGGCATAACGTGTTTTTAGTGGCACAAGGATTCGAACCCATGACTCGATAGTAACACCACCACTCCGAGTTCACTACCATGATCATTCAACTAATGCGGTCATGGCACCATCCTGAGCACATATGCTGAAATTTGTCAAAGGTCGCTCATGGCACAGGATTTGTATAATGTCTTGCTACCGTTGGCGGTAGATTCTTTGAGAGTTGGTGACATTCCCGCATCTGCGGGGGTGGGGTTGCTGTTTTGTGAGGAGAAAGGCTTTGGCTTTGCAACGGAACGGACAGAAAAGAAGGGAGTTCCTTTGTTTGGACACTGAACTAAATTTGGTACCAAGAAAAGATAGTTTCTTGGGTTTTTGTTTAGAGCGGTGGAAGCGCTTGGATTTTGCTGTATTTAAAAAAATAGAATTCTGTTATTTTGGTACGATGTGCTGTTTCGTGAAGTAAAAGGAAAATAGATTAAGAAAGTAATAAAGACCTTACAGGGTTAATACGAAAGCACTTGATAAATTATACCTGATTTGCATTATATTCATTAAAAAGATAATCAAAACTGATAAAACAATAAAAAACAAATTAAAACATATCTGAACTCCTGATATAAATCTAACGGCGACCTCTCCATATCAGTAAACATAGTCTGCGGACTATTTATAATATTAACGACATGTTATAAAAATATTTAACAGAAACTAATATTCAGAAGAATACAGACACACGAATCTCGAGTGAGTGAGTGAATATTAACGTCGCACTGTTCAGCTACACGAGGGCTTTTGGCGACGGACCACGTAATTTTGAACCATGGTCAAGTGACGTGGACGACACCTGAGCTGGCACCCCCTCTCTAACTACCACACCACACACCAACGGGAGGACGTTTCAGCTCTCGACAGATTTAACGTGCATCGCTGCCCTACACGGCGGGTCTTTAGTGGTACGGGGCTCGAACTCATGACATGCCTGCCATGGTCCGATACCTTAACCACTGGGCTACCGCAGCCCCACACGAATCTCGAATTTGAATCTGATATATGCATTTAATGAGAGGGAAAAACCGACGCTTGGTAGAATTCGTGTCAAGAGATTCTACCATCAGTGTTCAGATATCCCTAACAAGAGCACGCAAAACCGAACCAATTTATGTTGTTACGTATCCCACCCGATAGACAATAACATCAGATCGACGCCCATGAAATTCATCGGGGTACGGAAGATTAAGTATGTCGTTTTCGGCCGTAGCGTTGAGCACCATGCAGGTGACAGTAAGATTTCGCTACGTACCCCCAATTTTGAAAGAGAACCGGAGATCTTCCTCTGCCACAAACCTCTCGAAGGAACTTTCGGCTCGATGAGAGGGCTACCATGCCGTACACAAGCACTATATACTTATAAACATCTATTCCTTCTCCGGGATTCGAGTCTGGGGTCTCTTTAAGGATTATTTTGGTTACTACGATCACAGAAGAGCCAAGTGGATTTAAATTCCTTCAGGAAAACAAATGCCTCCACTTCTCATAAAAACTTCAAAAGCAGCCTTAAAGTATTCACTTTGATTTAAAATATTTTCTCTTCATAAAGCAATATAAATAAAATTCCGCGAAATGTACAGGGAAAATCCATTTTATACATTCTCATGTGCAAAAAGAAAAGTCTCTGATCACAGAAGGATATTTAAATAAATCTGCACAGAAACATTTTGGCTGGTATTCAATTGGAATAGCAATGACTTTGGCCCTTTTGAATCCCATACATCTACTCGCATGACTTCAACCTACTTTGATTTTTAGATACTTCCAAACTGTGAAACAATCTCTTACCAGGTGAGAAGGGAAGAAAGGAATCTCTTTTACACTCATACACAGGAACAGCATGAAAAATGCCTCGCTACAAATAAACGAGACTGCCTTGCACAGTTCAAAATATATATTGAACAGATTTACGAAAACTGGAATGAGTTCTTATTAAACAAAGTGTTTTGTGCAAGATACCTGCAAATTCTAAGAGAATTCCAGTATTTTGCCAAATGAGAGATTTTTCTCGAATGAGAAGTAAAAACAAAAGAAATACAATAAAATTAAAATACCAAAGTACACCAACTATTTCACAAAACAGACTTCCCATTCCAGCTCTAATTCTAGAAATCTACGTTAGCCTATTTATTTTTTTAAAAAAAAAAAAGAAAGAAAGAATTGGACCAACGGTAGCATATCATAGAAAAACATTCGAGTTCCAAGTCAACAAAGCTTGCAAAAAAAAAATTGGAAAGCTTCAGTGGAAAATAGAACCGTGGAGAACATTGAGCCAAAACAAACCAATTGAAGGAAAGAAACACAAAGATGCCAAATACAACGCACGCTAAGCTTCTGGGGCACCTTCTTCTATTTGCAGTTGTCAAAATGCTCGACTATCGTCCTTGCTTGTCGATCAGACCTTACGGCAAGCTAATGAACTTGCCAGAAGCGGCTCGAAAACCAAACAATTTCGGAGGAACAAAAATCAGGTGAGACTGAGTATATAAACACCGGATACTAACACTATTCTTGAAGTCCGCTACTTGACTTCCGAGACATAATGACATATACCGTTTAGCATAAATAGGACGAAAGTTTATCTAATATATACATCTAATCTTATGGCATATAAACCAGTGGTCTTCAAACTTTTTCATCTCATGGAACCCCAAGAAGGTGTTTTTGTGGAGTGAGTGAGCGAATATTAACGCCGCACTGTTCAGCTACACGAGGGCTTTTGGCGACCGACCATGTCATTTTGAACCATGGTCGAATGACGCGGACGACACCTGAGCTGGCAACCCTCTCTTAACTACCACACCAACAGGAGGACGTTTCAGCTCTCGACAGATTTAACGAGTATCGCTCCCCTACGTAATACTGGGCTCGAACTCGTGACAAGCCAGCCACGATCCGATACCTTGACCACTCGGCTACCGCGGCCACGTGTTTTTGTAGAACGCTTAGAAGTAGAAAATATTTTCGTAGGACCCTACTCTACACACACACTTAGAAGAATATATATTTAAATAACATTTAAAGTAGATCAACATGTTATAGATATTATATGTAAAGACAATTTTAAATAAGCATTGCATTTATTATTAAAATTTTTTTACTTTTAATATAATTTATTCATTAATAGTATTAATCTGTAATCCAAGTGTCACCTACATTGCATTATGTTTAGTAACTGGGATATGGGCTTGCATTTTTTCACACAAACTGTTGAAGTCTAGCTCTATTGAGAATCACTGTAATCGCATTAAATATTGTGAATTTCAGTTGTTTCTATACTTAGTTTCTTCTATATATATAAAGATAAAACTTTTAATATTCCTTTATTATATTATAATAAAAGCTTAAAAAGTATTGCAAAATAAAATTATGTATGAATAAAAATTTCAGTTTTTTAATAACAGGGATGAGCTTTAAATTCTTGTGGGTATACAAACATTTTAAGAGAACGTGAATCCCATTCTGCATACACATTTGTAAGTTTCTTTCCGTTTTTTTTTTTATTGCGACTCGTGGAACTCCAGGATTCCGTGGAACACAGTTTCAAGACCCTGGCATAAACTAAAAGGAAAATTCATAAACAACTTGATAATTCCACAGGTTATCAAACTTTACACAATGACTACTAAAAGAAAAATTATGAAAATACAATGCAACCAATGTATTGATTTCACACTGTGATCTAGGAGGACTAGACAATGTAGACAACCCATGCACTGAAGTAAGATTCATATATATATAACAGAGCTATCTCTCTCTTTCCGCCTTTAGATTCCCCAATTTATCCTTAAAAAAATATTACTTAATGAAACGATCGTTTAATTCCCCTGAGCAATGTATACCTCTTAAACTGCTAGAAAAATGACGAATTGCTGGATAAAGGTCTTGATTCATATAAACTAAACATTATTCTTTATTTAAAAATGACATATTAATAGAGTTAGTCGGTAAAACCATCAATAGCAACTAGTTACTACCATCGGAAATAAAAAAATAGATCGCTTATAATCTCATACAAATATTGCTTAGCTCAACAAGATATTTTCTACTTATAAAATGCAATAATATAATCAATTACTAACAAATTATAAAATAAATGATTTCTCTCACTCATAAATAAACTTGAAAGTGAAGAGAGTTCACAGGAAGACCACTACAACTTACAACCGAGTTTCGTTCAACTAACAGGTCTTAAAAATTGGATTTACATTTTTCAACAATACTTTCGTTCAAATGTGTGAATTATAAAAAGAATACAAAAACACACACACAAAAAAAGATTGAAAAAATTCCATGCAAAGAACAATTTTACCTACCAACGGGTTATAAATAATATATATATAAATGGTTTCTCAACGTTTTTTACGATACCGCGTTTTGAAAAGTGAATTAAATGCAAAATAGCATATTTCGTATTTAAAACCCCAAAACTTATTTTTCTTGATATAATGCACCCCACTACGAATATTTTTGTTGCAAGACTAATCTATTGGCGATGTAACGTTTTCCCGCTTCGCAGCTGCAAGATCAGCTTTCCTATGCAGATAACATTACTCCACTTATATCCACTCGTGCTCCCCTTGTAAAGGCCTGAAAGACTAGCCTTTTGGTGAGAGGGCGCAACAGGAACGCTAAGTTCAGTTGGTGCTGAATGGCAACATGAAGGAGTAGAAGAAGAGAGACGGGACGAGAACTTCGTGAGAGAATGCTCAAAATTCTCTCATTAGAACAATTAGTAAAACATGTAGATATACAAGAAATAGAAACACATATATAAAGCTCTTAAAATTCTAACTTTTAAAGCCCATATTCAAAAGCTAGGTAAAAAATTCTTTGAAATTTACCTAGCATTAATAATATCAACATTCACAATCTTGAGAACTACGACCCTAATCTCAATAAAAAAAGGCCCAGAAGAATTCTTCTGGATTCGTACAATCCACCTTAATAGTAGTTCTCTGTCATTCCCATGTGGGAATGACCCCATCAATAGCTAAATTCTCTTTTTAATTTCTTAACTTTATTTAATTTTAACTTTATTTCTCTGCGACCCACACAGGCTTCCAACTTAATTGTAATATCTCTGACACCAGAACAGCGAATAGAGTATTAACTCACCGTTACCTCTCGACCAATGGCAGACGAGCTTTCGCCTGCCTGCATGAATTCGAAATTTACTTCGAGACCGCTGAAACCAGCCAGTTTAGTCCCGCCCACTTTCCACATCCATTCACCAATCAGGACTCTCACAGGTTATGAAGGCTACACAACGTCAAGAGCCCAATACAATCAGTATGTGACGGAGAACGCTTCGCGTTCCAGTTCCCAAAGATGTCCAGCGTTGTACTTCAGAGAACGTCGGAATGTAGTTTTAAGAATTTAAATGTTTCTTTAAAGTTTTGATATGTGTACTGTAAACGTAGGAGAAAATAATAAACACCCTCTTATTGAGAAAACAATCCTACGCTACCAGCATTGTTGCCACCACGTTACACCCTGAAACATCACAGGATCCTTTCATCTGACATCACGCCGAAAAACGATGACTAAGAGAAAAACAGCTGCATTCCACCCGCGAGCCGAACCTCGAGTGAAATTCGAGGAGTAAGGGACCGCCCTACCCCAAGAGAGTGGAGAGAGCAAACCGCTAGCAACACTCAACAAGAAACGTGGTGTGTTTTAACTGCTCCATTATCCAAAAAAACATTCTGTGTTATTGAAATGCTCAATATTTTGATTAATTCGTAACCAGACTGTAATTAATAGCTGTAGACTATAAATAAATTAATTTAATTTCTTAAGCTACTCATCAATTTTCCCAGATCGTCCGTCACAACAACCTCAGCCAATAATTTTGCCAAGTCCGCTGTTGCCCTTAACATATTTAAAAAAGAAAGCCAAAAGAAAAAACAAACAAACCAGTTCTTGAGATAAGTCTAACAAGTATTATTTGATTCCATAACCCAATTCAATGATTAAATTGTTCATTACGTACAAATTATTAAAATGCATTAATGGATTTAAAAAAATACTCTTTAATTTTTATATGATTGCATACTTTAATCCAACACGAGTTAAAAGACAAATGTATGCACACGATATAAGATATTTATAAAAACAATGTTCACTACAGGTGAGAAAGCAGACACCTGAAAAGTGGTCAAGAACAAGTAGTTAATAGTTAAAACAACAGCTCCTTGGAGGTTATTTCAATCTATATATGTACTACCAGTAGCGCACACAGGAATCTTCCAAGGGAAAGGGGTCCGGGGTCGAAAGTTCACCAATCTTGTATCATGCTCTTTTTGATTTTGTCGAATTTTGGGAACAAAACACAGTAAAAAACTAATTATTGAATAAATAATTAGTGTTAATAAAATTAATCATTAATAACAAATATTTAGTTAAATTTTACGTACTATATATTTAGAATTATAATCAATCGGGAAAAAAATCAAGGGCTTTGGGGCCACTGTGTGTACTACATATAATTGAAAAACATTGCACGTCTTACCAATGCACGCACACATGCAGTTGTCTTTATTATCTTTACTCATTGTGTAATAATGTCATAAGTAAAATATGTCCGCAGAAAAGTGGGCACATACAAATGTATAAGTAGTACAATCTGGAAGATATTTCCCATAAACTGAAATACAAAATCACGGTAAAAAAAAGTGTGCAGTTCTTTCATTAAAATTACACTTAAATTTCAACAAATTATTTTTATTTACACTTAAATTTTTCAATAATAATGTAATAACTTCTCATTTATTTTCTAAACTACTACTTAAATCATTCAATACAAACATAATTATCTTAATTAAACACAAATTTGATTATCACTCCATGTAATGTCTCTCCTTTACTTTTTTTCTACTGTAATATAATCAACTACTAGACAATTAGCTTGATTATCACGACAATCAACCACACACAGTCCCAAGAGACTATCTCTTCTTATTATTCCTGTGCGTCCATCTCTCCCCGAAGGAATTCAATTTCCTTGACTCCAAAACAGTTCAGCGCCTCGAGCTTCCAAAACAAGGGGGACTTTTTTTTTCTTGACCGTACTCTCCAGGGTCAAAAAACCTTCTCCCTTCAAAACACAGTAACCCCTCCGAAACCGCGCCGATTCGCGCTAACATTCCATAATCCGCCGCCAACAGTAGCCTCAGGCACTATATATAAATATCATTAAACTAATCTTGATTGGATTTCGCGATTCTCTAGCACAGGAGGAGTGGTCAACCTTTTAGGGAAGATTGCCTCTATCTGATAAAAAAAATTATGCGTGCCACTTTCGATTTTTCCAACAAACAAAAGAATATGAAAAAGTGAAAAAAAAAACGTTACTTACAGGCTTATTATGGAATTTTCACATAAATAGCACCTTTTTTATGCAAGTGGAAATCTAAAAATAATACAAATAAGACAAAAGTACAATATATGATAGACATATGATCAATTGAGGTAGGGGAAAAAGTACAACCATTTTCTTCTAATGTTAAATTTAAATTAATTAAACGTCCTATAATACTACGCCTATTAATTAAACGTCCAATAATAGTATCGATAAGAAAAGCTGAATCTTAAAGCCAGTTTTTCTTCTTGAGTAGCAAACATTTACTGTCACACAGTTCATTGTTTTCTTCCAGATATTTTAAAGACATGCTACTTTAAATTCCAAAATCTCACGAGTGCACTTCCTCTAAAAAGATAGCGAATACAATGAAAGTATTTTCTACAATATAAATTCCTATTGTTATTCAATTATGTGTATTTAAAATAAATTTGTATGATATCTGAGACAAACGCATTTTTGCAAAGAAATTGATATTTATTATTAGCTTTTCAGATTTTTTAATTTATCAATAAGTCCTAGTGTGCCACTGTTAAGACTCAACCGTGCCACATTGTGGCACGTGTGTCGCAGGTTGGCCACGGTAGTGAAAATTATAATACCCACGAAAACAACCTTTTTATAGTGTGTGTGGATTGAGATTCAAACTCTCGATTCAAGACTAGCCCGACACCTAGGTTAATATTCAAAGAAAGGCTTAGAAACTACAGGAAATGAACTATATGGCCTAGATTTAGAGTTAACTTAAAAATATTTCTCCAGTGTAAGGCCAGGGCTTCAGATTATTTTGCTGAAGTAAAATAAAAAAATTTTACGGGCCTCAACAATGAGAACCTTCGAACAATAGTAGGAAACATCTCATTTTTGCAGGGTGAGAGTTTCTTCATCCTATTTCAACATTTCTCAACAAAATTGCATATTTTTTTTCAGTTTTATTTACTTGTTTCGAAACGTTTTCTGACAATTTTAAAAATTGTAATCAAATGATACACATATGAATACTATAAAAGAATGTAGGAACAGAAAGAAAAACGCATAAAAAGATCTAGGAGAAAAAAAATAGCCTCAAAATCTATATATTTTCTTGTGCAATATACAGAGAAAATAATAAAAGGATATCAACTATTTTTCTTTGGAATGAGAGAGATAACGCATGTGTCACTTCAAATTGTAATTTAAATCTGACAAAAGAAATTAAAAAGCACAATACACATATGAACGTACACACACAGGCCAATGAATTAGAAACCTTTGAGATTTGCATTTGAATGCGTGCTAGGGTGAAGGTATGCATTTTTTTATTTTTTTTATGACGTGGGTTATACACGTGGTTAGAATGCTAGTGTAAGTAAGGTGTAAGAGTTCTTTTCACGATGCATGGGAAACACGACACATCTTTCACCAAGTGAAAAAGCACTTATCAATTAAATAAGAGAAAACACAAAATATTACATAGAAAGAAAACATAAAAATGAACAAAAGAAATACATAGATAATGGGATATGGATTTATAATAGATTAGTAAATAAAGTATTGTACTTAAAAACGTCGAGGTATAGAAAACAAATATTGTTACTCAAATTAACTAAACATCCCAAAACAGACGAAAAATAAAGACAGATTAAATTATTTCTGAAACAAGTAATCTAAAAAAAAATTTAAGTCAATTCCTACTTAGATCGACAAAGAAAATTTTTATTTTAGCTACTTTTTATTAAATAGTTACAATTAATTTAAATAAGTATATACATAGGACAGAATCACAATATTAGGGGGTAATTAATTTTTATTAATTATCATTAAAGTATCGTATTGTCATCCAAAACAATCGTGTCTATAAAATTTCAGTTCTACTGAATGCTTTAAAACGTGAGAAAAAACCTTTTAATGTTTTGACACAAGTCGCCAAAAATTATGTCAACGTGGCTGTATTTGTAATTCTTTAAATAATTAGTTTTAATCCATTAATTTTTATTAATTATAATTAAATTATTGTATTGTCATCCAAAATAATCATGTGTATAAAAAATTTCAGCTCAATGGACTAAATTCATGATGGTCACAACATGATAAAGGCCATCACGTGTTTCCCAACTTGTAAAGTTGTGATAACATTTAAAAAAATTTGATGTTTGGGTAAAGTGTTCACGTGTTAAAACTCTTCAAACAGTTTTCAAAATTAAAAACTTACACTATACGAATATTTTTAAATTAAGTGTATTTTGTTTAACTATGTGCATTACTATATCGTTGACAAATATGTACTTTCTAAAAGAAAGTTTCTGCAAATAGCAAAAGTTGGCAACAGAGTGAAGCAAATGAAGTAATTGGCTGGAAACGCGTGATTATATTTATGATATAATTATGACGTCGCATTAATTTATGAACTGATTGGCTGAAAACACGTGACTGAGTTATCATGTGACTATGACGTCACATGAATTTAGTCCATTGAGCGCTTTAAAATGTATTGGAAATTCCACCAAGATAAATAAGTAAATAAATATATAGAGATTGTGAGCTAATAGTAGGAATTGAAAAATACAAAGTCGCTAGTCAATACACATTATGCGATAGTTTATTCACGTAAAACTTCGAAACTACACGAAGATTACAGGTAACGTACCTCGTACTTTTGAATCACTTGAGCCTAAACTCTACACCACACCAAAGTGAGGACAGATTTAAAGTGCATCATTCTTTCTAAATGGTGGATCTTTAGTAGCGCCAGGGTTCGAATTCACGATTTAACAGATGTAATGGTGTCCACGAATTCGTGACCATGACCACTCGATTAACACGATTACAGATGTGATGTGGAAGTTCGGAAAGTGGGATGTCCTCTTCACTTGAGAGAGGTATAACGAAATGAGGAAGAAACAAACGCGTCAAGTTTTTGAGAACTAAAAATATGAATGAAGCCTGCAAGCCTCTTGGTAAATTTTTGATTATCATAAAAGAATTTGATTCTAATGGTGAACGTATTTCTAAAGTATAAAGCGATATTAAAAAAAAGACACAAATCGTTACAGCAATCTTTATCAAGAAAAAGAAGGGGAGGAGAGAAGATTTACATAATTCTCGACAAGTTTATACGAAAAAATTAAAAGAACTTTTAAATCCTCGTCTAGTCGGGTGGAAATTAAAAAAAAAAACGATGAAAATGCTCCAGTAAGAATGGATGCACCTAAAGGAACACGGCGAAGTATCCATGTAATACTGGTCATAATGATCGGAGGTAAATGGTTCTTTCTCAAAAGAGAAATTACACGCGTTTTCTTAATTTTTTTTATTTCTCAACCCTTATACTACTTAAGTAAATTTAAAAAATTCTTCAAGTACTATTGTTACAATACTCAAAGAGTTTAATTAATTCGTCAAAAAACTATCAGCGGGATTCTCCGTCGGGTTGGTTACAAATCTAGAGTAGCCAGAGGAAACAGAAGAGTCCAGAATAGAGCGGAATTATCCGCATCAGCCAATATCGGTAACCAGTGTAACGATTCCCGCCACCCAGCTGAGAATTGGCTTCTTTGAGATAATAATCATCGCACGTGCATTTTGAAAGTCTTAGCACGGTCCCGCAATCTTTGACCCACGAGGGACTCTTTTCCCACCACTAGCAGGATGTAACTGGATGCTAAGAGGCCAACCGCTGATCCCCGCAGCAGAGAGAGGAGAGATGATTTTGAAACCTTCGAACTGGGCAGACAAAGTTAAGCACTCCTCTCTCACAAACCACATCATTTGAACTCTAATAATCTTTTAATAAGTTTAATAACTTCATTGTATAATCTGTAAATAGTAGCTGTGACGTAAATAAAATGTTTAAACTGATCAATATTACGCTACCGTTATTTATTTCAAACGTCACACCAGTATCAGAGTGATAATATGGGGCAGCATGCCAGACGCAAATGTCGGAAAATTCGACTTTTAATGACACAACGAACACAAGCATATCTTTTTGAATACCCTAAAACATTATCCTCAACAAAGTAAAGGTAAGTTTCTTCTAATTCCAATAAATTAATGAATATAAACGTCTTTGGTTGTTCTATCGTTTGCCACGCATGTTTCAGAAACATCCAGCTCACCCGACTAAAATCTTATTCGACATTTATGGAAAGGACAATATAGAAGGGAAAAAAAGAACTTAACGTGGATTATTTGAAGACGCTTCTCCTAGAAGAATAGGACAAAATTTATTTTCAAATAATAAAAAAATTGGTGAACTCTATGCCAAACAGAATCAAACTGTTATTAGAAACAGAGGATTCATTATAAAGTAGTGTAACGTTTCTCGCCTACCAGCTGTGAATCGGCTTCTTTGTGAAAATCATCATCACATTTGCATTTTTGCAGCTGCATCTCGGAAGTTATTGCGTGGTCCCGCCCTGGGACCTCCCCGCAACCTTTTGACATCACGAGGGACCCTTTTCCCGCCATTAGCAGAATGTAACTAGATGCTAAAAAGGCGCCGGCTCCTGATCCCTGAAGAGAGAGAGGGAGAAGGAGAGATGATTTGAATTTTCGAAGTGAACAGACCCCCGAAAAGAACTCCTTTCTCACAAACCACATCAGTTGTGTGAACCCTACTAATCTTTTAATAAGTTTAATAACTTCATTGTATAATCTGTAAATAAAAGCTATGACGTAAATAAACTAAATGATTAAACTGATCAATATCGCGCTACCGTTATTTATCTCAAACGTCACAGGAGAAACAGCTAGTTTTATTCTGTTACTTTAATCGTTATAACTTTTGTGCTTTTTGATGTGATGAAAAGTTATATTTATTTTTGCTAGCTCATTAGTTTGAATTTAAAATTTTGTAGTTACCTTTAAAATATTCCAGAATAGTTTTTGTTTCAAAAAAGTAAGAAAACCCTTCCCTTTTTATTTATTTATTTTTTTAATGTAAAGTATGTCTTCACAAAAGTCCATCATTGCATGTATAAAGGAGGAAAAAAACAGTAACTTTTCGAACAGTTCTGAACAGGGCAAAAGGAAACAAAAGCAGCTCACGGACCAGTTAAAAAAAAACGCGTCACTGAAAAGCATGAAACTCGGATGGGGTTTTCCCATTAAAAGGAAGGAGGGGAAAGCTTGCCAAAAGTATAAGGGGCCAAGATCAAGCGAATTCCGACGGATTTTCTTTTTTAAATCTGCCGAAAGAGAGAATTTAGCAGGTTGGCTGTTGCCAGAGAACTCACTCTCTGCACAGGTAAATGGCGAACGGGGGTTTGCTTTCGTTCAACGCTATTACAAAAATATTTTGGCACGTCTCGATTACTGGGGGGTGCTCTTAAGTGATAAGCAATTGCATGAGGATTATGGAAGAAAAATATTAGTAGCACATCCGAGAAGGACAAGTCCCAAAATCGGCAGAATGTCTTAGTCATTTAAAACACAAAAATTCAAAGCACATTAAGTCAGTCGCAAAAAGTCAAGTCACATTTATCTCACATAATCTAGTGCGTACATCACACAATTTTGAAAGGTAGCCCTGCTTGCATGCTATTCAGAATTACAGTACGCTTTCAATATGTCTTTCTTCACATTCATCTATATGCTCTAATCAATATATATATATATATATAAAGTTGTTCCTAATATTAAAGATAGATTATGGTGGGAAAATTACTACATTAAATATTATAATGCAATTTATCCTTATGGACTTAATGTATTATACCAAGGAAAAAATATTCTAAATGCAATCAAACTAAATTCTCAAGAGATTTACTACAATAATAAGGTTAATATAATATCTAATAAAAGAAAAATAGAGGGGCTAGAACTAAAAGATTAAGTAGAGACCAAAAGTCCTTTCAGATAGTATTATAGATATTTGTAATAGATTTGATAACAATTTTAACATAAAACACATTAAATCTTTTATGTTTGGACTCAGTAAGACAGAATTATGTATTACAGAAGATGTACTAATTTCAAATAAAAAAAAGATTGTCATGCTTTACATATTATTAAGGACATTCATAAATTTTGAAACATAAACATAACATAATTGTTAATGTAAATAAGGATTAAAAAAATAGAATACTGTACATTTTTTATATATGAATAAATCATATGATAATGTTAATTTTTCTGACATATTTAAAAACACATGTCATCTTTCCCAATTCAAAATATTACTATTAAAAAGCTTTTAAATATAATAAAAAATAGGTAGATCAATTTTTAACTATAATGTACCTATAAAGCAAGATAACTTAATATGTAAATGTAGTGAATTTAAAGATTTCATTGATCAACATCACAAGCATGTTGTTACTGGTGATCTCAATATTGTAAAGACAATAATCTTAGAAATATTATGAATAAAGGTACTGGTTTTAGATTAATGATTTCGAATAATAATAAAATTATCAAAAATCAGTTATATAATGATATTGAGCATTTTATATACAAAATAGCTATTAAATATAGTATGCCTATAGAGGCATTCACAGAATTCAAAGATAAAATTACAAAGCAGCTTAATAAATATAAACTATGGTACAGATAATAAAATATTTTTAATAATATTAAAAGTCAGTTTAAAAAATTTACAAAATAAATTTATTATAGTTTATGTTGATAAAGTGCCAGGAAATTTTGCATTCATATGTAAATACTATTATAATTTATTGATCAACAATTATTTCGATAATAATACAGCTTTTATTAAGTCTTATGTTTCTGATAGAGAAATAAATAAACGTGCTTTTCATAAAAGGTTAAAAATTCAAATTAATAATAATTTTAAATTTCCACATATATTTTAACTCCCAAATTTCATAAAAAACCCAGTTAAATTTAGGACAGTTACAAATGGTTTTAATACAAAATATCAGCAAAACAGGGAAAATTCTCCATGAAATATTGCATGAAACAATAAATAACCTTAATTCCTCAGCCATTCTTAAAAATAAAATCACTTGTTGAGAAAAATGAAAGATAAAAAATTTATTCAGTCTATAGTTTAGATTTTGAAGTCTTTTAACTCTATTAATATTGATGATTTGATTTTAAAATACTTGTAAATTTACATAAAGACAATTTATTTAATAATGTTAATTATGATAGATTTGGTTTACTACTTAGGTTTGTACTTTAAAAAGAACTATATATATCATAAAGGTAACTATTATCAGCAGATGGATTGCCACAAGGTGGCCCTGCGAAGCAACTGTCTTGCCAATTTATACTTACATTATTTTGAAAGTAGTTACATTAATAATTCTAAATTTTATATTTATCGTTTATATAGATGATATAATCATTCTTTTTGGGAAACAAGCAATTTTATACCTAACATTAATTTTATCCACAATATCTTAAGTTAATACAGACAAAAAAAATAACAACAATGAAGCAAATTTTCTTGACATACATGTCAAATTATATGAAAATGTAATAGTTTCTAATATTTATGATAAAAGAGAAGTATTTAATTTCAATATCATAAAAGTTCCTCATTGGGAGAGTAATGTACATGTTTCTATATTCAGAAATATTGTTATTAATTATATACAACGTAATAAATTTCTTGTGTCAAAAAAAATCAGACATTATAAATAACTATACACATTTTACTAAATATTGCTTAAATCAGAAATACCCAATTTATTTTATTAATAGTTATATAAATAAAGCTATTCAAAATAGTTAGGATTAAAATTATGAGATTGATAATAGCTTATTACTATAAACAAATATTTTGTTATAGTTATCTCCATAGTCTAATATTAGATTAGAAATTACTTACTATTATTTTATTCATATTTACTCTGGTGTTATTATAGTTATGCTATAATATGCAACTATTTTTTAAATTTTTATCCATTTTAATCTTTTGTTAAGTGCTACATTTCAGCCACTCTTTTGATTTAACTCTGTATTAGGGGATAGAATCTGGCAACAAATTGAATGTTTCCACTCAGATTTAGCCGGCTTTGCATTTGTTAGTGCAATTTTTAGGTAAGTTACCTCTATCTTGTAATGGATTTAGATATTTCTATCCATTATTTCCTATTGGTTTTTGCTCAGTGTTATTTTCAAATAAAGGGGAAGGTTGGCTCCAAAAACATGTTCAACCCCACTTTTATATAAATTAATTTTATATACTAACGTCCTAAGTCAGTAATGTTATGGCACTGCAGCATCCATTTTATATTTATTATCTCATTACTCTTTTTGTCCTTCATTGTGTGATTTTCCTGCTGTCTATGTGTTTGTCGAGTTAATTGTTTGAATGTGATCTCTTGTTAGTAGAGAATTGACCTATATATATAAAATTTAAAAGAATTTTATTTTCGTGCTTTTATCACCAAAACTATATTTTCCATATGCCTAAGTAATCACTTTTTTATATTACTTGATTCAACGATGGTAAAGATTTCTTACATGGATCACACACACACAGTTATTATACAAAACAACTTTAAAAATCTAAAAGAGAGCCGCATTTCAGGAACTTCCATTAAATATAATATGTATCCCTTGTTAAATATCGAAATTTTTGAAATTCCAATAGAAAATATTTGCAGTCAAACGAAGGAATTAATGAACACTCCGACATAAAACAACTACCGACAATTAGTAAAATTTTGTTTGCAATTGACTGTATTATATATAATTGACAAATATCAAATGAACAAAGCTGATTAAAGCTAATTTTAAGCTGAAAAATCTGAATTTAAAATAAAAATTAAAATCTTTCAGAGCAGGGTGTTACAATGCAAATGTGTCGGTTTCAACTGTCATTTGTTTTCTGATTGTTATAAATTTATGTTAATAAGAAAACACATAACAATTGAAACCAATACATTTGCATTGCAACACCCTACTCTGAAAGATTTTTGTTCCCAATGGGACTGCGGATTGGTATTTACCATTGCAGACCTCTACATTCCCTCGGGAGCTGGTATCACTTTTTAGTGCGCTCCCCTCATAGCCGGAATATCAATCACCGCAATGTAATTTTGACGCCCAGTTTCCTATCCAGAGGGAGGCATCTGAGCTCTGACGATGCGAAATGGTACTAGGAATTTAATTTTACGACTGCACCTAAGCCAAAAAGGCACTCTAGAGATCTTAAACGTGCCGCATAATGGACGCTGTCAATTTTCTGCATCCTGAAAATCCCCCGACTTGGGCCGGGGTCAAACTCACAACCTTAGGAGTACAAGGCCAGCGACAAATCAACTACGTCCCCCATCAGGTACTCTGAAAGATGAATTACAGTATTTAAAATCTTTCAAAAAATAATTCATAAAAAATTCGAGACTTCAATGCATTTTCCAGTTCAAAAATTCGGATTTTTGGCACAGAGAAAACAGAATTTGTAAAATAAAACAAAATTGAAGTGTACCCCTCCTTGGTATCAAAATTATGATGCACTTCGTAAAAAAATTATTCAATGCAGCAATCTCGAATCTCGATGCGTAGCGAAACGTTAAAAAAAGGTAAGAAAGATCATTTATCTTCTAGAAATGAAAACCTCCCAGAAAAACAAACAAAAATAGAAAGTTGAGCGCCAGCCTAATTTGACCTGCTTCTGATATCACGCGATTTTATTACACATTACTTTGTATTTTAATTAGAACTGCGTGTCTAGAAGAAATAGAAAATTGCTTTAAAACTCGTTACACGAATCAAAATAATACCATCATTATTGACTGGAACAAATCTTTGCGAGAGTTTTTCAACTTACAAATTTCACAAGAAAGAGAAGCACCTAAAAATGGTATGATAAAAATGGATACACTAGGCTACAAAAGAGCAGCGTTGTGAGGAGGGGGAGACACTTGTAACAGTTTTATTTTGTTGAACTGAAATGTGTTTGTTAACACCACTCCAACGGTTGTATATTGTACAGGAAAAATACTAAATTAATAATTATTATTAATGTATTGTATAAAAAAATTAAAAAATTTTGAGAAATAAAAAAAACAATATGTTTTAATTAAAAGCAGAGTAGCGCTAATAATAATAAACAGTGGGCAAGTGGTAGTGTATCGCGTTTCCTCACCACAGGTCCAGGGTTCTATCCTCGGGCTGGGCAAGGTCGACTCAGCCTTTCCTTCATTCAGTGAGTCGATAAATGAGTACCAAGCTTGCTTGGGGACTGAACACTGGGGGTTTTGCTTCAGACTGACCACCTGATCGGGACATTCGCTCATGCACTTCAGCGCCGAAGGTCACGTATACTGAGATGGACACAGTAGGCCTTTGCTCTCAAGGGCTGTTGAGCCACTGAGTTTAGTTGAGTGCTAAACGATTGACCATCGATATTATCCGCTATCCTTAAAAGAGAAGTATATTTCATAATGACGTTGTTTTAGTCAATCCATTTTTCATGGTGTAAAAATATGTTCCATTAACTCGTCACTTATTACATTGCAAAGGAAAATAAGTAATTTAAATTTTTAAAGTAATTTAAAATTTTAAGAAAACTGTTAAATAAAATGGGTGTGACAACACCATGAAACTTATTTAAAAATTTGAGAGGGAAAAAAATGTTTCCACTGAAAATGCGTTACAAGTTTGAGCCAGAATCTTTGAAATGAAGAAAAAGACAACCGCAATACCATCAATATAAATTGTTAAGGAAGTAAGTGCGAAGTAAGATACATAGCTTCAATAGACAAACAGGATAGACACAAGTAACTTCCTTTCAAATGGCACAACAGGACGAGTTAGCTAGTTCAAAGCCGATAATTTTGGGCGGATGGCCCCACGAAATCCCTCCTGAGTGCATCTGCGAACATTTCATTTAAATCAGATGTTTCAGTATCGGTGTCAAAATGCACAGGTCGTGAAATGTGAAAGACGAATTATTTAAACGATTTAAATCAAAGGTACTTAAATGCACCATACAAACGAAAAACCTCAAAAAACTGATTTGGGACGAATAAATTCGAGTAAAAACTTTAACAATATCCCATGCATATACAAGGAAATTCTATTATAATAACCAAGACAAGAACAAATACGCATTAAAATGGGGCGAGTTCTATTAACGTCGCACAACAAAACAACTATTGGCGATTGATCTCGTCATTTTGAACTCGTAACACTTCGAGCCATAACCACTAGGCTATCGCGTGAGTGAGTGATTATTAACGTCGCACTATTCAGCTACTCGAGGGCTTTTGGCAACCGACCTCGTTATTTTGAACCATGGTCAAGTGACAAGGACGACACCTGAGCTGTACCTCCCTCTCCTAACTTCCACACACACCAAAGGGGAAGACGTTTGAACTCTCGACAGGTTTAACGTGCATCGGTCCCCTACACGGTGGGTTTTCGACGGTGCCGGGTTCGACACGGCGGCCACTAATTTTTACCTTGACCACTAGGCTATCGCGGCCACCTCATTAATATGAAAAACAATTTTAAAAAAAACACGCGCGCGATTCAACTCTCTTATTACAAAAACTGTCGTTAGTCGCTTAATTTAGAAATTCAGTGGCAAGCTAGTTGTATTTATAATCAAGATGCTAATTTTGTATTCGAATTGAACTTCTTTTCTTTTATGTATCAAGGAAACAACACTCATTTGATAACTTGGAATGTATGGTCTCTGAGATCTATTTCCTTTCAGCGTTAAGAAAAAAGAATTGCTATCTGACACACATATTCGTGTGCCTTTCCGGTGACGCAGTAGGGAAAAAACAAGCGGAAAGGCTGAACAGTGAAAATAATATGAGAGACAGCTAGTGATTCCATGTCAATTAATACTTTTTGCAGCATTCGATGTTTTAATTGCACATGTGAACTCTAAGCATACAGAAACAGAAAAAGAATAACCATTTAACCCTTTATCTACCGCATTATGATTTACTGCAGTTTTTTCCATGCAATATTTTTTTTTAATCACTACATTGAAAATTGAGGGATATACATAAACAAAATACTCAACTTTGAGAAATTTAATTCGTTGGAGCTAATCAATTAAAGATATTCAAAAGTAAAATTAATTATATACACTGTTCACTTAAAATAAATAGTCAAATCATTTTCTAAAGTCTTCATTAACATACAAAAAAAAAATAAGACACTTAGATTTTGACATTAACTATTTTTTCGGAACAAAAATGACAATCTTCGCAGTCAGCTAAAAATGCAATTTCTGCTATAAAACTATTCGCCTTCCCTACTAAAATACTCATCATAGAACTCGTGCTGCCATATATCTTGGAAGAATGGACTTCAAAGAATATTCCTAATATATAAGTCAGAGTATTCATAAAAATGGTTATTCTATGTAATTTTAAAGTGAGTGGTACTTATACCATCGATAAATAAAGGGTTAAACACAGTTTCGGTGCTTTTTTTTTGCTTGTCAGTCCCTTGAATTCTATATAGTTTTTATCTCCATTTATACATATCCAATATTTCCAAAGGGAATATTTATTTGTAGCATACTAAATAATATATTCAATTTTAATAAAATATTTTTTTAAATTGTAGACTAAGATGTTTGTGGAAATTTTAGCTGATAAAAACTAAATATATTTTTACTAACAAATAATAAAATCCAAATTAAGTAATTGGATACTCTTCACACAACATAAACAAATTCATTACTTAAGTAGATCTTACAAATGACATCATTGTAGCTGATGTTTCACCACAATGGCATTTTAAGATCACCCTCTTTTTACTAAATCAGGTAGATAACGAATATTTTGTTAAAAAATGTGTTACGCCAGGTACAGAACCCTCATCGCTCCATTAATTAAAGAAGGTACCAGAAAATACAAGCATCTTCTATACATTACAATATTTATTATTAAATTAGACTAATAATATTTTATAAATCTTTTAGATCATTATGACCTCTTGAAATTGAATTTATTTTTTGTGGATGCACAACCAACGCGAACCTCGCCGTTTTAAACCTCGATTAAGTGATGGGGACGACACCCGAGCTAGCATCCCACTCTCCAAACCTCCACACCCCACCACCGCGAGTACTTTGAGCCTCAACAGATTTAACGAACCTCTTAACACAGGTAGGTTTTACAGGCATCAGGACTCGATCCCCTGATTCATGAACACTGGTCACGAATTTACGATCTTGACCACTCGTGACCATGACCTTTATTAAGTAATAAAATTAAGGGGGAGAGAGTTACATGGAGGTGAAAATTTGAGAATCACTAATTTAAATTGTTTCACCTAGTGCACACAATAAAATAACTTATTCATTAGTCGTGAACACGTAAGTATCACCTATCATAACTAACAATCATTACATTTTTTTTTTATTTCTAATGGCAGATTATGAACAGTTACAGCAAGTATAAAAAAAAACTGAAACAGAATTCATTAATCTTTCATATTTCTAGCGCTTGGATTGGGACAGTCCGCCAGCGTTCCACTGTAACACTCGAAAAGTATCAACTTGAGGTGGGTGAGACATAAGGCCAAGGTGTAGATCGTTTAGCCACTAAAAAGTGTTCCCAGGTGCCCCACGAGGAGGTAGATCTACTGCACACAGTTTTGTACTTTTTTTTTATGTCTTTCCTCTCGATTGCTGGATATTTGTCGGAGTGATTTGGTGAAAAGGGACGGATGTGGGTAACAGGAAGAGACATAAGCGCGCCATTTGATTTGACCAATGAGATCGCGTGGTGTTGTCTCTTCGCTACCCTCGCATTCTTCTTACCCATCCTAAAAGCTTACTTTACATCTTCCCCCGAGGCCCTCGTTGCCTAGTGGTTAGAGAAGCGGACTTGAAATGAATTGTCCTGGGTTTTATTCCCGGGAGTTTGCTGTTTTCAAATTTACTTTAAATCACTTTAATTTCCTTAGAAAATTATTTCTCTTGATCAAATTTAAATATTCATGCTCTTTCCCGTTTTTTCTTTTTGTACTTTATTTTGTATTAGCACATTCAAAACATTGACACAGCTGTTGCAAATTCTTGGTTTCTGTGCAAACAAGATGCAATATTAAATAACATTCCTCAAAAAATCAAAATGGATGGCTTAAAATTTAAATTGGAGATAGTTGAAGCATTATGACCCTCTCCACCTACTAACAGAAGTATTTTAACTGATGATAAAGACAACAGTGTTGTAATTCCATTGGCAAAAAAAAAATCGAAGCGTTGTAATCCACCTGCTATACATGTCACGGCTTTTATCCTGGCCATTCCAGGATAAAAGGCTTGATATGTATAGCCAATTTCGATGTGTTGATAGCATTTCAAGACCTCGTAAGTGCAGATATGAAAACTACGAAAGCAGTTCGAAAACATGTAAAAAATGCAATGGTTATTTATACTTAACAAAACAAAAGATTTTTACAGTAAATAAACAATAAATTAATAAAAGAGTTAATTATACATCAATAATTTCTTTATTTGTAACAAGTTTAGTAGAATTAAGATTGTTTCTTCTATCAACTTAGAATTAAAAATGTATAACTCGTAAAATTACTTAGGTGACTTGTTTCACAGATAACTCCCAACCAGCACGATCATGCGGGTGCCGTTTATGTTCCGGGGATTTTTTTAGTATTTTTCCCAGTGTCATTGGGGTCTATATAGTATTAATAACCAGAAGAATTAATGTTTAAAGATAGAAATAATTCGGGTCTTAAAGGGATATACCGAAGGTGGTTCTGCTCTTTAAAAAAAAACTATCACTCGTTTCCCATGATTTTGAGTGGTGATTTTAACTTTAACATCAGTTTGCCAAAAGCACGAAATGAACACAAATCAAAATGTTTCGACAACTAACAATGGTACTGTTACTGATGCTGTTTTTCAACGGTTTTTAAATACTTTGAAATCACAAGTATATGTGCCATATTTTAGTTATCATAAGTCTATTATTTCTGCTCCTCCCCAAATTGAACAGGGATAATTATTTTTGATAAAAAAATTGTATTACTTCTTGTGTTAATTAAATAAAATTTTCATTAAAGATTTAGTTATTCGATAGAAAATTATTTCCAATCATACTCATTCATTTTTTTCAGGATATAAGTTACTATTGCGTATTTATTACGACCACATGTCAGATGTTACACATCATATGCGACTACTGTAAGGCTCGTTTCTTTTTTCTTTTTAATTTACCTTAAAAAGAAGAGGAAAAACACTTCGGCGAAAAGAGCTATTGCAGATATGTTTGTAGCCAAAGACGAAGAAAAAAACTGATGAGTTAATTTTGGCGATATTGTATTTGGTGTTCTTGGCGAGGATTGTTCGAAGAATATGTTAGGCTTAACGTATGACGCCTCCAATTAGGCTTGATGTAGCTGCATTAAAAAAAATTTGAAGCTCGAAGTATTTTACACTTTTTAATTTCTTTTAAAGTCTGCAGCGTAAAATATATGCTAGAGATAATCGGCTGGAAGGATGATAACTTAAAACAAACATATAACATTTTATAACTCGTTACAATTTTACGATACAGTGCGATTACTTCGGCATAACGTTTCGCCATTTTATCTTGATTCATTCACTAAAAAAAAATTTCAATCTAATAGAAGAAATATCTCTGAGATTATTTGATGAATATATATGAATATTTTTAACTAGTTTATTTAACCTTAATTGTACGTTAAAAAAATTTACTTATCATAAAAAAAATAATAATAAAAAAAGATTTTACAATCATTACATTCTAAAATCTATTTCTAGCCCAACTGAATCCGCGAAACTAACGAATTACTTCTGACAAATTGATACGTCATAAATTATACGAAAATTATCAGTCGCGTAATACAAAATTGTAGGTGTTGATAAAGAGTAAAAAAGGATTTCTCGATACCCTATAGAATTTAATGCGAGATTACAATTCGCAATTAAATTTTGCAATAAAAGAAACAATGGAAATTTTTTTTAAATGAAAGTTATAAAGGCGTAACTCTTTTAAGGAGTTGCATATTACAGTCACTCGTCTTTTGAGGAGAAAACGGCTCGGACTAGCTTTTAACAGCCTCGAAATGAGATAACTGGTTTTGAAGCATTGTGTAACTGCAGGAGGACGTTTATCGAAATGTTTGCAGTCAAAAGCATAGTAAATGTACTAATTAACGATGTAGTTTAAAAATATTTTAGAATTAGTAATTTTTTTAATATTATTTGCTATTACACAAGAGATTTTGCATATATTTCATTTGTACAAAAATAAAAAAATACCCACTTAATTTCATTTATGCACATCGTTGTTAATAATGCACTAAATTAGAATAGTAGAGAAAAAATAATAAAAAACAAAAACAAAAAATTCGTTTGACATTGAATAAGGAGAATTTTTTCAATATTTTTTTAAAGAAAAAGGCGCGAATGAATTTATCCCTTCCCACTTATCCCATTGGTGGCTTTTATCATTTTTTAGGAGAGGGAGGGCGGAAAACATTTCGCAATTGTCGTCGGGATGGTATGAAATAGGTTGACATAACTGATAGTCTTTGACAATTAATCCCTTACCAATAAATTGATGTTTTATTGGAGCAATACGAAAGCTTTTGGCTACGGACCACGTACATTTGAGTTAAGGTCAAGTAATGAGAAAGACACCTTTAGTTGGCACCTACTCTTCAAATTTCCACATCACAGCTCGACCGCGCGATTCAATCCTTCTACGGAATAGTAACAATTCGATAGAAACAAAGCTAGCCACCAGTTCGTGGCCATGACTACTCGGCTACTGCGGCCACATCACTGTGCCGCAATTTATACCAGAGATTTCATGACAAATAATTCAATCTTGAAAAAATGAACACAGGTTTTTAAAAAAGTATCCTTCGTGGGATAAAGAGGAAATTTCTCCTCGACGGACTCGCCAAGGACGCGATGCGGATAACAATGCCAAAATGTCGACAAATACAATGATCGTGTCAGAACCAGACATTGGATCCGTAGAATGCAAAAACTTGTCGGGCGGCTATGGTGCGTTCACATAAATAAATCCTGTACAATAAACAATTCAAAGACTAGGGATACAAGTCTGTGAATCAAACAATTATGTTAGAGGCAATTCTAAAACATCTCAGATGATGAGATTAGAAAATAAAAATAAATTGAAAAAATTTTTGCAATCAAGAAATCGCAAAAATCAATATCCCCCTTTCCATTCCTCCGTAAATATTTATTGTTTTTCTTTTTCAGAATAATATTTCGGGACTTTTTTCCTCTCTTTTCTTTTATAACTAAATTTTGTCTATTGAATGATTACAGCCCATGGCCTACTGTGCCCATCCCAGTATATGTGACCATTGGACGTTGAGGTGCATGAGCAGATGTCCCGATCAGGTGGTCAGTCTGAAGCGAAACCCCCAGTATTTAAGTTATCAAGCAAGCTTGGTACTCATTTATCGACCCACTGCAGTAGGGATTAAAGTCCGAGTCGACCTTGCTCAGCCGGAATAGAACGCGGACCTGCGGTGTGGCACCACTCGATTACTGGGGCTATAAAAATAAATACAATACAAAAAGAGCAACAAAAAAGTGAATAAGAAAAATAAGTGACACTAAAAAAGTGCTGGGTACTTTAAAAAAAGATGCTCAGATGACAAACATAGAAAAGAGAAGAATGGGTGACTCAGAGGATTGGAAATCAATGAGTGTGTGAATATTAACGTCGCAGGGCTTTTGGCGACGGACCTCGTCATTTTCAACCACGGTCAAGTGACGAGGACAACACCTGAGCTGGCACACACCCTCTCCTAACTACCACACCACACCAACGGGAGGAAGTTTGAGCTCTCGACAGATTTAACGTGCATCGTTCCCCTACGTGGCGGGTCTTTAGTGGTTGCTGGGCTCGAACTCATGACACATACCTACCATGCTCCGAAACCTTGACTACTTCGGCAGCCCCTCGGAAATCAATGAAGTAGTCCTTTCATGCGAATTATATAAAAACCTTAAAATGCCAAATGGAATGCCCTAATAACGATTTAGCAGTCAGAAACATTTTATTCCACACAAAAATTCCTCTTTGAGACGAAAACACTTTAAAACAATAAATTTACTAACATTTAAATAAAAAGTTAAATTCTTAAACCTAAATATATTAATACAACATTTAATCGAGGAAATATCTTACAAAACAGGCATCATAACCTTCCTTTGAACAAGCAGATCAGGTGCATTTATATGTTATGGGAAGGACTGATGGAGAAAAGTACTTTATGAAAAATTAGATTCGGCACGTTCGATAGCGGTAGGATTAAATAGCATCAGGATCTGCCAAAACATCACTTGGCGGAAAGTTCAGGTGAGATAGAAAATTGAGGATTATTTCCAACAAGTTTTGAATTTTTATTAAGGGAACAGTATAGCAACGGAGAGGGACCTCGTCATTTTGAACCTTGATCAAGTGACGAGGACGACATCTGCACCACTCCAGCAAAGACTTGAAAGATTTAACGTTTCTCAGCTACTTTTTTGACGGGTCTTTTTAAGGTATCCGACTACGTTCGGAACCGTGATTTTAAAAAAGCGCATAAATGGATAATTGTCATGATATTTAGTGTCACTTATATTAGAATACATGTATAAAATTATTTTAAGGACATTATGACAAAATTATTTAAATTAATGGTAATTAATTAGAATAACCTTTTTCCAATGTCTTTGTAAATGCTTTATTGTTTATTATTTTTGCCTGTATATAGCCCAAACCTCTGTACAGAGGCTCAACTATGATTTTTGAAAAATTCAAATTATTTTCAGAGTTACAACCATTTGAAATAATTATCGGCGTATTTTCTTAAAATTTCTCCCTTCTGTTGTCGTAAAACATGGATAAACCGACACCAAGTTATGCGTTTCAAAAATTATAGTTGGGCCTCTGTACAGAGGTCTGAGCTGAATACAGGCAAAATATTAATACAATAGAAGCATTTTTTACAAAAGGAGAACATTTGGAAAAAATGTTATTCTAAGTTAATTTTTTGCCAAAATATTGTATTTAAATAAAAAAAAAAAAATTGTCCTAGTGTCCTTAAAACAATTTTATACATGTATTCTAATCTAAGTGACACTAAATATCATAAATATTATCCATTTACACGCTTTTGCAAAATCACGGTTCCGAACATAGTCGGATACCTTAATGGCACAGGGACTTACCGAAAACACCTGCAACGACTCCTCTGTTCTTGCCGTATTGTAATAAGTCTTGGATTGGGGGAGGGGGCTTATATTTCAATATTGTTTTATAAATTAAATGTAAATTCGTAAGAAATTGTTTACTTGATTTTCAGGCTATTCTCATCTTATGGCGAAGAGCCTAATCTTTATTAGGAACATATTTTTAGGCATAAAGATGCCCAATATTCGTATAAATTCATATTATAATACATGTATCTATTTAACATTCTGAATCATTAAATTTTTAGGAACAATTCCATAAATGAATTTTTCCATTAACTTTTACAAAGCATGTAACTAAGAACAAATGTGGAACACATTTTGTACCGGAGAAAATGAATTCATTCAAAATAATACATTGTAAAATATAATTTACTATTTTTTGCTATGGTTAAAGTTGAAGCACTTTAAAAAAACAATAACATAAATAGTGTTTTGTTTTTGATAATACGTAGAATACAGTCTTAAGAACAATACACGATATGGAATGAATTCTATTTTCGCTCACATCTTTGCTTAGCGCCAACTTGGCGGATTTTTTATCGTAGTAGATGTATCAAGTAGATGAAAATTCAATATAGAAAAAATGTGCTGTTGGCGCAATTTGGCACATTTTTATTTACACTTTGCCAAAGATTGCCACCCGCAAATGGACTTAGCCGATTCTGAATGATAGTTAACGCGACGAGGAAAATACCGTAAGTTTCACACAATGCCATTTATGCATTTGAATCCGGATGGATTCTCAGTGTGCGTAGCATATTTCACTATGCAATAGAACGTTCCTCGATAGTATCGAAAATCCAAATAAGACTCACAAATAATTAATTCTGGAAATGTAAGCAACGCCAGCACCACTACCACAAATGTAAATAAATGTATTCAACACCATGCGGGTATAAAAAAGGAAAAATCTCAAAACATGGAATTAAAAATTAAAGCCCCTGTGATCAATAACTTTCTTCAAATACTCTCACATATAATTCCGTTTTTCAATGGCGTAACGTACATCTCCGCAACCAGGGGCAGGGATTCTAGGAGGCCCAAAGCCTGACTTTGCAGGGGGCCTTAATATATTCTCCGTTACGCCACTGTGCCCTCTCCTATTCAAATTTAACACATATCAGAATTAGAGAATTTTAAGACTCTAGAGCTCTGATTCATCCAATTTAGAGGATGACTCATTATGTGCTTGATGTACAACATAAATATATAAATTTCCACACACTTACATATATTTAAAAAATAACTTCAAAAGGAAAATTAACATTTGATTCTAAATTTTAAAAAAATTCAGTGAATATAAAAAAATAACTCTCTCGTCCAAGTATGTGAAAAAAATTTATCTATCAATAACATTAGTTTACATCTCTGGAAAATGGAATGACACAAAAAAAGAAATCTTGAAGCAAAAGACAAGAACAGAATGTTTTGCAAAACAAATTCAAAATAAACACTTAAGTCAAGGAATAAATTCAGTAAATGCTACATTTGCACAAGCACAGCATACCAATTACCTAATAAATATTTGATGTTTTCAGTGAATCTTAAGATTCAAAGGTAATATTACGAGAATATGAATTCTCAAAAGCGCATTTTTTCCCAAAGTCTCCTATCATATATGCACACAAAATGGGATTTCATATGCAAGATGTTAGGTTAATTTTGTTCATGCCAAGACATCTTTATAAGAGATAAAATATATATTTTAATAAAATCCATACTAAAACTTCTTTTTTTTTAAGCGTTTACTTTGCAACAAAGAAAAAAAACTTCCCTTATATACTAAGTTGAGTGATGTAGAGATAGTTGACTTAAGTTAACATTAATGATATTTTAAATCCTTCTATAATACAAGATGCTGTATAATTTAGAAGAAATATATTTTTTTTAACTCGGCACACTTATTCCAAATCATATTACGATTATTTAATGTCCTATTTATTTTAAACTGACTCATGATTCCTATAACAACTCCGGTTATTTAAAAAAAAATTACATGTTCATTTATAAAAGCTTAAATTTTATAAGAAAATTAAAAATGTAAACAAAAAAATTTTAACATTTGAAAATAGTTTTTTTAAGACTGTTTTTGCCACATGTGCAACAGTGTGGATTTCAGGCGAAGCACATTTTCAAACTGAAAAAATGCCTCAGTTTTTATAAAAATTTGAAACATTGTAACTCATGCATTTGTTTACAATATAGTGTTTTTAAAATTTTGAAATATTTCATAAATAATCAGTTTTTCCTTTTAACATGTAAAGGGGTAGCTCATTTAGCATTACGGTATAGGAGAAAAATTGCGAAACACATTTTATAAAAGAAAAAATGTGTCAACTCAGATAAAAATGAGTAGTATGATATAATAAGTGATTCTCTAGAGGCTAATGAAGCTAGAATATAATATTAATGTTTGAGTACTTTTATATCTGAAAAAATATTCTGAATTTGGATTCAATTCTTCAACATTAGCCGAAGATAGCCTTAAACAAAGACAAATTAAAATATAATGTTGCATTACATTAACACAAGCAAGAACATAAAATTGTTTACAAATTTTCTTATTTTCATGAAGTTGCAGAAATGAATTGTACTTAGCTCCAACAGGTAGTGGGGTTTTTTTGTGCTCTTTAAATTCAGCTGCCTGTTTTAGCATTTTCCGATAACTTCAATAAAACATTCATGAAAATTCATTATTTTATTCAAGCAAAGTTTTTCTTCCAATTTAATCTTGTAGTGAAATAAGTCTTTCGTTACATAAAATGCTAGAGTGAGATTCAAAATTTGGAATATTTATTCAGATAGCAGTCAATGCTTCCCAAATTAAAATAATTTTTTACAGTTAGAGTGTATATAATTCTGATTCATAATACATTTTTACAATTTTGAAATATTTTATGTAAATGCTGTTTTTTTACTTAACTGTTTAAGTATTATTAGAATATAAGAGACAAAATAAAGAACATATTTTTAAAGGGGGGAAATGAGAAATTTTAACAAAAATAAGTGGAATAATAAAATACAGCTTTCTGCACAAGAGCAAAAGCAGAATGTAATATTAATATTGGGAGTATTATTTAAAAATTAAAGAACATGCAAAATTTATGAAAATTATTTAATTAAAGGCTACAACTCATGCATGCCATTTTTTTTCTCAAGCACAGAATTAATATGTATATAAAGTTTTACTCATATATTCTTATTCACAAATTCATTGAAATATTGAAAGAATATTTAACACTTCAATCATAAGAATTTCCAATGAACCAATAAGAATTTTACTGCAGTCAGTTTTCGAAAAACTGTGTGTATATATTCTCATAGCCTGTTCAATGAATAAAAAGATGGTAATTATGCATTATTGCAACCGTACTGGCGACATATGAAAAGTATGTGGTTACAGATTCAGCATGTGACTCATGCAAAATCAGGGTTGAAAACTTGACGAGTTATCTTGAACATTGACACTGTTGTGATGGTAGATACGTACCTAAGACTTTTGTATATTAAAAATCTATATAAACTGAAAAGTTTTATGGAATAAAATTTGAGGGAGGAGGAGTTTAATGTGTATTATTTTGCTTGCATGCTTTCAAACAAGAAAACGTAACACATTTTATCAATTTGATAAATGAACTATATCAACAAAAATGCATTACTAAAGCAAGGATAGAAAGCAAAGCTTGAAGAGTTAGACTAACTTTTAGATTGAAAGAATAGCAAGGAACATTTGCTTCAGAAGGCAAAATTTACTTAGATATATGCATACATACTTTTTCCACAAAAATAATAAAACTCCCATTACATAACTATATATTTTTTAGCAATATGTTTGTTATTGTAAAATTGTTTGAGATTAATTTCAACTGAAGACACCATTTTTCTCGACATCAAAAACATGAAGTATTACAAGTTTCTTTCAAAAATTCCCATAATTATAAAAAAAATTAATTTTAAGAATAGGGAAAAAATCCCTGAAAACAAGGGGGGGAAGTTGTAAAATATAAGTCATGCACAAGAACATGAAAGAGTTCAAAACTTTTAATTATCTTCATAACCAAATAATTTTTTTAAAAGCTGAAGTTATAACAAAATAAAAACATTATGCCCAGATATAATTGTGTTTACCAGTTAAAATGTCCAAAAATGCAAGAAATATTAAAATATTGATAGATTACTAACATACATTCCAATAACAGTGAAGTTCTTTTTGTACTATATACTATCTACTCTTTAAAAGCATTTAAAATATGCCATTTTCCCCTCATATTATTCAAAGAGAATATGATAGGATAGAAAGTGAAGAGTATACCTGTTACATATGCCATCAAATCTTAAAAGCTGTTAAAATACATAGGGAAAAAAATCAAATCTATATTACCAGAAGCATATGGCATCAGAGAGAGGTACAGCTATCATAAAAATGTCTGTTTAATAATCTGACATCAGAAAAAACACATAAAAAAGGGAAATAAATTATTTGACTACGGAGAGAATGTGATTAAACCATATTTCGCGAAATATTAAAGACAAAAAATTGAAATTATTATTTTAAAAGAAAAGCTTAAGTTGTAATATTAACAATATTTAAAATATATATATATTAATTGAAATTCATGATGTTTTCCAACATCTCAAAGAAAAAATGTTTTAATTGCATAGGACTTGCGTTTCTGTTTTAATTTTAGCGTTAAGTAGTTCTTAAATAATAGCTTCACTTATGTAATCAAAATGAAAATGAATTGTGTGTGATATCAACTTTAAAAATAAACTTAAGTAAATCAAATTTTTAGAAAAAAGTATGAAGTTGAAATGTGCAATTCGCAAACTATTTTAAGATAGAAAACTCGACGGCGTAAAAAGTAACCATATAATTACAGTATAAAGCATCTAAAACAATAGTACAGCTACAAAATGAAAATTTCGGATATAAAATTCTAACGAAAAAGTATTTTAAATATTTTTACTCACTTTCAGGCAATGCAGAAGTAGTAGATTGAACTCTCCGTAAAACATTTGGTACTGCTTCTATGACTTTTGTAGATTTTATAACAAATTCTTCTTTCTGAGCTTCTGGATCTTCTGATGATGCGACTACAGAACATGTGAAGAGCACAACACAAATTATCATACATGTATACTTGAAAATATTCCAACACCTAGCACTTGACAACAAAATCCAAGGAATACAGAAGACGAACACAAAATCCATGATTTGCGAAAAAATAAAACACAATCACAACCCTAAGGCATAGCAAGAAAATGAAAATAAAATATCAGAAGCTTCCACAGCACAGATCACATTATGCATTTCAACAGAACACATTTAACAAATTAATAAAAATGCTACGAAACATCCAAATTCGTTTGAGCACGAATGCCATGCTCTACTACTTTCGCTCGTCGACAGCGAAACATACGCTGCACTGATCGAATTGAAGGTAGAGAAAGTATCGGAAATGACATCACGGAAATGCCTTTCTATTTTAAAATGGCAACAAAATCTAGGATCCGGGTTACAGTGTGAAAACAACTTCACTATCTAGCCAGTTTTATTTTATCATTTCTTAATTTTAAATGTTACACGTTTCATGTTGATTCTTATCAACTTTACAACCTCGTTCGAACTATCGTGAGTTTTCTTTCTCTGTATCTACTCATTATTTACATTTATGTTAAAAGAAGCAGATAAAATTTAATTCTGAAAATCAGATTATTTTCGAAATTCAGTAAAAATTATGAATTATAGTAGAAAAATAAAATATTCAATACAATTTTCGTATTTCAATCCCTGCATTTTCTTATTAAAGTATAAAACAAAATCTGTTACATTATTTTAATAATTCAGCAGACGTATTTTTCGCGCTTCAACATTCTTTGTTTTCCTTTTTTTTTTAAATGAAAAAGTTTTTGAAAATATTATCTGATGTACAGTGGCTCACAAAAGTATTTATACACCAGCAATTTTCCATAAAATTTAATGTTTTCGACTAGTAAAAATTAATTTGTCGAAATTATAATTTGTGTATAATATCTGAAACTTGTTCTTATTAAATAACATAGTCAATTTTTTAAAAAAATAGTATAACTATTATTTAAAAAATTAATAATCCAAAAATCGCTTAAAAATTAAACCACAATAGTCTTCGGAACTTAAAAAAAAATTTCAACATAGCTTTAAATATTGTATTTCTTGCTTAATTTAGCAGTTTATCTTTTAGAGTCTACAACAGGTATGTCAAACACGTGGCCTGCCGATACACAAGTTGCGGCCCATCATGACTTGTTAAAAATATTTAAATATCAAGCTTTTAAAGTTCTTTTTTTATTTTATTTTAAAACTTATTTGAGGTGAACATTTTTTAAATTTACAACATATTTACTAGTTACTTATTCATATTTTAAAAGAAATAGAGAGCAACTTCTAAGTGGATTTAAAAAAAAAGCGTTTCTCACACAATATAATGCTGTTGCACTAAAAGTTCATGAGATTAAGACCACGTTACGAGTCATTCTCCCTCTTCTAAACCATTCTCATAACCTCAGTCCCCTTTTGGTCAGTGACCTTGCACTTCCTGTGGGCAGAGGAACTGTCCATTAAAGCCCCCTCTGGAATTGGAAAGTGTTAGGACAGTGTTAACATCTTTCTGACTTAACAGAGAGCATCATAATGTATCGTGTGCAATTTGTATTTCTCTTTTTCCGTCTTTGGAGTATCCATTCAGCGAGAAGCTAAAAGCTTTGTCAGATGCAGTCACAAGACGAAATACAAGATAAAGGGCAATCAATCATTTGCAGATGAAAGTGGATTTTGGTAAAAGTGGATTTAATCTGAAAAATATTTAATAATAATAATATAAAAAAAAACACCAAACTTCAATTACAATGAGTAAAAAAGATCAATTGAAGATAAACGTCGCATTTTTCAAGAAAAATAGGAAATGCAATATTTTTGCGTCCAAAACAAGATTAAAATATTATGCATGATTTGCAAAAACTTTATTTCCATTTCTATGGAGTATAATCTAAAAAGGCACAATGACACAAATCATAAAACAAATTATGACCAACACGTTTGAAAATTTCGTGAAGAAAAATTGGTGGATTTGAAATCAACTCTTCAAAAACAACAAAATGTATTCACTAAATTTTCTGAAGACAATACAGCTGCTGTAAAAGTTAGTTATATGCTATCCCCCATTTAATAGCAAGCAGATCGAAACCATTTACTGAAGTTGATTTTGTCAGTGAATACTTAATCAAAGCGGCGGAAGTATTATGTCCAGCACAAATAAAGAAATTTAAAAGTGTTAGTTTAAGTCGAAATGCTGTATTTATAGCAAAGTTGATGAAATAGCTGAGAATTTGAGAGATCAGCATCATTCAACAATATCAGCATTTCAAGCCTACTCGATTGCAATTGATGAAAGTACAGATGTTCGAACTATCGCTCAGCTGGCCATTTTTATTCGCGGATGTGATTAATAATTTAAAAATAAATGAAGAACTTTTGGAAGTCATTCCTATGCATAATACTACCAATGGAGCTGATATTTTTGATGCCCTTATGGAAGTTGTAAAAAAAGTATAAGTTACCATTAGATAAGTTGGTTTGTCTTGCAACTGATGGCGCACCTACCATAACCGGTATTACCAAAGGAGCTGTTGCAAAATTAAAAGAAACATGTAAACAACACGGAAACAATAATTTTGAACATTTTCATTACGTTATTCACCAACAAGTACTGTGCTCCAAAGTTTTAAATGTAGGACATGTTTCAAAAATTGTCACAAAAATCGTAAATTATATTCGAGCACATAGACTTAATCATTGTCAATTCACTTCATTTCTGGAAGACATAGAAAGTGAATTCTCCAATCTACCATATCATACAAAAGTTCTAAGGCTTTCGAGTCTTAAAATAATAAAACGATTTTTCAAACTGCTGGACGAAATCATAATTTTCTTAAAACAAAAAAAATACGAATGTGCCTTAATCATAAGCTTCAAGGCAAAAAATAATCTTGTTACAACACTATTTGATAACATTAACGCTTTTAAACAAATATTATTTCTTTGGCGAAAACAAATAGAAAAAGAAAATCTGTCTCACTTTGAAAGCTGCCCCAATATCTATTCATTAAGACCCCTAAGAATTTAAAGTCAATAAGATTAGTTTTTTTTTGCTTCATTTTATTACCTTCGCTTTTCTTTTAGTTTTAAATTATTGCTGTTTAGATTTCTTTGTAAGCTTCGCAAACACATGCGTCATCAACGTTCACAGTATCTTCCATATAAAACACTAATATTTTATACATTAATTTTTTATTACTTTTATACTTCACTTTGAGCACTATTCTTACATGATATCATAGCATTATTTAGATTAATTTATTAGATAAATATGTAGCTGAAATGTCTTGTTAAAATTATAAAAATAAATCTTGTTTTTAAATTGTCTTGCATAGCTGTTTAAAATTAATTTTAAAAACAAAAGGAGAGAGTACAATGTTCAAAATTTTGTCCCTTTACAAAAGGGGAGTAGTATTTCGCTTATGATATTAAAATTCAATTTTCCAGCTTTATTTTTGTGGAATTATAAAAAAATAATCCAGCAAGAGAATTAGTGAGGTATTCTTTATTTTTTAAGACCAAAATGAAAAAAATGCAAAATTTGAAGCATTCTAAAGTTTTAATAACCTTAAATTCTTAAATAATAATTTCTTATTATAACTTTTGTTTTCTTTTTTATTTAAAAAAACCCTTGATATTGAGTCTAATAAATGCATAACATAATCATTCTACAAATCGTATTTTATTGATTTCTTGAACATTGAAAGTATGCAGCCCCGACTTAATATAAAATAGATCATGTGGCCCGCAATATCATATGTTTTTTTTTTTTGTAATTTCGGCATCGATGTTCCTCTATTCTTCTGTGATTATTCTTTTTACTTCATATTTTGTTTTTATATGTCACATTTTCTTACTTTAAATTCAAGTTCTCGATAAATATGATTTACTTGGATTAAATCAGGTGATTTAGGTGGTATTTTCAGAATTTGAGGACAGTTATAGAGACATCAGAGTCGTACGTTGAGAACAGTGCACTCGGAGTCATTATCTTGTTAAAAAAATGAAGCAGTCTTCCACATCCAAATTTAAGGCGGAAATTTCAAATTGTTCTTTAATATATTTAAATAAAGCCCGTGATTCTAAATACTGTCAAAAAATACCAAATTACTTAATCCTGCAGCCGATTTACCCCCCACACACACAAGAACACTTCCACCTCCATATGCTTCACTGTTCCAACTAAATTTGAGGGGGATTAATTTTAAATTCATTAAGTAAATTAATGTAAACAATATCTTGCTAAGTTGCATTTGAATCTTCTTAACCTTAAAAGAACTTCAATCAGTTTATGAAAATTTTCTAAACTGAGTGAAAAAAAACAACACACAATACCTCCAATTCATTAAAAATTTCAAATATTTTTATAAAGAAATAATCATATTAGAGTTATTATGCGTAGAAAATATTGAATTCTGTATAAAGATGAGCGAGCTTCCCCTTTACAACAAAATCTGGTAATCAGGTTTCAATGCCATGCTATAAGCAACCTTCTGCGATTTTCAAATTTTTAGCAATTTTCCTTAGGATGATATCATATAGGTTGCCATCTTTGGCCATTTATCTCTAGCATGCACTAGCCTCTCGCATACACCAAGAGATTTTTAATTTTTATGACAGATATTACTCTTCGATGTTTTTATCTGTTTTTTAGATGTAATCCTGCAAAAGTAGTCTGTGTACGTCGCTGCTCTTAATGTAAAATTTTAATTGAAAACTGCAATTCACTCGTTAGAAGGAGTGAAATTGTCTTCGTCTTCCCCTGATAACAATTGATATTAGGGCAGTGGTTCTCACACTGTGGAGCGTCCCCTCGTCCTGGGCAGAGTAATAATCCTACGTGGTGGGCTCGAACTTATCGAAAAGAAAAGATTATTTTGAAAAAATTATTAGTTTATTGAAAGGAATAAATAGAAAATGCATTCTGACATTTTAAAAAAATTGAATGCATATTTTTACTGACATAATATAAATGTATCACAACTGAACAATGCATTTGATAATTAACTTATCAATACTAAATTAAGAACAAATTTAATAAATTCTAGTGTTCGAAACAAAAATAGTATAAGACATAAATTTTGTTTCCAGTGCGAAAAATTCATCATCTACCCTTGCATAAAATTCAAAGAGTGATTTATGACTGAATTGCCTTTTGATTTCGACTCTTATCGTGAAATTTATGAAGATTTCTTCTTCGGCAGTTGAGAGCCCTTTTATAGATCAAGGTACTTGAGTATTTGGTAACCTTGATACCTTCTTTATTAAAAAATTATTTTGAAATCTGTTCTAATTTAAAAATTAGAAAGGGGAGAAGTAATATAATACTTATCCTATTATTTAAAATATATATTACTTAAAAGTAACATATATATAAAATTTAATACTTATTTTGATAATTTGTACGTTTTATAATTAAGATCGTTTTGTAGTTTTAGTGTCATTATTGTTTTCAATACATTGCTATTGTATGGAGAAGGAGGGGGGGTTGATGAAAATTATGATTGATAATTGGGTCGTGAATATTGAAAGTTTGAGAAGCACTGTATTAGAGGTGGTTGCTTAGTTCATATTGATACAAATTAGACGGAGGTGGTCGCAGAAGTACCTGATGCAACAAAGAAAACACAAAAATTTTGAAAAAAAATATATTTATTTTTCAACATTATCTCCTTTCAGCTCTATACACTTTCCCCAGTGATACTCAATAAGTTTGATGCCTTTTTTATAACAAGGACTGTCTTGCTCCTCAAAATAGCCATTAACTGCCGACATCACTTCTTCATAGTTGGAAAATCTTTGACCACTGAGCCATTTTTTCAAGTTTGAGAATAGAAAATAATCCGAGGGGGCTAAATCTGGTGAATGGGGTACACGAGGTAGCAATTCAAACTTTAATTCATTGATTTTGGCAACTTCAATGACAGATTTGTGAGCAGTTGCACTGTATTGATGAAACAACACTTTCTTTGCTAAATGCGGCCGTTTTGCTTGATTGCTCAAACGTCGCAATAAGTTCGCGCAATACTCGCCGTTGATAGTTTTTCCTTTTTCAAGATAGTCAATGAAAATTATCCCACACGCATCCCAAAAACCGACGCCATGACTTTGTCTACAAATGGAACGGTCTTCGCTTTCTTTCTTCCTTTTCAGTCTATTGTTTTGATTGTTCTTTTGTCTCGGGTGTGAAGTGACGGACCGCACTTTTTGAAATGCCTACTATATGTGCTAGCTCGTGCACTTTCAGTCGACGATCATCCAGTACTGCTTTGTGGATTTTCTTCACTATTTTTGGAGTCGGCACCTCATTTGGTCGACCACTGCGATGCTTGTATTGGCAGTTCGTACGGCCTCATTTAAACTCTGTTACCCAATATTGTACTATTGTAAACGAAGGAGCAGATTCACCCAGAGTCGAATCTAGTTCAGCTTTTATATTGGTTGGGCTGAAGTCTTTCAAATAAAAATATTGTATCTCATAACGATGAACAATTTTCTTCCTTTTCACAAATTCGCTGAAAACGTTCACTATTGATGTCTGCCAAACAAATACTAAGCAACGTGGCGTCTTCAAACTTGAAATATATGCTTTATAGATTGTATACTTTCTAATATAGAGTGATGTTTTTCAAACAACTACCGCCATCTCTCGGTCAAGCTGAGTACTTATGGGACCATCCTCGTAACGAATGTACAGTAATTTCCTATTTTGTATATAGAATAATATACATTCAAACAGCCTTTTCAATTACTATTTTTAAGTCTTATCTGTTATAACTTTTCTTTTCTTGTAATTGTTTCCCCTTTGTTTTTTTAATTTTATGAATGATCATTTCCTGTCATTTCTATCGATTGGATCATGTTTTCATTTTATGTAAATTAATAAGAATTAATAGGGAACTAAGAAGTCTCTCGCTCACAATTAGTTATTTTTGCTATCTAATAACACCACATTTTATTTTTAATAAGCAATTGGGACAATAATTGGATACACACTTGGGGAAAAAAATTTATATTTCTGTGAAAATCTTTACTACAGTGAAAACTAATTTCACCTTTTAGATTTTAAATGACTAGTTTTGTGATAATTATTTCAATCAATGTAACAACAATTTTAATCATTTTTTACTTTAACTGCTGGAAAAGGACAAAAATCGTTTTCAAATAAATCTTCAGTTGTTTATATTCAAACGCAGAAAATGAATGAATGTTGTGATGGGGCTTTACGCGACTTTCAACTACTAATCCTCTTGGGGAATCTTTGGGCCAGCAATCGAGTTTATTTCACAGCCATCCCTCTCAAGAAGAAACCATGAGATGCAAATTAGTTAGAATATATGTAGTTAGAGTTTAATAATCGTAGGTCAGAAGGAGCGGAGCCGCTGAAGGCAGTGTTACTATGATAAGAATAAGAATTACGCATCGTGACTAAAGGACGGATTTTAATTGCTAGAATATATTAGTGAATTTAGAATTATTAAAATAGGATTGATTAAAGTTAATCTATTTGGATTTCGTGCGCTTATTAACATAACGTTGTTGCTCTCTTTATATCACTCCAAGGGTTCCCTTTATAGATTTCTTGTTCTGGAATATTATCTTTGATAATAATAAATTAGATTTATTATATGGATAGTCTTGGTCATTCATCGTTCCCTCCTACAGCTTTAGGTAGACAAGATGATGAGGAAGCGACCCCTGGGGTAACATCATTACAATGTGAGGGCTTATAGCACAAGAGAATGGAATAAAAAAATGATAGTCCAGTAAAATTGATTGATGTGAATTTTTAAACACATATATCAATTTTACTTGTTACATATTAAATAAATAAATAAAAAAAGGAACACGAACACAGCGCAATTGATAGCAATACATATATTCAGAAAAGATAAAGCAAACAAAGCGACATATTTCTTCCATTAATTCTAATCTTACTTTTTTTAAAAAAAAAATTACGAATAATCTTTTGAAATAAATTGCAAATAACACATTTTGTTGTCAACTCTTTTGAGTATATAATTCTAATTATTACAGTTAGAAATAAGCTTTCTTGTATGACTATCGAACATGATTCTGATTTCAAATACTATAAAACATTTTGACCTAAAAATAAAAAATATTCTATAAAATTTACTAATTTGAATCAAGAACTTTCTAAATTTGTATAGAGCTATCAGGAAAAGCAATAATTGTCCACTTATATCTCGTAGATTAAAAATTATGAGGAATCTATTGAAATTCATTGTAACTAAGAAATAATTTTTTACTGTATGACAATAAATTTTCAGAATTTTGTTTCACGGAAGATTCTTACAGAGAAGAAAGGAAAACTACTAACCTGTCTTTTCAATAAAGATGACAAAACCTAACTCGTTGGCTGTTTGTTGCACCACTTCTACAACAAACCCAGAAGAGGAGGGAAAAGGTCAACCAGGAAGAGGAACAGATTTTAATTTATAACAAAAGATGTGAGATCTTCTTATAAAAAGCTTTTGAAGGAAAATTGATTCGTTCTTCTGATTACGGCGAAGTGATTGCTGAGCCTTACTTTAAAATGTAGCATTTTAGTTGCCATTCTTTAAAGAATAAAGATAATAGAATTAGTAATTTTTCCTGCGAGTCCATTTTCATTTCCATTCATAAATTTGCCTCATAAATATTGAATAAGTTAGACTGAACTTTTAATGCTACATCAAAAAGGGAAAGGGTAAAGGTGTATTATTTATAAACTATCAAAATGTTTATGAAATTAAACATTGGAAGCAAATTTAAAAAAAATAAATATTGAAAAGCATTGAATATAATTGGCATTTCTGATAAACAGAAATTAGGCACATATGAATAACAAATAATAATTATGGAAGAATTTTTAGTTGATTTTATGAAAAAAAAATGTGATTTAAAAAAAGAAGGTTGTATAAGTTATCATAAGTTTTGAGGAATTAGGAATGACAATTGCTTAAAATGAAGAAGAAAATATATAAAATACGTATATTCTTTAGATTTTCAATATTTTGAAAAGAAAAAGAGCAAGCAAAAATATCAGATTATAAAATATATTTCTAAAGCATATATTTTATAAGAATAAATTTTAAAAAATGGGAAATTAGTATTTGATTGATAAAACAAATTTATGAAAGCAAATTCTGATTTCAAATACTTTTAAATATTGATAAATACATTAATAACAATATCAAATTCAAGTCTCTAAACTATATCACAAAACTCATAAATATTGTGTTACCTGAATAACCGTCTTTCAAATTCAGGAAAAGTTAACGCAATTAACAGAAAGGTTCTTTTTGAGTCAATTGTAATTTATTCTGAAACTCTCTAGTAATATTACATTAGTTTTACTTCTTTCAAAAACCAATTAACATACGTGAATAAATCTACATCAGCCCAGGTTCAAAGTTCATAAGCATATAAAGCGAAAGGAATTCAAATCCCTAATCATAGTTCCTCAGGAGACAAATGAAACGCACATTTGCTGTCAAATGTTTGACTCCAATATTATTTTTCGGAATTGTCCTGATGTAGGTAGGAAAGAAGCCTTTAAATTTTGCTTGTGAAATGAGCCTCTTAGACTTTCTGCAATTTTCCTGACCGTGTATTGTTTTCAAAAACTTGGCAATCTGACATTTGAAAACCAATTTTGTCACCAAATCTATCATTAAGGTCATTACTATTCATTTACTATTTTTGAATGGGTAATTTTCCTTGGTTTCTTCCTTCCTTCTAGCCTTAGATTATGGTCTAGATCAGTGGTCTTTAACCATCGGGCCGCGGACCGGTACCGGTTTATGGAAAAAAAATGGTACCGGACCGCACAAGAAACATTAAATTATTTCAATTTCTTTCTTTTTTTTTGTGATGTAGTTTTTTTTGGTTTTATGTAACTTTCCATGAAAATCACTTTATATTAATTTTTTGGTGTAACCAGTTTTATTCTGAAGACATATTTAAATATAATTAAATTAAAATTATATAATCAAAACAATTTAAAATATAAACAGTCATCATCCCCTCCCCCTTTCCCTCAGTGGGTCGTGGTAAAATTATCTAACGTTGAATGGTCCGCGGTGATAAAAAGGTTGGGAATCTCACTGGCCTAGATTAATCCTATGGAAAATTCGACTTTTTTCTGATCAAAACCAAACTGAGTTCCGAATTCTCCAAATCTCAATCAAATTTGAGTCAAACCCAAAACGGAACATATTTTCTTGAACTCTTCGTGCTAAAAAACCTAGAAAGAAAAGAAAATAACAACTGTAACGAAAAAAGTGATGCGGTTTAATGTAGGTTGAGTTTTAATTCAAATAAACGATTAAAAATTGATTGAAAAACGATTTAAAATTAAATTGTATCAAATGATGAAAACAAGAAAACTCAAGATTTTGATTAGATAATAAAGAATATTATAGGAATTCAATTTGTTACAGCGCCTTACTTATCTTTGCTTATTATATATATATATATAGTATAATAAAATAAAAATAAAATAAGATACCAAGTGAAAAGGTTGTATAACCTGCAATGTCAAAGAAGAAAGAAAAATTGAAGTTCAAAAGACACAACAAAGGTAGATACAAAAAGAGTCTTTGGACTAAAATGGAGATCTATTATGATTTCTAGAGCTGTCGCTGAATTAGCCCTGCGATTTAGGGTTAAGTAATGCTTTATGGATCCATCTTCCTCGTACAGCAGAAATTTCAGACATAATGGAAGAAACAGAGCCATGTTGAAAATTTAAGCCTATTTCTAACACACGTGGATGATAAACCAGACAGTACAGTAAAATGAAATTATGAAAAGAGAACAGTAATGTTTCTTTGATAGAGAGGAATATTAAGAAAAAATTCTATAGAAAAAATTAGTGTAAAAGCTTACATGTAAAAATGAAAACCATAAATAAGGAATGAGCATCTTATGCAGAAATCCCGCGCTAAACGGTGTTAAAATTGGTGTGTCAATACAAGAAGTAAAAAAACAGTGGCGCCATCTAGACTAAGCACATAAGATAATTTAAAAATAAACTATTCATAAGATATTTTAAATAAATTAATAAACTAAGTTATAAAATAAGGAGAGTTAATATGAAATACAAATATATTTAAAAATAAATTTACTTGGATAATGGTATTCCAAACAATTATTGCAAAATTTCATATAATTACCATGGTTTAATACGTTATCAGTAATTAAATCATTTATATATATATATATATATATATATGTGAATCGCACGCAAGGGCCAAGGATTGAGGTTGATTGTATAAGTGTGAAATATCACAATTTTCAAACACATTTACGTACATCCGGTTTATTGCACGACTTGGTTCCAATAATGCGTAAAACAAACAACAATAAAATTTAATCCTCTTATTCTGCTTTCACGATCTGTTAATAGTACTGTTTAACATGAAATTAAGAATTCTGTAAAGATAAAAAAATCCCATTATTCTCACAAAATTAATCCTTATTGTTAAAAATAAGTATCAAGAAACATATTTTTAGATAATCTCTTCTCGTTTGACCATTATATCTGTCACTTTTTTAAAGTCCCATTCCCTTTTTTTTGCATTATTTGCATTTTTCGTAGTTTTACCGAGAGGTAGTTTTTCTAGACGAAACATATCTTCTAAGATATTGATCCCACATTAGATTTAAAACTATTTTAGACCAGTGGTCCTTCAATTATGATGTGCTTTTTCCTAAGGGCATAAAAATAATTCTAGGAAAGTTCAAGATGAAAGAAGGGCAAAAGTTGTCAACGGTATAAATTCTTATTTGAAAAGTAATATCAGAAGCAGTTACGAGTCTATTCCACTAACAAAGGAGATAGAGAAAACCTTTAGAAACTGAAGCCTTGAATGTACATGTAAGCATTATATAGGTGTAGGAGTAATTGAAAACGCATTTTATTGTGAAATCATTGGCGAATTCTTTGAAAAAACTTCACATCCTCAAGGTAACACTGATTATAATTGAAAAATTAAATTTACTATTGATTTTTATTTATAAGGAACTTTTATATGATTTTTCAAAGTAGTAAAATATATGCAGGAAAAAAAAATCCAAGAACAATTTTGGAGTGTCTTTACTTAATTCGTTTAGTGTTTTTCTTAAAAAATCATTTCGACTTTAATCTTTAAAAAAATGTTTTTATCACCTTAGTTATTTTGAAATTCCATTAACTCTACTATGGAAAAAAGAAATAGGATTTAAAAGGTACGTTCATACACAAAAACTAAATTCACTAAGAAAAAAAATTGAGATTCTCTACCAGACAATCAATCCTCTTAGCAAAATTCTCTCTCTTCTAGAGAGATATAAGTAAAGTTCCTATACTACCTGAAACACAAACACACACTCGATCTCGAACACACACATACATGCACATGACGAAATGTACATACTTATATACAAATTACTAGATGGGTAGAGGGGGAAAACATGCAAACGATTAACATACACATCTGACCATACCATATCCAGTTTCTGGACATAAAAGCCAGTGCCTGGTTAACTCAGCATTATGTTTGGCGTAAAGTAGTAGAATTAAAGCTATTGAACAAAAATATGATATGATTCAGAGGTGCCAGGGAAATTAACATCAGCAGTTATCACTTTCAGAACGAGAAACATTTTCTATAACTTCATCACTTCGGCTTGACAATGCATACAATTGCTACTGATGTTATACGGAATGTGGGTATAGATAGATGTAGGATCATCTGAGAGGACGGTGAAGAGACATTCCATCGCTCAGATGCACACAACAGATCAATCACACTGACTGGAAAATTCGCCAAATGGTTCCTCGGGATCATTTGTGGTAGCACATGATGTTCAAGACACCTACCATTTTCGAAGCACGCATCTGTCAGCAGCCAAACTTCTGTCAATATTATCACCATTGGAAAAGCGAATGGCATTAGGTACTGTTTTTAGTCGAATCCCTACTTACGTTAGTGGATAGGTGTGGCACCCCCCAACCGGCATCATCGAGCATCTTAGCTATCCCAACTAGGCTTGATGGTTTGGAGTAGCATTATGTTTGAACGGTGAACATTAATTTTACACATTACCACAGATTAGCCTCAGACCGATTCAATACACAATATGTTACCTCTGTGGTTCAGCCATTTGTGTAAGCCAACCCCGTTTCGTCATTATAAGCGTACAATGTCTGACTTCATGTCGCACGAGGAACTCTCAGTATTCTGAATGGAATTGACATCTTTTCTCTGCTGGCAGTCTCATCCGACGTCTCTTTGAACATTTGTAATTCCTTAATGGAAGTGCGCACGCATTGGACCCCACATGTTCCTACTACAGCGTGTCCGAAAAAGATTGTACCTAGGGATAGTGATCTGAGATCGATTAATCGAAGAATCGATTTCTCAAACCAAAGAAATCGTTTTTTTAAATCGATATGTAGCACTGAATCGATTCAATGAATCGATATTTCATCCTAGAAAATCGACATTCAATTTTTTCTGTTTTGGTAAAAATCATAAAATTATTTACAACTAGTTGAAACACACACAATCTGTAGGGGGAAAAGTAAACAGACTCGTACTTTTTTTGCCCACAATTCAGACCTTATTAAGCCATTGATTGCCCAAAATGGCGGCTTGGACAAAAAATTGAATTGAATAAGCTGAACGCTGAAAATAAGAAAATTTATGTACAAGTCAACCAATCAAACTGGAAGAATCTATGTGAAAAGTTAGACTATAGAACTTCAAATATTAAATTATGGAAACTGGCTAAGCAAATTGATAACTTAAAGCCTAGTTACGAAGAAACTAATGCTATCATTAGTGATAATGGCCATGTCTCGGTGGATGCTCGGGAAGCAGCAGAGGCCCTGGCTCAGCATTACGCAAATGAAAGTAGGCTTTTTTAGTAGTTCTGACAAACACTTGGCCAGAGTCACCAGAAATCAAATAAAATCTTATAGGGACAGGCCGGCAGATAACCCAATGTTGATTTCACCTTACCCGAACTATCTTATGCCCTTCAAAATCAGGACACCAACAAATCACCTGGTCCAGATAGTATCCCTGGACATTTCTTGTCCCACCTTGGAATTTTGGGTAGGGAAAGACTGTTATACATCTGTAACGTGTCATGGAAAACTGGCAAACTACCAAGACAGTGGAAATCGGCCATCGTTATTCCCATTCATAAACCCAACAAGAATGCTGGTCTTACGACTAGCTATCGTCCTATTTCTCTTACCTGCATCACTTGCAAACTAATGGAATGCATGGTGCTGCGGAGATTGACTCACCATTTACACACTAATAACTTAATGCCCCCGGAGCAATTTGCTTCTCGTAAGGGTCACTGTACTGTCGACCAAGTTTTATATTCCACCCAGTATGTTAGAGATTCTCAGAATCACAAATCAACGAGACACACCATGGCGGTATTTTTAGATGTGTCGAAGGCCTTTGATAGGGTATGGAAATATAAGCTGTTAAGCAAGTGCTTTGGTGTTTTTCGCATTAAGGTATCCGACTACGTTCGGAACCGTGATATTAAAAGGGCGCATAAACGGGTAATTATCATGATATTTAGTGTCACTTAGATTACAATACATGTATAAAATTATTTTAAGGACATTTTGACAAAAAAAATACTTAAATACAATATTTTGGCAAAAAATTAACTTAGAATAACCTTTTTTCAAGATGTTCTCCTTTTGTGAAAAATACTTCTATTATAATAATATTTTGCCTGTCTATAGCTCAGACCTCTGTACAGAAGCGCAACTAGAATTTTGAAATATATAACTTAGAAGTGGATTTATCCATGTTTTACGACAATAGAGGAGAGAAATTTTAAGAAAAAAACGCCGATAATTATTTCAATGGGTTGTAACTCTGAAAATAATTGAATTTTTCAAAAATCATAGTTGAGCCTCTGTACAGAGGTCTGAGCTAGGGGAAACCGGGGCAAGATGACGATATTAACAGTTTTTGTTATTTATTAATTTATTTTTAAAGGATAAAAAAAATTATTTTTACATGGAGTGTTAGAGTAGTCTTTTGTAGTATTAAATACATTGCCATTTAATTTTTCAAATAAAAAAACGGATAATTCTATTTTTTCAGAACCTTAACAAATTGTCATCTTGCCCCAGTACTGGGGCAAGATGACTTTGGCCTTGGGGCAAGATGACGACACTGAGAAAGGTTGAACAGATTTTATCTTTTGAATATTTTACATGGTCTAATAAATGATAACTGGGTTTTTACATCTTACAAAGTATAAAACTCAGTACAGTACATTGTAACGTAATGTTGAAGTGTTTAGTTGTGCAGCTAACAATAGTCACAAATAAAAATGCAATTTTCATAATTAGAACTTTCCTCATGCCACCACTCTTGGCATTTTAAATACTGGATCCATTCTTCTGTTGGAGGCTGACAATATTCCTCTTCACAAGTAGGACATCTTATAACACCACCCTTTGAAGTTGATGCAACTGGACTGTTTGTCTTGGAATTTATAGACCTGAGGCCTACAGGAACTTAGTTTGAGTTTTTTTTACTCCCTTTTTTGATTCACGGGTTTCTCTTCTCTGTTTTTTTTAAAGTTTCCCGTTCTGCTTTTCCCTTTGTTCTAACATTTTTTTAATGGGTGTGCTTGTAACAATGCTTGAGCTCACTTTTTTTTTGCTCTTTCTTTTTTTTTCTTCTCACATTGTGTTGATTTAGGCAATGGTTTGAAATTAAAAAAAACACTAACAGGCTTTTAGTGCATCGTAATCAGCATTTGCCGTATGTTCTGGCTCTTCTGGAGGATTTATATATTGGTTTTCTATTTCCAGGGTCTGAGGATTAGCGCTATTATTCTCATTTCATCGCCAATAACATCATGGTCAGTAGCTTTTGAAGCAACAAAGTCATGTTTGCTAAACACAAGAGGATTATGAGTCTCAATCCTACATTTTTTAAACCCTGTAACCGCATTTTCAACAGTAGCTGGTTGCTCTGAAGTAAGCTGTGCTCAAACGCTCACCAATATTTTTGTCTATGACAGTTTGTTCTGGATAAGTGACCATGAAGTTGTTAGCGGATGCCAAAAATGTCTTCCTCTGGTTCGCCCCTTGAATGGCACATCCCCCGATCAAATGCACCCCTTAACCCCAGAAGAGATAGACGTGCAAGGTCAAGCGGACAAAAACACAGACAAATTAGTGTTACAGGATTTAATGGAATAGACAACATAGTTAGTTTAATAAATTCTGAAACACGGGGCAAGATGACGAGCTCGTCATCTTGCCCCCGTCACCTTGCCCCGGACTGCCTATTTAAAAATATTATTTTCCATTTCTATGAAGTAAGTCAGTTAATTGATATTTATTCGTGGTAATATGTAGTATTTAAACTAAGCTACTCACAAATATGAAAGATAAATGATATATCTTGCCTGTATCTGTAGCAGAGCTTATTTACACATGCATAAAAGTTATATCGGGGCAGCGGTAAACAATCAAAGCTTCACAACTAACACGAAAATGTAGATTTAGGCTTCTCTATACTATTTTTTAACGAACTGCCAGTAAGAGAGCCAATAGTGTTCAGTTGATCTTGCTACCTAGCGGAAAACGGAAAAATTAAGACATTCGTCATCTTGCCCCGGTCTCCCCTATATACAGGGAAAATATTATTATAATAGAAGCATTTTTCACAAAAGGAAAATATTTTGAGAAAAGGTTTTTCTAAGTTAATTTTTTGTAGAAATATTGTATTTAAATATTTTTTTTGTCAAAATGTCCTTAAAACAATTTTATACATGTATTCTAATCTAAGTGACACTAAATATCATGAAAATTATCCATTTATGCGCCTTTTTAAAATCACGGTTCCGAACGTAGTCGGATACCTTAAAGGTAAAGCTCTGCCCTGAATCTCTAACTTTCTAAATCACCGAAATTTTTGTGTCAATTTTCATGCTACTTTCTCGGATTCTTACAAAACGTATCAAGGAATTACTCAGGGCTGCATTTTGAGTCTAACTTTGTTCTCATTATTTATTTCCGGAGTTGAAAAATATGTTAACCCTTCTCAAATTGGACTTTTCGCTGATGATGTCGTTTTGTGGTGCAGTGATGCAAATATTAGCAAAATGGAATCCCAGCTAAATAGGTCCTTAGTAAATATTCAGGAGTTTGCAGACAACCGCAAAATTACTTTCAATGCTTCAAAGTCTACAGTCAGCCTCTTCACGACTCTAATAGGCATCTTTAAAACTACTCTCCTGAGCTTTTCTAATGAGTGAGCGCTTGATTTACAGTAAATATCCTACCTATCTTGGTTTCACTTTAGACTCGGAAGTGAACTGCAGTAAACATATTGAGAAAATAGCCGATAAAGCAAGAAAGAGACTTAAGATCTTAAAATATCTTTCTAGCAGAGACTGGGTTTCAGACGCCGCCACACTTAGAATAACTTATACAACCTTGGTTCGCCCAGTCCTTGAATATGGGTACCAAATCTTTCAAGTAGCATCTCCTACAAACTTGAAAAAAACTAGAGAGAGTGCAACTCAGTGCTGCGAGGATTATCACGGCCCTTAGATATAGTTGCCCCTACTGATATAGTTTTGTACGAGGCAGACATCCAACCTCTTACTATAAGATTCGAAGTCAACTCATATAGGTATTTTAACAAAATCAAAAGCTTTGACTCCTTCAATAGAACCTCCTCTTTCATTTTAAATTGGACAAGTAACCAACGTTGAAAGCGAGACAGCCCATTTACTTACATGCGTAAACATGGTTTTATTGATTTCAATGTGAACACATCTACACCTTTTAGCTGCATCACACTTATTGATTCTTTTGACCAGTACTCCCAAGCATAGCAGCCATCCGGAATTACTCAGACAACTGGCACTTGAAGTAATAAAAGGCATGACCGATCAAGCCTTGATTATTTACACAGATGGTAGTCGCTCGGATACGGGTAGAGCAGGGAGTGGTATTTTTAGCAACACTCCTGGGAATGATGTTAAAATCAGCATCAGAAATCATGACCACTGTTCCGTCTTTAGATCGGAACTCATTGCTATTAGTAGTGCTTTCGATCATGCTCTCTATTCTTATAAGGACAGTATCTGGATCCTGACAGACAGCAGAAGCTCCATCCAATATTTGAAGAATTGGCCAAAAATTTTGGACAGTACTGGTCTAGATATTTTATCCAAATTAGTTAGGTTTGTGTGTGTGTGTGGTCAGAGGAAACAAGTATGTCTCCAGTGGATTCCACCACATGTGGGTGTGCCTGGGAACGAAACTGCTGATAAGCTGGCTGGTAGGGGCTGTGATCTCTCTAACCCCAGTTCCACTGTCTTAACCCAATCGGAAACTCATTCATTCCAAAGAAATAAAATGAATTTGACTTGGCGAAACCCTCCTGCTCACCACTGGTACGCAGCTAAGAATCCTGGCTTATCTATACAGTGCAGGAGTTCCAGGGCTCATCAGAAGGCCTTTGCGCGCTTTAGAAGCGTTCACCTGCGTAGTATGACTTTTGTGCAGGGTAAAGCCTTTACTTTTGTAGGGGGAAAAAAGGTTTTTTAAAAAAAAATTTTTTAAAAACTTTTCCCCCCCCAAAAAAAAAATTTTTAAAAATTTTTGGTTTTTTTAAAATTAAAATTTTTGGAAACCCCCCAAAATTTAAAATTTTTGGGGGGAAAAAAGGGGGGGGGGTTAAAAAAATTTTAAAAAGGGGTTTTAGGGGTTTTTTTTAAAAAGGGGGGGGAAAAAAATTTTTTTGGTTTAAAAAATTTGGGGAAAAAAAAAAAAATTTTTTTTTTTAAAAAAAAATTTTTTAAAAAATTTTTTTTAAAAAAAAAAAAAAATTTTAAAAAAAAAAAGGGGAAAAAAAAATTTTTTTGGGGGATAAAATTTTTTTTTTTAAAAAACCCAAAAAAATTTTGGAAAATTTAATTTGGTTTTTAAAAAAGGGAAAAAAGGGGGGGAAAATTAAAAAAATTATTTTTCCCGGGGGATTTAAATTTTTGCCCCCTTTAAATTTTTAAAAAAAAAGTTTTAAAATTTTTTAAAAAATTTTTTTAAAAAGGGTTTTTTTTTCCCCCTTTAAAATTTTAAAAAAATAAAAAAAGGAAAAAAACCCAAAAAAAAAAGGGTTTTTTTGGGTTGGCGGGGTTTTTTTTTTTTTTTTGGGTTTTGGGCCCCCAAAAAAAAACCCCAAGTTTTTTTGGGGGGGGCCCCCCTTTTCCCCCCCCCGGGGGGAAAAAGGGGGGGAAAAAAAATTTTTTAAAAAAGGAAAAATTTTAAAGGGAAAAAAAAAAAATTCCCTTTTTCCCCCCAAAAAAAAATTTTTTTAAAAGGGGGCCCCTTTTGGGGTTAAAATTTTTTTTTTAAATTTAAATTCCTTTTTTGGGGGGGGAAAAAAAATTTTTTTTTTTGGTTTTTGGGTTTTTTTTTTTTTGGGGGGTTTTTTTAACCCTTTTTCCCGGGTTTTTTGGGGGGGGGGGGGTTTTTTGGGGGTTTTCCCTTTCCCCGGGGGGAAAAAACAACAACACAATTAGTTGAATAAACTTTTTTAAAACCTTTATTTTTTTTAAAAAAAATTTTTTTTTAAAAAAAAAAAAATTTTTTATCAAAAACCTTTTTAAAGGGGGGGTTTTTGGGGTTTTTTTTTTCCCCTTTTAAAAAAAGGGGGGGGGGGGAAAAAAACCCCCCCCGGGGGCCTTTTGGTTTTAAAAGGTTGGGAAAAGAAAAAGGGAAAAACTATTTTTTTTTTTTAAAATTTAAAAAAAAAAAAAACCCTTTTATACCTGATACTTGATATGGGAGTAAAAAAAAATTGTAATTGTCATGAAATCCCTGAACTAAAAAATTCCCCCATATTTCTGGATAAGAGATCGTTTATTATGGTATCTTTTTTTTTTTTTGGGTTTGTATTTACATTGTAAATGCAGACTTGAAAAAAAATTTATTTTTTAGAAATCGATCTTTTTGGGTTTTGATTTTTTTTTTGAATGATTTAAAAAAACGGGTCTTTTTTTAAAAAAATCCCTCCCCCTTGGGTTTTTAAAAAATTTTTTAAATTTTTTCAGGGACTATTGAAATGTTTTATTACATCAGAAGATAATTTTTATATCAAAAGTTTTTTTTTTACCAAAGTTGTACCTTTTTCAAAAAATTCAATATGGGCGCCTTTTGTGACACGGGGGAAATATCTTTAAACGATACTCCATTTCCATCCATACCGCAATAACCAAATATTCTTAACGGCAGCAAATTCATTTCCGATCCACCCTCGCAGCTTTCCCTGATCTGGAGGTAATGGTGGGACAAAGACTTTGTCCCATCGTGTCCGAGAAAGAATGTGCCCTTTTACTTTATTTTGTTCTGGGTACCCAGTGGGGTAAAAGAATGGGAAAATTATGGGTACCAAACTCCAAGTTTTGAAATATCCGCCTTTCTGTGTACAGAATTGGGCAACATTTTTACCCAAAACCCCAGAAAGATTTTGTGTTTGGGGCCTCCTCATCTCTATATTGACGGGGAAGGTATCTGATGAATATCTTTCCCCCAACGTTGATAGGTAGAACTGGTCGTGATGATAAAGCGTTGTCGAACCCTCCCAAGGCAGTGTTTTCAAAAAAAATTGGGGGGTCCCTTTTAAAGTATATCCCAAAATAAATGGTTAAAAAAAATTTAAATTTTCCGCAATGAAAAAAAAAAAAAAATACTTTTTATATAAAAAAAAATACAGATTTTATTGATATGATTTATAATATCATCCGGGGAAAAAGGGCCCAAAAAAAATAAAAGATTCCCACCAACGTCATTAGCTATCTTTTTGGGTTCCCATAAATTAAAAAAAAAAAATATTTTGTTTGCTTTTGAATCCTACGATGAGAGATTTTTTTTTTTCTTTTTAACCTAAAAAAATTACCCCCTTTTTCTGGCTTTTCGAACTTATGGTATTTTGCATCCGGGGAGTTGTAAATTATATAATTTTGGTTTCCTTTTTTTACAATGTGAAAAAATTTATGATAAAGGATAAACTTTAGCATTTAAAAACCGCCAAATTTTTTTTAAAATCCCGTTTTAATACAAAAAAGTTAATTTGGAAAACTGCTTATTTGTTACCAATGACCTTTACAGACAACCCTAATTTTGACAAAGGGCTTAAGAGAGCTAAAAAGAATTTATAACATATCTCCTTTTTTGGGGGTGGAAAAAATTTTTGAATCTTACATTTGTTTAGACCGAGTTCCCGGGACTACCCTATTTTTCAAAAAATTTTCTTGAACATGTTTATTTTCCCCCGAATAACCTTTAGTGGTTTTAATTTTGGGGGAAAAAAAGACCGATTAAGGTTTTTTAAAAAGGTTTAAAGGAAAAATTAGAAATTGACATCAGAGTTTTTTTGATATTTAGCTCAGATCTATATTTTGTCTTCAAAGACCCAATCGCAGAAAATGGATTCAAATAGTAGATTTTAAAAAATGGTAATAGATACGAAATGCTTTTTTTTAAGTGCAGAAAATTCAGCATCCACCTCTATCCAGAATTCAAAGAGTGATTTATTAGAAAATTGCCCTTAATTTCGTCACTGGATGTGAAATCTATGAGACTCTTTCGGCAGTTGAGAGCCCTTTTGAAGTATTTTGAAATGGATCCCTAACCCATTCGTAACTTGCTATCAATTTGCCCTCGTCTGTGTACTTGTTGATGCTTTATTATCGTCGAATGCTCGCTGTGATTTAAAAATATATCTATGATTTTGTTTAATCCACTGCCGTAAATACTTAATACCGTGAATTACAATTAACGCGTGAATTATGAAATGTACATTCAAGAGAGATTCGGTAGCTAATCGATTCGGCCAAGACTGACTAGAATTGTACGAGGTACAGCATTTTTATATGTTTTGTGCAGACGTCTGTTTGGTTGCCTAGACTCGCATGAACGTTCGCGAGAATGCCAGATGTAATGGATATGATAAAGAGCAACACATAGATTAGGCTATTTTTTAATGACATTTGTACTTTTAGAAATGGATCTTGAAGGAAATAAATCTTTAATTAAATATTATTTCTCAATCTGTTTCAATTTAAAAATTAGAGAAAGAAAAATAACATAATTATAACCTATTACTTAAAAGTATATATATATAATTTACTTAAAATATATATTACTTAAGAGTAACATATATAAAAATTTAATACTTATCTTATTAATACTGAATTAAGAACAAGTTTAATAAGTATTAGCGACTTCCAAGGGCTTAGTCTTGCAGAGCAAAATTTTTCAAAGCTTTTAGAAATTGACCCTCTGAGTTCTTTTCTATATTTAGCTGACATCTATATTTTGTTTCTAGCCACCGCATTTTGCAATATGTTCGAATTTAAAAATTAGAGAAAGGAAAAATGACATAATAATTATCCTATTACTTAATTTTTTTTTTTCTTAAAAGTAACATATGCAAAATTTAATACTTACGTTATTAATTTGTACGGTTTATAATTAAGATCGTGTATTGTAGCTTTAGCGTCAAAGTGCATTATTATTGCATTCAGTAATTTATTAATGTATAAGGGGAGGGGGCGATAAAAATTGTGATTGAAAAGGGGGGCGCCAGTATCGAAAGTTTGAGAAACACTGCTCTACAGACATGAATTGCCATCATTACCTCGAGATCTGGTGGAGTTGTGAGGGCGGATTAGGAATGAATTTTCTGCCATTACAACAGACATGTTGGTGAGAGTATGGACGGAAATGGAGTATAGTCTAGATACCTGCCGTGTCGTGGAGGATGTCCATATTGAATCTTTGTAAGGTACAACTTTGGTACAAAAAAAACCCCTTTGATATATTACCTAACTTCTGGTTTAATAAAACATTCCAATAGTACCTCAGAGAAACTAGAGAAATTTTTTTAAAAAGGCACAATTTTTTTCGGACACGCTGTATTAAGGAATTGAAATCTGCAACGAGTATTCGGCTATAATATGTATTATAAAATACAAATTTTCTATACAAAGAGTGACTTTTCGTGCAATTTTCAAAAGGTTCTATGCTAGCTTACACTTTTGTGACACAATTAGTTTTGAATATTATAAATCGAATATACTACAAATATTTGGTATAAAGTATTATAAATAAAGTTTTTCAAAGGTTATTTGTTATTCCTTATGTCTATATTTTTGCCAATATTCATGAATAATCAATTATAATGTAATTGTTTTTAAATTATAACATGTCTATAGTATAGTAAAAAATGTAGATTTTTGAATTTTAGAATACAATGAGAGTTTCCAATTAACACAGCTTGTAAGGTAGACATTTTGTTATTCCTAACTGCTTATTTTTAACAATTGGATACTCTCATGAATAACTCTTTACGCTTATAAGTGTAACTTTAACTTTAAAATAAATATTCATATGTCTGAGTAAAAAAATAGAGATTCTTTTTTTGTAATTTTTAGAAACAGAGAGCTCCATTTAAACTAGATATCAAATTAACTCTCTTTGAATCCCTCGAAGACATTTTCTTTGCCTATTTTTTAGTAGTTAAAATATATGTGAGGAATGCTGTAATATCGTGTAATGATATATTCAAATTGAAGTAAAAGTAGTAAAAATTACAGGTATGAAACATTAGTATTTTAAATGGAAGATGTTGTGAATCGTTGATAACACATGTTGATGAGAGTAATAAAAAAGACTTTTTCAATAATGTAGAATTTAAAAGTTACAGCTTAAAAACTGAAAAATGATGCATAATAATCCAATTAATTATTGTATGATTTTATATTGCATTAAAAAAATATTATTTTACAAATTATAAGTGGAGCTATATTTATTTGTTATGTTCTTCAAATGCATTTTGTGGTGTGATTCCGGTACACTTTTCTCAAAATCTACTTTACCTATAGTACTGATATTTTGCATGTTGTAAAACTTACAAATTTTCAATAAAGTGAATGAATTTTTCTTTCCAAATAAACATTCACAAATTTCAGATGGAGCACAATGTTTGTATAAAATTTAAAAGAAATTTGGTACACAAAATTTGAAGTTTTTTTTATTATTTTTCATAAATTTAATTTTAAAATTTGATTTCATTTATTATATGGACTGTTATGTTTATAAACACTTTGTAAAATTTTAAATCTACGTTTGCAGTGGGTTTTATGAAGAATGTAGAGATAAAAACATGAGTGAAAAATTGAAGAAAAAAAAAACAGTGATTATTAATGGCTTACACAAGTTTATTTATAGTTTAAAATGGTTTTTTTTAACATTAACAGGACATAAATATACAGAGAATTCAATGTAAAAATATTACTTGAATTGCTTTAGTTTAATAAATGAGAACCATTTAAATTTGGTGTAAAAAAAAAGTTTATTTTTCCTTGTCGCAGACGTTCCAGTAAGATAATGAAATATAATTACTCTTTTTACAATTTCATTAAAATTTAATTGCATTCGAATGTTTTTAGTGCGTGTGTTTTGAATGTATCACTTGTAGTTGTTACGAAACAGGAAATTGGAAAGAAAAATATTATCTTAATTCCTTTTAATTAATTATCGCCTTCCCTTAAAAATAAAATCTATAAAAAGATTGCAGTGCTTTCTGATTAGTAAAAAAAAGTTAACGAGAATAATAAAATACCGATGTGATTAGTTTTGAAAGTGAAAAATAGCATCACTCCGTCGCCTTGTTGAAAGATTTTGGTGTTAAAACTTGATTTAAATCGAATCGATAAAAGTGAATCCTTTGAAATAAATTGTGATTGGTATTTCTTCTTCGAGCGGTGATTTCTCTGGTGACTAAAATTAGTTTGGAGGAAGTAAAGCTTGGGCAGTGATGTAAACTATAAATTCAACCACAAACAGATTAAGGTCTACCGTTGAGCCTTGAGTGGGATTTAAACGATATTTACACTTGGTGACCGATATTAATATTTCATAATAAAGAAATTTAAGAGAGAAATTAAAGCTTGCATAGAGCGAAAATTTAATGAAGGTAAATGCAATAATTGAATACTTATTAATGTCACACTGAAAAGCCACACCCTGCGAGATATTGGAGACGGACCTTGGCTGATTGATAGTTTATTAGCCTCGCACTTTGAAGCTACACAAGGGCTATTGGCGACGGAATTCTTGACTTTGAACTTCGGTCGAGTAACGGGAACGTCGACACCTGACATGGGAGTCCACTTGTTACGGGTCTATCCGCGTTCTTCCTACTAATAGTCCTCTTGGGGAATAATGGGTCTTTAAAAATTATTCAACTGAAAACTTTCCTCCGAAGAAAAAGATGTGATTATGCAAATCAAGACTTGTGTGTAAAGATTAAACTTTTGAGTTAGAAAGAAAGAGAGGTTAGACTGCTAAGAGATAGCAGTGATTGATTAATGTAAAGCTGGGCGAGAGCACTTCATAGCTTATTTGATTAATAATAAGATCGACGATTAGGTCAATTAAGTGTTAAATTAGATTAGGACGATTTGAATTAAAAGGTGCATTACCTGGATGTAAGTGATCCGATTTATTGTTAATTCTCCTAGTACCTCATCTACCTCGCTATTGCTTCCCATATTTAAAAATTGGTGCATTTCTTAATTTGGGTTGTGGAATTTGTGTCTTTGTTGAGTTGCAAAAGGTTTTGCAAGACTATGCTAATCTTCCTTCTGACCCTCTCACATAGACAGCGCGGGCTATCCATTACACACTCTCTGAACTCTCTTCTTCTCTCTCTATATATGTAAGGATAATTAATTAAAACAAAATTTCTATTTATCGTCTAACATTTATGTTTCATAACATATTCGAGTCTTATATTAAACAGCTAATCATTTCTCAGAAAAGATACTCCAAATATAAGATTCTAATCCCAGCTAATTAATTGTTATAGTTCATCGCATGTACAGGTATAGGACAAAATAATAGGAACACCTGTTAAACAACGAAATTCCTTTATTAGTAAGTAATTGGGCCACTTTTGACCTGAAAAACAGCTTTCACATACGACGGGAAATTCACAAATAAAGTTCTTGAGCAAAGTTCATCGGAATTCGCACTCATTCCTCGTGCACGGCCGTCTCTAGTCCAGATAATGTGCGTGGAAGAGGAAACAGAGCACGTATTTTATCCTCTAAAAACCCCAGAAATATTCAATGATGTTCAGATCAGATGACTAGGGACATTATTTTAGATTTTCCATTTCATCATCATGCTCATATAATCATGATTGAACACAAAGAAACCTATGAATAAGGATGTTGACATTGTGGAACACAGAACGTTCTCCCGAAAAGGGAGTCTGAACCATAGGTGAAGATGATCTGCGAGAATGGTCCCACGTGATCATCTTCCTCAAGGACAACGAGAGGCCCCAATCCACGAGAAGATATTGCACCCAACACCATCACAGAACTTCCAACATGTTTCATGGTTGGAACCAGGCAGTCAACATGAGGTGCTTCTGCCGGTGTTTGCTAGACGAACACACGTCTGATGGTCTAGAATAATGTAAATAAGGATTCATCAGACCAGATGATGTTTTGCCATTGCAATTGTGTCCAGTTTAAGCAATCCCTGCAACACTCTAGCTTTTCATAGTATTCCGCATTGAAACTAATGGTTTTGGAATAGCTACTCTGCCATGAATGTTCGCAGCATGCAGCTCCCATTGAATATTATTCATAGATATGGGGTTCTGAAGGTGGGTATTCATCTTGGACGTTATGCGTGACAGTGTAGTATTGCGTTTTCGGGCGACCATCCTCTTCAACTCCCGTCTCTCACTGTCCTTCAATTTCGACTTTCGCCCACTGTTGTGATTCACAGAAGACACATTACTCAGGTTTGTGTAGTTTGTTATAACCCTTGATCCAGTGGGGCTTGAAACACCTACAAGGTTGGCTGTTCTAGACACAGATGCTCCAGCGAGGTGAACTCCAATTCTTCTTCTTCTTTTCGTGTCTGAGAGGCTTATTATAATTTTTAGATAAGAACAGAATTTTCTCGTGTAACTCTCACGCTGTCAAATGCTGAACTGATACCTTTCCATTCGTCGCCACTGTTAGTGGCAAACTGTTACGGTACGCGGTGGTCTTTTATTGGATGGTCGAAGGACGAACCATTTTTAAATGAGTGTTCCTATTATTTTGTCCTATACCTGCACGTTCTCAAGCATTACTCTCCAATCGAAGCATGAACTAAAAAGTGATGATTTAGCAGTTCTGGAAATAAATATCCAATCCAATTAAAAATCGGGGCACTTGGCGTTAGTTTATCTCACTGCTTAGATGTGTCGATCGTTGGATAAATAAAACTGTTTTTCCGATGCTTACTTCAAACCATCAATATATGCTTATGAGAAATATTATTTTAGAAAGAATGAATCCTTTTGCCATCTCATCATTGTATGCGACAATGTTTTCATTTCTTAATGCAAATAAAATTCCTCACCATAAATAGCTCTTTTTTTACTATACTTGTCCTCCTGTAACGTCTTCGTCTCGCAGCTGTGATCGGCGTCTTTTTGGAAATAATCACCACACGTGCAACTTTGAATTATTGCGTAGTACCAGCTTGGATCACCCATCGACCTTTGACATCACGAGGGACCCTTTCCCGTCACTGGCAGGATGTATAACGAGATGCTAAAAGGCGCCGCCCCTGATCCCCGAGTAGAGAGAGGAAGAGCCAAGGGAGATGATGCTTTGAACTTTCCAGTGAGTGGTCACCGAAGAATTCTCCTCTCACAAACCACTGTTTGAACTCTAATAATCTTTTAATAAGTTTAATAACTTCAATGTATAATTCTGTAAATAATAGCTGTGATGCAAATAAACTAAATATTTAAATTAATCAAAATCACGCTACCGTTATTTATCTCAAACGTCACACTCCCTAAAAATTATTATTCAATGTAATTTTTTTCCAATTGCTTACAGAAATCTTCCTTTATTCGTTGTTATTTAATTATTTGCGTCACAAATATTTCTCCCTTATCCCTTGGTCTCGTGTGTCAGCGGTAACTAAGTGGTCAAGGTCACTAACTCGTGACTGGTGTTATCGAGTCGCAGGTTGTTCGAGTTCTGGTGCCACTGAAGACCCACCATGTACAGGGTTTGTTGGGACTCAAAATGACGAGATCCATCGGAAATAGCGCACGAGCAATCTCGAAGTGCAACTTGAGTTCAGAATAAAATAAAACCCATGATATCACCTGGCATTTGAGACAAAAATTCTGCGGTGGCCGAGAAGTGTTTGCATCGATCCCATGGCTGATGATGTTTCAACTGAGCTGCATTCTTCAATCTCCAAAGACATTTCTGGTCAGTCATGCAGAAGTCGCACATGAACTCTTTTGATCTCATATGAGCGGGACAAGGAAATGGACACATCCCGACGTCATCTTCTGACCGGGACTTGGAATTACGAAGCATATTGTTAAAGGCCATGTGTGAAGCAGAAACAGACAGCTGGCAAATTTATAAATCCGTAACTCCCTAGTAGCCCACCTCTAAATTGGAATGGAGCAGAAATTTAATGTTTAATTTTTATTTTAAAATTTATATATAAAAATAAAAAAAAGTATTCTTATAAAAAATATTTAAAAGGGAAACAATATTCTAAAATATAACATAAAAAAGGGAAAAAATGAAAATAACATTCTAAGACATAACATAAAATTACAAAAATTATAGCATTTTTTTTCGTGACTTAATATTGGCAGATTGACGTATGATGGTATCATTATTAAGTTTTCCCTATGCATTATATTCTATATATAATAGTGACAATACATCAAAACTTTCTTTACCCAATTTAGGCCTTAAGTATGTTTTTCTATTCTTTTTAGGACCGATAAAGATCGTTCGCCTGACGCGTTAGAAATGGGTTCAATTAAAAAAAATTGCTATAGAGTTAGAATATTCGGGAAAAGTTGATTTCGCCATTTGGACAATCTCAATTTTTTCATAAATTGTGTTTTTGTTTAAATTGTATTTTAAATTTTCACACAATTCTTGAAAATGAATAATTTTGTTTCGTAAATATTCTTTGGTTTCGTCAATATTGTTCCTATATTTCTCCCAAAATGTCAATTGATATTTTGATTTCCTCCTTGTCTAGGGTGAAATAACATTTAAACGCTGATGTTACTTCTTCGTAACACTTAATTCTTTTTTTTAAGGTCTTGAGTAATATTGTCTCACCGCGATCACGTTAAATACTTCAATTCTGAACCTTTCTTTTAAAGTGATTTTGTTTTCAATTGTTTCATCCAAAAGTGCTTTTCTCTTTTTCGCTCCTTTTCCATCTTTACAATGCATGTTCATGATGAAAGCTTTCGAAAAAAAAGTCTTTCGTTTCTAACTCGATTTCGTTAAAGTGTGTGTTCTCTTACTTCTGTGTAAGAAAGGTCAACGAAGACGTCATCAGTTTTACTCCAAATGATACGCTTAAGACCACGGTTTGAAAAGTTTTGCTGGTTGCATTCACTCGTTCCAAAATCCATATCCAAATCGATGCAATAGAGCTGTTTCGAAGGTATTCATTTTATTGTACAGAGCCTTCGATTCGTTTCTAACTGCAGATTTATCTTCTGTATTTTTTATTGCTTAATTGAGAGAAAAAATGTATAGCCTTGTAGTTTTTATGTAATGCATTTACTGCTTCAAATAGGGCAGACCATCTAGTTTCAATCAATCGTTTTACAGAACATTTACAGATTTGCAGTAAGTTACATCTTCGAGGGGAAGCCAAGAAAAACAACAACTATAAATACAAACGTATTACTATTTTGAACAGTTGTAAAATAGTCAGTGCTCAAAACTTTCACACAATACTCAGCTTCATGTTCAACATATTCTTTCAAATCCACATCTAGTTCTCCAATAAGAGATGATCTTGTTATTAACGCAACCATAGAATTCAAACGAGGCTTTTTTCGTTGTGAGATTTGAGCAGAATAATCCATTTTTTTTTGGTAGGGCACGCTGAATCAGTTAAACTATTTTTTATTTTGAAAAACATTTGCATGGATAACAATAAACAGCTTTTTTTAGCGCGTCGTATATCAGCCAGTATCTCTATTCTATAAAAGTTGCTCTCATTTAAACTTCTATAATATATTTAATCACCGTCATGGTATAAATTTTCAGTACTTTTTTAGGGATCACTTTTTAATTTCTGAATTATCACATTTGTAATGACAGTCTTAATATCAGACCATTTTGATGCCACATGTATTTCTTTAATTTTTTGGAGTAAATCATATTGTCATTTTTTGATTCATCTGTTTTCCTTTTATTGTCATTTTTTTTTTCGTACTAAAGATGTTAATTCAGGAATCATCTCGGTTACGCCTGACGAATAAGAACATTCTGCTTCCTGGTATATTCATCTCATCTGTATTCTTACTATTTTTGGCAAAAAAAGTTTAATTTTTGGTAATTTTTTCTTAATTTCGTCGTGAAAATTTTTCTTTTTCCTTTTCTCTCCTCTCGATTGATGTTTGTAACTCATTTTAACCCCTGGAAGTAGTCATCATTATTAGGTATATATATATGAAATATTTCTGTAATATTTCTGGAGAGTGGTAAAAATACTGTAAGACATGGCGCGCGAGTGGATGTTATTACTGTAAGGTTGATCATATTTTAGATGGTTGGTGTTTATTATTTGAGGGCGTTGAAGAGGCAGTTCTTTGAAATAATAACTCCGGTTTATTGAGCATTGAACAATTTGCGTTCCAACATCACAAGAAACAGACACACAAACATATATTGACGGCATCACAAAGGAAACACACACAACAAAAATACACACTCGACAACTGCAGCCGCCTATATGTTGAAGACAGACAGAAGAGAGAAGAGGGTGGGATTTCCAGAGTCTCGCTATTTATATCCAGCGCGGGACATCACGTGATTTAGGAGGTGGATGGATATAGTTTCAAAAGTCCCCGGTAGGAGAGTAGCTAATTAAAATAATTACACGGCTGTCCTGAAGGACTGGACCATAAATAATTCAAGAGCTATTAAAGTTTAAATTACTGGGAGTTATATATATATATATGAAAGAAAATTGTATAATATTACAAAAACCAGAAATAATAGATAATGAACATAACAAGAAATAACGTAATAAAAATATAAAAGCAAAACATGAAGATCGAAAAAATACAAAAAAGGAACTATAAAAATTACAAAAAAGGAACTATAAAAAAGAACCTAGCGAGTCAGAATGCAATTTCGGACTTAGGACCGAATAAGTGGGGTTAAACCAGTTTGAAGGCGCCAACCTTCCCCCTTTGCAACTCGGTAGGTAAAACCAAATAAAATAAACAAAAATTCAAAGTATATAAAAAAATTCAAAGTATATAAAAAATAAACCAAAATTCAAAGTATACAAAAACTCACAGAGAGTATGATAAAACCACTGATTAATATTCTGAAACAAATTCTCCCCGATTTCTTAAAGCAGAAAAATCCTAAAACAATTACGAAAAAAAAAAATTATTAAACGAAATCTTCCTACTTACAGATCTTTTTCCAAGAGAATCAAGAGTCTTGGGTATCTTTGAACGACCTTTTACACTAACCAGCATAGATAGATATCAAGATAGATGACAATCAAGTTTGGTAGGCTTTGAATTGGTTGATTGTCAAAAATGGAAATTTGCTAGGCTCTAATTTGGTTGGTTGTCAAAAATGTGTAAGATGTTTAAGATGTGTGTGGAAAAGATGTAAACTGTGATATGAGTGTTATGATATAATCTTCACAGCAAGACCACTAACATGCTGACTTTGAAATCCTATTGTTGTGTGGTGGATTTGGAATCAGAAGTAGCAAGACGACTAATATATTTGTGATGAATATAAGTTCTTAAGAAGTTAAAAGGGTATTCATGATCTAAACAACATTTAAAAATTTTTTGTGATGAATATAAGTTCTTAAGAAGTTAAAAGGGTATTCATGATCTAAACAACATTAAAAAATTTTTTTGATATTATTGAATTTATCTATTTTGTGTGGGTAGTTAAGTTATCATTTCTAAATAAAAAATTCAAAATAACATTTCTGTAAATTGATAAATGCAAGTTACTATTCCATACAGGAATTTTAATTATATGGAACTTAAAAGAATCTCTTTTGTCAAAAATGTTACTGACTACATTCTTGTTAATAAGATGCAAATCTAAATCCAATAATTCTACCATATTAGAGTTAAAGTTAGTTTTAAGGAGGTTGAGATAGTCAGGGTAGAATGTAATATTTGGTTTGTATTCATTATTTTTACCAAAAATTATTAAATCATCTATATAACGATAAATCAAGTAAGAATCATTAACAATATGGTCAATTTCAAAAAAATGTATAAATAAAGGTTCGCTAAACAATTACTAGCTGGACCACCCTGAGGTAATCCTTTGATCTGTTTATAAAGATTCTGATTAAATCCAATGAAATTCTCTTTTAATACGAGGTTAACAAGAACATCGAATTTCTCTTTTTTCATTGAAGTATATAGCTCATATTTATCATAAATTAACTGTAGAACCCGAATCATATCATCAATATCAATAGAATTAAAAAGGTCCTCGAAGTCAAAGCCATGCATGGAAAAAATTAACACATCTTTAGTAACTCTGGCAATTTCTAAGCTATTTTTAATTATTGCCGTGTTTTGTAAATTATCAATTAAATTTTGAAGAGACTGTAAGATCTTACCAGACCTCGTGATATATGTATTGCACCCATTAGTGATACTACGAAATTTTATAGGGCTTTTATGAAATTTTGGTGTTAAAAAAATGCTTGGATATTTAATATTATTTAGATGAATATTCAGTCTTTTGTTCAAAACTAAAAGACGATTATCATCTTCTCTATTACTATGAATTGATTTTTGAAATGCATTATTATTTAAAATGTGATTATTTAATATTTTACTGTAAAAATATTTACAGATTATGGCATAATTAGCAGAGACCTTATCAACATATGTAATCACGAAGTCTTTTGGATATTTTCTATTGATGATTTAAGATCTTTATACATAATTTCATTTTCAACACTGAAATCTAATTTTTGAATTTCTATTGCTATATAAGATCTAAATTGATTGAAAGCCTCAATTGGCATTCCATATTTAATAGCAATTTTAAGGTAGAATTTATCTAAATCCTTTTTGATTTGTTTCATAACATTAGATTTATTTTTGTGATCATCAATCTAAAACCAATACCTTTTTCCATAAAATTTCTGAATAAATCATCTTTCACGATGCTAAGGTCTCCCGTGACAACGTGCTGATGGTAATCATCAATATAGTCCCGATATAAATTGCATTTACATGATTCTGTACTAAGGAGCTCCGAGATTTGATTATAATTAAATATAAATCTACCAAGTTTCTTGTTATATTTGAAAGCCTTTTTAATAATAATATTTTTAATTGGAAAAAAAGGATTGATATTTTTGAAATATACCTGAAAAATTAATTTTGTTAAGGATTTATTCATAAATAATAATGTACAATATTCTGTAGTGTAATTTTCACTTGCATCTAATTTAATATTCATTTTTTGTACTAAATAGTTATTAAGGTCTCGAATCATATGCATACCATGAGAATCCCTAAGATTACATCTGCTTAAAATATCTGTCATAATTTTAATTTCAGTTTTATTCATGCCAAACATAAATGATTTAATTAATCCTGTGTTATAGTTATCAAATTTATTAGCTAATTCTAACATAGATTTCTTGAGGGTTGTCATGTCTCTAGTAACTCTTTTTTTACGTTTAGCTCTTGAAATTCTCGCAATACCAATTTTATTACTATTACTATTACCAATAGATTTATCAAAATTCGAAATATATAATGAATCCCTGGATTTTTGTTTGAAAGATGGCAAAACATTTCCGCCGTTCCAGATAACATTCAAACCATAAGGATAATATGATCTAAATGAACCTATATAAAAGTTTTCGAACCATAGTCTCTGTTTAATGTTAGGTACTATTTTAAGTATATGTACAGTTATGTTATTGAATCCATGTTTATTAAAGTGCCCTATCTCTATCTTAGCCTGGTTTTTATTGTATTCAAACTTACTAGTATCAGACCTATGTTGATTCAATCTAATATTGATCGTGTTTGAAGTCTGACCTATGTAAGCGAATTTACAAATATTGCAAGTCATTTTGTAAACACAATTAAAAGTCTTACAAAATATATATCCTGCATTAATATCTAACTGTTCATCACTCATCATGACACAGGCCTTGCTTCTCTTATCAGTGCAAGATTTGAATTTTAGTTTTAAATCATGGATATCTCTGAAAAACCTATATACCTGGCTTATATTATATATATATATATATATATATATATATACATATACATAAACCAGTATGCTAAATACTAATAATAATTTACTTTATTCCCTGCTATTTGCCATCCTATCACCATTAAAACAAATCAATTGTTTTAAATGTCCGGTAGTCCATACTCCCTTATTTATATATAACGTTTTCGTCGTGTTACATATTTAGTAAGGCAAATAGGGCAGTCATCTGCTTGATTCTTAATATAAGCAGCATTATAGTCCTCATCCCACTCTGAGCACCCGGTGCAGCGCCGGTCTTAGATATCGACGGACAATACGGACATGGAAGTGTAGGTAAGAGGCGAGGGTTATTTTCGCAAAATCATTTACTATTTTTCTAGAGAATGTTTACCTTCAACTATCAAAATTTAAAACCAGACTTATACGTGATAAGTTCGGGAACGCATTACGCTCAATTTACCCCCTAATTTGCCGGAATTCTCATATGAATCTCTAAAATAAAGTACTTATTTACACTGCCGTCTTACGGCCCATTTTATCTTATGCTTGCCCTATGTGGGGCTACGCAGCTAATTCCAATACTAAATTACCAGAAAATGCTCAAAATTCCCTTATTAGAAGCATTACAAGAGCATGTAGGTTCACCAAAAATAGAAAAATCTCAAAATTCTTTCATTTAAAGCTTATATTCAAAAATTAGCAATTAAATTTTCCGACATTCTCCCAAATATTAACAATACTAATATTTTAAACTTAGAAAGCTATTATCCAAATGTAAATAAAAAGAGGCCCAGAAGAATAATACTGGACTCATATAATCCCCCTTGCGATTAATTTTTAGTCATTCCCATGTGGTGAATGACCCCTTCTTAATTGTAAATTTTATTCCTTTTTATTTTTTCTTATTAATTTCTCTTATGACAGGACACACCAGGACACCTCTACACCTCCACACCTCTACACCAGGACAGCCAATAGAGTGCTAGCTCACAGATCCCTGACGACCAATGGCAGCCGAGTCTCTCGTCTGCTTAGCATGAATTTTGGACGGATTTATGTTACCGCTGAAACCACTCATCTTAGCCACTCCTACTTTCTCCTTCCGTGTTCACCAATCAGGAAGCACTGTTTCTACAAAGGCCACTCAACATCAGAGCCACAACACATCCAGTATAGGACGGAGGAACGCTTCGCGTTCCGTTTTCCAATGATGCTCAGCGACCACATACAACTTATGCGGGCCCTTCTGGGAACCTCCCCCTCCCCAAGCACTCAATGGATAAACGATGTTTCATTCTACGATATGAGCTTAGGTAGATGGATTCAGTCCTGCAGTAGCAGAATAGTTTTGAGATAAGTAATATCCCGTATGGGCTGACGAACTGAAGCCTTTTATTTCAGAACGTCAAATACATTGTCAAAGAGATTTAATCTGTTGCTAGTTTGATATGACGGGGCAAGGCGCCAAGCGTTGCTTGGCACGAAAAATGAATCAGGTCAAGCGGCGCTTGTTGTCGCTGGAATTGAATCCAAGATGGCAGCCTAGCTGTATCAAATCGTCAGGAAGGTGATTTTAGAGAATTGTTTAGAAAGACAATGAAATATATCAAAAGAAAAATATGGAAAGAGATTGAGAATAACCAAGATCAATCAATAAATAATGAATAACAATATAATGTAATAAAAAATAACATATACTAATAATACTAAGCAGAATATAATAATCTTATAATTTAATAGTAATTATATATAATATTCATATAGTATGATTTAATAATAATTATTAGGTATAATAATCAAAATGAAATTTAATAGTAATTATAAAAAATAATAATCATGCATTGTAATATAATAAAACTTATACCCAAGAAAACTCATATAATGTAAAATTATAAATAAATAACATATTAATAATTATAAATGAATAAAAAATAATAATTATAAATAAAGAACATAATAATTATAAATAAATGGCATGAAATAATATTAATAAATAAATATATAATAAAAAAGCAATTATAAATAACGAATATTATGATTACATATAATAATAATTGTATTTTTATATTGTATTATTAATAAAATAATTATATAATATGTATTCAAATTTATAATGAATATCAATTAAAAAGTACTGAAAACTTGCAATATTCCAAAACTGCAAAAATATCAAGGTAACTATACTGTAATATTATCGCCCATCTTGGAGAACATAAACAACAACTAGGTGAAAGCCCCGTGATATCAAACTAGTTCTTTTAATCTTGTTGACCATGGTCCGTCAGATACATTTCTTTTGCTTTTTACTCAAAACCTACGAGACTGGTAAAGAGAAAGAAATGCTTATAGAAAAACCCAATAGATGGCGGCACTACTTTATTTTGAGTTTCTTCTCTAGTGAAGGGGTGGCCAACCCGCGGCACGGTGGAGTTGTAACAGAGGCTGCGAAGACTTAATAACAAATTGAGAAGGTAATTTACCCACCTCCCCCTACAATTTTGCTGAAACGCGGCTGTCTGCTCAGTTGAAAAAAACCCCTCAAAATTTATTTTAAATACACTTAAATGAAATTCAATAGAAATTCTTCGGATAGAGCAGTGATCCGCAACCCCCGGTTCGCGGACCGGTACCGGTCCATGGATCAAATGGTGCCGGGCCGCCTACAGAACATTAAACTATTGCCATTTTATTTAGAGTGGTGCATTTCTCTTGGATTTGTGCTCAACTTTCCACGGAAATCACTTTATGTTTCACGTTAAATCACTTTTATTCATTTTTGGTGTAACTATATTTTATTCTGAAGGCATATTTAAATGTAACTAAATTAAAATTGTTAAATCAAAACAATCTAAAATATAAACAATCAACGTGTTCCACCCTCAGTGGGCTGCGGTAAAATTATCAAACGTTGACCGGTCCGCAGCGATAAAAAGGTTGCGGAGCACTGGTATAGAGAATGCACCTGCATTATTGTGTGAATTATCTTTCCAAAGCTTTTTTTCACTCGCGAGATTTTAGAATTTGAGGGACCGTATTTTTTAAAATATCTGGAATGAAACAATCGAGCAGTGAGTGCTGACTGTTCTAGAATCAAGATGGGTTGTGGGATTTACAGATATTATGGGACATTAAAATTTAAATTAAAGATTACAGAGAAAAAAGATTGTATTTTCCCTACCCTAGTTGGTCATATATCTTCATTTAAGAACAAATTTTTTTTAGTGATTTTTCAGAAAGAAAATTAGCATATTTCACAATAATGCAGGAACTATCTACCGAAGTTAATAATGTTCCAAGTTATGGTAGATATAAAAATTTAATATCCATTTTTGCAGGATTCTTCCAGTGCTTGATGATTTTCATGGTTGTAAAAAAAAAGTTTTGTCTTTTAAAAAGTCTTTTACCATTTTCTCTGCAAAACGTTAATTGTTATCCACCTGAAATTCAAATCTAAATTATTGATCTACAGAGCAAATATAAAGAATTATGTTGAATTTCGGAAACTTGTGCTAACAAGCAATTTTTGAAATTTATACGATTTGGCCGTCAGATACTGTTGCCGATTTTAATCAATATACGTTTGTAGAACAAATGTTTACTATTAGGAGCGAAATAAAATCAAAATATCGTTCAAAAATAAGTGAGCGGATTAACAATAATTGTGACGGATCTATCCACGATCCTTCAATTAATCCTTTTAGGAAATCTTTGGGCTATCCATTCGCGTTATTCACAACCAACCCTTCGGAAGAAGAAAATCTTGATATTCAAATTAATTTACTTTATACAGTCAAAGTTTCCTAGCTAGAATAGAGAGTAGGAGAGGAGATAAACCCGATTCAGGTGAGATTGTTATTCAGAGTATCATATTTGAATTATTGTGACTAAGAACTTGTTAAGAGGAAATTTTAAAAGTGACGATTGTTCACTGAGATTCAATCGATATTAAATTAAATCGAATGATAGGTTAGATCCTTTATTAAGGTAAGGAACGAGTTTGATAGTCTCCTAATCGTTCATGTATTACGGTCGTTCTTCCACTTTCGCGGTTAGCATCGAGACATTCTCTTTCTATTATTAATTGGATTGGAGTCTTTTCATTGTGTGATAAATAAACAGGTTGATTGGATCATGGCGAGTGTTTCTTCCCTACCTCCCACATATCTAGGCGCCCAAGTGAGAGGTGTTAATCACTCACAATCTAAGTTTGTGCTCTGGTCTAATATGTAATATTATTTCAAAATTCCCACTACTTAAACTTGCATTAAAATTGTGCTCCTTGATTAAAAATTACATAATAAAAGCTAATAAGTACCATTTTCTTCACTTTTTCATTTGTTCGAAAAGATGGAAATAGTATAGGCATAGTTATTTTTTTTATCTGAAAGTAGCACTCTTCCTAAAAAGGATGCTCTAGTGTGTCTGCGTTTTGGAAAAAATACTATTCTTACATGGAAGGAGAAATGTTTAAAGTGGGATGCCCAGTAATTCTCTCCGATCTCTCCATCTGACCATGGTTAAAACTTAGAGATGTCTGGGTAATGGTCGGGGTGGATTTTTGAGCCGAATAGAAATAGGTAGTCGAAAACCTTTAATAAACAAGCTCGAAAATAGGGGGAAAGTATTTTTATTGATTTAAGAAATAGTATTCGCTTTCGATCAAAAATTCTTTTAAACAGATCTTACACTCCAATTCTGTTTTCATTTTTAAGTTTTTTGAAAAAAGTTATTATTTTTCAAGCTATATTTATCATGTTTTCAGATTGAATCGAAAGAGAAAACTCTTGTGATTTTAGCCTTTAAGGTATCCGACTACGTTCGGAACCGTGATTTTAGAAAAAGCACATAAATGAATAATTGTCATGATATTTAGTGTCACTTAGATTAGAATACATATATAAAATTGTTTTAAGGACATTTTGACCAAAAAATTATTTAAATACAATATTTTTGCAAAAAATTAACTTAGAATAATCTTTTTTCCAAATGTTCTTCTTTTGTGAAAAATGCTTCTATTATAATAATATTTTGCCTGCATATAGCTCAGACCTCTCACAGAGCTCAACTAGAATTTTGAAAATTCACTTATTTTCAGAGTTACCACCAATTTAAATAATTATTGGCGTTTTTCTTAAAATTGCTCCCCTCTGTTGTCGTAAAATATGGATAAACCCACTTCTAAGTTACATATTTCAAAAATTCTAGTTGAGCCTCTGTACAGAGGTCTAATCTACATACAGGCAAAATATTATTATAATAGAAGTTTTTTACAAAGGAGATTTGGGAAAAAAATTATTCTTTTTGCCGAAATATTGCATTTATATAATTTTTTTTGTCAAAATGTCCTTAAAATTTTTATACATGTGTTCTAATCTAAGTAACACTAAATACCATGAAAATTATCCATTTATGCGCTTTTTTAAAATCACGGTTCCGAACGTAGTCGGATACCTTAAAGCAGTGCTTCTCAAACTTTCAATATTCGCGACCCAATATTCAATCATAATTTTCATCATGCCCCCTCTCAATACAATAACAATGCATTGAATTCAGTAATACTATAATTTGACGCTTAACCTACAATACGACATTAACCTCTTAAGTGCCACTGGTGTACATAAACGTCTCGCTCAGCCAGTGCGTTAATTGCCCCGGACGTATATATACGTCTTTCTGAAGTACGATCTTTCCTGTGCCCTGCTATTTATAAAATTGTTCCGAAGGCTTTGGAATGCAATAAAATGAACTTGACAGTGTTTGCGAAAGATGTACTTCTTTCAGAGGATTTGCTTATTTATTTCTTTTCTACCTCCCCCACACACACATTACACCACATACGCTCACCTACGTGTTAAACGATAGCATTGGGAAGCGAAGCGAGTAATTTTTAAGCGACATTCAAGGGATTATTTTAAACTGTACAAATTATCAATATAAGTATTAAAATTTGCATATAATTTTATATATGACAAGCCTTTCGGGTCACTGGTAATTATTAAACTTGTTTTTAACTTAGTAGTGTTAAATTAATTATAAAATACATTGCGCAGTACTGATATATAAATATATCAGTACTGCAATGTATTTTAAATTTTAAGTGTATTATATCAGTGTAAATGAGTACTAAACTTTTATTATGTCAGAATATATTTTGTTTGTTTGCTTTTAGTAAATTAAAAAATTTTAAAAAATAATCTCTATTTTTCGACTTTTTAATATGCTCGTGCCCCCTCATAGGGTTATCACGCCCCTAAAGGGGCGCGCCCCACAGTTTGAGAAACACTGCTTTAAGGACTTCTCTTAGAGCCCTTTCGGATTGTTTACAGTCAAAAATATTGTCATCAAATAATTGATTGTTGCATTATTCCTGAACTCTTTCAAGACTGACGATTTATATCAAAAGCGAGTTAAAAATGTACATGTTGAATTTGTTTAAAGGTAGTCAGCGAGCCCGAAACTAGATAACAGAAAATCATTAAATATCATAAAGGATTATATGCGAAAAGGATTTTAGTATTACATTACTTATAAATATTGAATTGCTGAGTAATTAATAATCACATAATGGTTATAGATTTAATTTAAAGCTCTTTATCTCATTCAATATTAATGAATGATAAATAAAAAATTGAATTAGTTTCTCCGCTTGTTGTTCATAGGTTAAAAAAAGTATTTTAAGTATGTTCTATATAAAACGTATATTAAAATAACCGAAAAAAAAATATTGTTTAAATTATTGAAAAGCACCAGGAAAAAGAATGACTTTATAAACACATTATTTCTTCATTTGGAAACCGGTTATGTGGGTTCAACAGTTACTAATTAAAATACAAAATAGGTACCACACAATAATCTATTCAATAATAGTCCTAAATTCTTGTTAATATCTGTCATCTCCGTCATACGGTATAAAATATCCAACTATATTAGAATCTTTAAATCCAACATTTCTATTTAAAATCCTTTTAATAATTGGAGGAAAACACTTTGCCTCTGAAAACGAATTTCATTTTGACGTTTTTATTTTATAACAAGGGATTGACTTATTTTTTAATGTAAGCAAAAAGTACGTCTATACTTTAGAGCAGTTTTTCTAAAATATGAATTTATTATTTTATTGCATTTCCTTGATTCAAGTGCAAATATCTCTGAAAAAGTAATCATCAGCAAAAAGTTCTTTTTCAAATTTTTAAGAATTTTAAGCTTGGAGTTTTCTATAATGTTTTTTTATAGTTTGTAATTTGAAAAAACGTGTTCTCTAATTAACTAAAAACATGTTTCTTCTAATTTAGTTTTAACCTCATAGTTTTATTAGTTTGAAAACTTGGAATAAAAAAATATATATATACATGGGAAAATATTGAATATTTAACTATATAAAATAGAATTTTTTTAAAAAAAGTACCTGGATCATTTTAATGCTGAGAAATTTTTTTGCTTTTAACTGCATTAATCAACTGATCTGGTGCATTTTTTTTTAATTTGTGCATATCACTTTTTCCTTGGATTTTCTTGTGATTTATCCTTAACTTTTCCCGACACATTACATTCTTCATTTTTTTTCACAATAAATAGGCAACCTATTTTCTACCCGATAAGTGATACTCTTACTTATTTTATTATAATTTTTTTTATCATATACTCATTTAATATTTATACTACTTTTTCAGTGAAGTCGGATGATTGTCGACGAAAATAGGTCATTAATTTAAAAATGAGTGGAATGTCATGTCTCTTATACTTAGGTATACTTAATAAAATTTTAGTTTTTATTAGTTTCAAAAATGCGTGATAGTCAAAATAATCCGTACGCTTTTTTCAAAACTTTGGATGTAAAAAAATGGTAGAAATTTGTATATTAATATATTAAAATTTTTTAAATCTGTAGAAGCTAGTAATGGATTTTGTGAATAATGATTTAATTTTACTTCTGAATAAGTTATTTTATTACGACTTGTGCTTAAAATTTCGTTTACTGTCTTTAAACATATTTCCCAAGCTGACATTTAGTACAGGAATAATTTACTAGATGGCAGCACCAAAATAAGTATTGAATATTCCTTGAAAATAGTAGAATGTGAGGTCATGTGAGAATTATTCGGAGGGAGGAGAGTCCTTGAGTTCTTGTTACGCACGAGCGCGATTCAATAGAAACTAAATTAGTAATACTGAACAAGCTAAATAATTTGAAGCAATATCAGATGAGTAAGTAAGAATACAAACAAATCTATTTCATAAGATGCAATATTTTAGAACAATTTTAAATATATTTCCTCTTATACTTTTAAAAAGCTGAAAATTTGTAAATATCTGAAAATACTGTCGATTGATTATTAACGTCGCACTGTTTAGCTACACGAGGGCTTTTGGCGACGGACCACGTAATTTTGAGTGAGTGAGTGAATATTAACGTCGCACTGTTCAGCTACAGCGACGGACCACGTAATTTTGAACCATGGTCAAGTGACGTGGACGACACCTGAGCTGGCACCCCCTCTCCTAACTACCACACCACACCAACGGGAGGACGTTTCAGCTCTCGACAGATTTAACGTGCATCGCTGCCCTACACGGTGAGTCTTTAGTGGTACTGGGCTCGAACTCGTGACAAGGCAACCCACGGTCCGATACCTATACCACTCGGCTACCGCGGCCATGAAAATACAGTCGAACCTTTATATAACGAACCTCTATATTGCGAATTTTCTATAAAGCAAACTTTTTCCTGGAACCTTGAACATTTCACGATTTTCTTCGTAAAATAACCCTCTATAGCGATGTGCATTTTCTATATAACGAACTTTTTCTTTTGTGATTCATTTTTTGTTCTCCCCTTTTTTAAAGTATTTCTGAAAAAAATTTCAAATTATTCTTTCTTTAACACATTTTATGGTGGTCGTAAATCTTGAATTGCTTTCATTAGATCCTAACTCGCCAAGAGAAAAAGAGACGTGGACGTTTCATCCAAGAAATGCAATCTTTAATTCCTATTGCCCAGTTCACTAGAAACATCTTCGATCCGTGTCCCGTGTTCTAATTATAAAATGATGTATATTTTTTTTGTATGTTTAAAAAAAAAACTCCCTGAAAATTCATTAATTTGAGTATAAAATTATTTTCTTAAAATTGAAAATACAGTGAATTCTTCGACAGTTTTTTCCCCCCTTGTTTTCCTTGTAACTTTTCTTTCTTTCTTTTTTTTGGTGGGTATAAGATATATAAAATACATAAATATTAATTTTAAAAAAGTGTGAATAATTACTTTTTTTAATATATAGTATTTATGAATTTAAAATTTGTTTTATGTGGTTTATATATAAAGTATGTTAAAATATGAACCTCTATATAACGAATTTTCCATGTAACGAACTTTTTCCGGGATTTAGAGACTTCATTATATAGGGGTCTGACTGTATTTTCAATAAATAAAAGAAACAAAGAAAGTAATCCATATTTAATTAAATTATGTCTATAGAATGTCTGAAATGTAGAAAATATAAATCAAAGTCCAAAAATTACTCGGGAACATCAATTGGTTTAGTTATTCATCGGGTAAGATTTAATTTCAAACGTAATTCCCATCTTCATAATATTTAAAAATACTAAAATGACCATTTCTTCTCCACACAGTTTTCATTAATAAACAAATTTATAAATTGTTACAATCAAGGGCATAAGAAAAAACATAGGCATTTTTCAGTTCGACTCCATAACATAAACTGGGAAGGGTGACAAAAATACTGATAAATAGGGTCCGCCTTGTGACTAGGAATATGACATTTTTTAAAATTTTTATCAGTTTAAAAAATGATACAAAGCTATTCATTTATTTTTATAAAATAATTCTTTCTTCCGCTTTTTTCGTTATTCCGGATTTTTGGGCATAATTCATAATAATATGCAAATTGATTAATTTATGAGATACAGAAGCAGGAATTGCTTTTCTGGTCAATAATGTGGGCATAATAAAAATATTCTAAAAAACGGAGAGAGTATTAATTTGTTATTTATCAACGTTTCATTAGAAAGCAACACGGGCTGAGTTTGCCCCGACACTCTAAAGCAGGAGTACTCAACCTTTTTTCTCGCCTGGCCGCATACATATGACAGATATTTCACGCGGGCCGCAATATGAGGATTAAGGAGGTAAGCATTATAAGACCAAGGCAATACTGGACACTTAAAATGTGGAAAATTGATCAAAATATTAGAACTCATTTTTGGCTTTTAATTCTATATTATAATCTCTATCAAACACACATAAAAAAATTTGGTTTCCTGCATTTTTTACCGAGTTATAGGGTGGCTTCGACTCCCTTTCATCCATGTGATCAAGCTCCTAGTTTACATTCTACTGTCATACAAACAAAGCTGCCATAATTCGATTTTTTTTTCTTTTGACAAAGACTCTTGTTTTATTTCAAACACTAATTTATCAAGTGCAGAATGGTAGCAAAGTGAGTTTTGACTGAATTGACTGAATTTAGTATTATTTGTGTATAATTAAAACCCAGTTTTATCTATCTATAAAATAGTCATTGCTCCAGTTCAGTTCGCTACTTTACTGTTATTTGTTATTCCTAACCGTTATACACAGTAATAAATAGAAGAAAGAAAATCTTGCAATTCGTACCCGTATGACATTGACAGCAAAATTGGTGGATCTGATTGCTTGATTGATGAAATTTCCCGCTACATTTTTGATAAATTGTTCTTAAATAAGTGAAATTTTTAGTGTAATGGGCTATGAGTGGGCCACTTAGAATAGTTAGGCGGGCCGCATGTTGAATATCGCCGCTCTAAACTATTATCTCCGACAAATTTAATGTGCCTCTCTCAACTTTCAAAGGAACTCGAAACCACGATTCACAGAAGCAACACCAGCCATGAGTTCAAGACCATGAATATTCGTAACTGGCTGCCGAAAGTCTTTAAATATACAAAAATGAAATTATTTGTTCAATACTTTATAATATTTAATCCTGTTCCAGACCAAATTCTGGTGCGAACCTAAGAACTTTGACTGTTTACATTCAGAATTTCTCGTTTGAGAAGTGGCAAACTAAAAACAATGTAATTTCAAGTTGAGTGGAGAAACTAGCTTGTATTTCTTCCGAATTTCAAACACAAGAAATTGAGTGTATAGTTTGAATTAGGGGTTTGCTAGTGCATTATATCTTCCTAGCAATTAATAAAGTTTAACTTTTACGTCTGTTTCAAAAAATTTAAGCAAAAACAAAAGCTTCTCATACAGCACAGAAATTAAATATTCCTTTTTTATTTTGACTGCTTCGTACCTTCTAGTCCTTCCTTAACTCAATATTGGCTGGAATAAAATATAAACAATGTAATATAATCCTTCAACACAGTAGATCTTTTCATTGGGGGCGTTTGAAGGGTGCCTTAATTCTATGACGGCATTTTTGAAAGTAAACCTGTGGCCGCGGTAGCCTAGTGGTAAAGGTATCAGATCGTGGCTTGCCTTGTCACGAGTTCGAGCCCAGTACCCCTAAAGACCCGTCGTGTAGGGGCGCGTTGCACGTTAAATTTGCCATGCATTGGTGTGGTGTCGTATGGTAGTTAGAAGAGTAGGGTGCCCGCTCAGGTGTCGTCCTCGTCACTTGACCATGGTTCAAAATGACGAGAACCGTCACCAAAAGCCCTCGTGTAGCTGAACAGTGTGACGTTAATATTCACTCACTGTTCTCTTAATATGTTAGGGAACAAGACCCCAAAAAAGGAAATATCTAGGATTAAAAAAGCGTTCTGACGATAGTCTCACATTCTGATTTTGATAATGAAAACAGAGAGCATTATTTTTTATAATGCTATTCTTTTGTGTGAGAATTTGTAGAATTCAATTGGACTGGGTGCGTGTTAGGAAACAATTAATAAAGTGAAGGAACAATTGTGACTGAGAAAGGAAACAACATCTTAATACTCGAGGAAGCAATTCAAGAAAGCAAATTGAGGAATTAAGTGTAACTAAAAGATTCGATCACTCATCATTAATTCCTAATATAGCTTTGTTGTTAAAATAAAATTAAATTGGCACCTTTCATTTATAAAGGGAAGTGAAATGAGCCATACTCACGGCAAAAATACTTTGAACTACTTCCGAGAAAAACAAAACTAGAAGAAATAGTTGACTTCATTTATCAGTTTACTATTTTTTACCTGTTTTAGGAAATGAGCATGGGGTTGCTTGAAGAAATAGACTCGATAGAACAGAATAAAATCATTCTATACAAAGCAACCAAATTAAGAATAAATCTCGCAATTTTTTTTCTTCTTCTGCACACAATACATTCCGTGTAACATATTCTTGAATTCCGCCCTATGAAATCAAAGGTCTGTTTCGGATTCAAGCGAAAAATTGGTATTTATTGCACATTTTATAATGGTTTATAATTAAGTATTCAAATTGATTACAAAAGAAGTATGTTTTACTAGCTGCTATACCCGTTCTTCGCACGGTTTAATGGAAAAATTAAACAATACAGATTGAAGGATAAAGAAGTTTTTATTGCATTAATTTTACGTGAGTTGTAAATTAAACAAAAACAAAACTTTTCGCATATCTCAGCTGAACAAAAAACCATATTTGTTAAATTTTAAGTCTGTATATCTAATAGAGTTCATAAAAAGAATTTTTTTATTTATTTATAACGCTCCGTAACTCTCATGTGGGTCAATTTTCGAAAAAACACCTTCTTAAGCTAATCTCTGCTCAGCAAAAGTAACATATTGTTACAAATTTTGTGTAATGAATGCTTAAAATAGTGTAAATAATTTATTTCTCTAGATGTGTAATACGTTAATATTACTTTCTGTTGTATTTAATTTACGTTAAAATTGTAATATTTTCAAGCAACGCCATTCCTTACATTATCATAGCGATTCAAAAAAACATAGCGAAATGCTGGCGATAGAGCCAAGTTGACATCCTTTTTGTGACCCTGTCAGCAACTTGGCGATTGATTGAACAGTGCAGAAGCTGATATACTGTAGCGCCACCTGGTGGAGATCTGCAACAAAGAGGATAGCACAACATCCTGCTTTACAAAAAAATACGTATACATGCCAATTTTACTAGTGATCGATTGAATGGTGTTGGAGTTATGCGATTTCATATATACACACAAATATCCATTTATATATAGAGAGATAACGCATTCAATTATATCAAGGTTGTTTTCGCCCAATGTACGAAAGCCTGAATTAAACGTGAATTTTCCGACAAAAAAACGCGTACATTTTCATGAAGACTTGTGATGTTGTGATTCAAATATCTGTTTACACTGAAGCCTTTTTCATCTTACATAATATTCCCTAGATCAGGGGTTCTTAACCCTATGCCCGTGAAGCTATTTTTGCCCACCCGCCATTGTCCGTTTAATACAATCTTTTGAAAAAAAGGAGCTTTCACACAAATTAAAATTCTGTTTCGTCTCCCATATTTATGTGAATCATTGTTTTTTCAACAATGAACACAATTAAATCACACAACAATCAGATTTCGATTGAATGATAACAATCTCGAAGATGCTTTAAGATTGGGAATATCAATTTATACGCCTCACTTTGAAAAATTAGTGGATAATATGCAATGCCAAAAATCACATTAACTGTAACTATTTTGAATTTTTGAATTGATAGCTTCTTTAAGCATTTTGCTGGAGAGTGAACTTGAATGATGCATTTTAAAAAGCCCAGCATTGTTACGTTCGGGTTTGTAACGCTCGTAACAATACTACTGAATGGTATAATAATACTACTCGTAACAATACTATTAAATCATTTGGGTTTAATGAGTCATGTATCGGGGAAATATGTGCAGCGAAATGTAGAGCAGAAAATGGACAAATAACTCTAATGTGTGTGTGTGGTTACTATTTATATTTCACCAAATCAAAAGAGTAGAAAATTATGTTCATTCACAAAATTGAGTTGCCTACACGAACCCACAATTTTTTTAAAGGAAACCCTCGAAACCACGATTCACAAAAAAACACCAGCCATGATTCAAGACCATAATATTGGGTAACTGGCTGGAAAGTTTTTAAAAATATAAAAAAAGAAATTATTTGCAATACTTTATAAAAATTTTAATCCTGTTCCAGACCAAATTTTGGGGTGCGAACCTGGGAACTTTGACTTTTTCAATTCAAAAATTTTCCCTTTTGAGAAGTGGCAAACTAAAAACAATGAAATTTTCCCGGTTAAGGGGGGAAACTGGCTTTATTTTTTCCCGGAATTTCAAACAAAGAAATTGAGTGTATAGTTTGAATTGGGGGTTTTTAGTGCATTATATCTTCCTAGCAATTAATAAAGTTTGCCCCCTTTCTTTTCCCAAAATTTTAAGCAAAACAAAAAGCCTTACACCCCAAAAAAAATTTTTTTTTTTGACTCCCAAAATTTCAGTCCCCCTTTCTCCAATTTCCAAATAAAAACCGAAATAAACCTTCAAATTATAGATCTTTTTCATTGGGGGTTTTAAAGGGGGCCCCTTTTCCAATTGCGGGGCTTTTTTGGAAAAAACCTGGGCCGCGGAGCCTAGTGGAAAAGGGTATCAGATCGTGGTTTGCCCTTTCACAGTTATTAGTCCCCCAAAGCCCCGCCGGAAGGGGGCTTGACGTTAAATTTCCCAGGGCCAGGGGGTTGGTTTTTCGTATGTAGAAAAAGGGGGTTTTGCCCCCCAAAACTTTATGGAAGGTTAAAAAACCGAGAACCGTCACCAAAAGCTTTTGTAGCTGAACAGTGGGGCTTAATATTCACTCCCCGTTTTTCTTAATATGTTGGGGAACAAGACCCCGGGGAAATATCTGGGAAAAAAAAGTGTTTGACGAAAGTCCCTTTTTCTGTTTTTGTGAAGAAAAAATTTTTTTTTAAAAGCTACCTTTTGTAAAATTTGTAGAATTAATTTGGGATTTGGGTGCGTGTTGGGAAAAACAATTAATAAAGAAAGGGGGAAAACAATTTTTATAGAAAAAAAATCTTAATATCGGGGAAACCAATTCAAAAGCAAATTGGGGGAATTAAGTGAATTTCAGATTCGATCACCATTTTAAATTTCCCCTAAAGGCAATTGTAAAATTAAATTTTGGCAACCTTTTTCATTTATAAAGGAAGTAAATGAGCCATACCCAAAAAATATTTTAAACTACTTGGGGAAAAACAAAATAAAAGTTTAATTTTCTTTTTACAGTTTACTTAAAATTTTGGGAAAAATGAGCATGGGTTTGTTTGAAGAAATGACTGAAAAAAAGAATAAAATCATTCTATACAAAGAAACCAAATTAAAAATAAATCTCGCAATTTTTTCTTTCACACAATACACCCCCAAAGGTAACATATTCTTAATTCCCCCCTTAAATCAAATTTGTTTTCAGGTTTTAAAAATAGTTTTTGGGAAACATTTTATAATGGTTTAAAATTTAAGTAAAAAATTGATTACAAAAAGTATTTTTATTTCTTGCTATCCCTTTTTTCCAAATTTTTTAAAGGAAAAATTAAACAATACGGGAAAAAAGGATAAAAGTTTTTCCATTTTTTTACGGATTAAAAAAAAAAAAAAAAAATTTTCCCAATCTCACCCTGAAAAAAAACCATATTTTTAAATTTTAAGTTTTATATCTAATAGAGTTCATAAAAAAATTTTTTTTGTCATAACGCCCGAAAATTTCATGTGGGTAAATTTTCCGAAAACCCCTTCCCCAAACTAATCTCTGCTCATTTAAAAAAGGAAATTTTTTAAAAATTTTTAAGAAAAATTTTTTTAAAATGGGTGAAATTTTTATTTTTTTGGGATGTAAATACGTTAATATTACTTTTTTAGGTATTTATTTACTTAAAAAGGGTAAAAATTTTAACGCCTTTCCCTTACATTTTTCAAAAAGCGATTAAAAAAGGGAAAAAAATGTTGGCATAAAAGCCGGGGCATTTTTTGGACCCGTCAGAAACCGGCGATTAAATTGAACGGGCGGAAGTTGATAAAATGAAGCGCCACCTGGTGGAGATTAAAAACAAAGGGGAATAGAAAAAAACCCCCGTTTTACAAAAAAATACGTATCATCCAATTTTATGGTGACCCGTTTGAATGGTTTTGGAGTTAGGGGATTTCGCTATATACAAAAATTTTCCTTTTAATTAGAAAACGCATTAATTTAAATTTTGTTTTTTTCCCCAAATTAAAAGAAATTTAAAAAGTAATTTTCCGACAAAAGCGAAATTTTCATAAACCCCGGTTTTTGGGTTTTTTAAATTTTCGTTTCCCCAAAAGTTTTTCATCTTCATAATTTTCCCAAATCGGGGTTTTCCCTTTCCCCCGTAATTTTTATTTTGCCCCCCCCTTTTACCCAATTTAATAAATCTTTTAAAAAAAAGGGGGTTTTCCCACAAAAATTTAAAAAATTCTGTTTCTTCCCCCCTATTTTTAATGAATTTGAAACAATAACAAAATTAAATCACACAACAATCAGATTTAATTGAATATAAAAACCCAAAAAGATGTTTTAAAGATTGGGAATATCAAATTTATCGCCTCACTTTGAAAAAAAAGGGATTTACGAAAAAATCCATAACGGGAAAATTATTTTAAATTTTTTAAATTGGCTTTTTAAAAGATTTGCTGGGGGTAATTTGAATGATGCTTTTAAAAAAACCCCAGCTTTAAATTCTTCCGGTTTGAAACCCCCTGTAACAAAAATCTAAAATGGTATAATAATCCCTACCCCTAACAATATTTAAATCTTTTTGGGAGAATGAGTCTTTAATGGGGAAATATTGCAGCGAAAATGGGAAAAGAAAAGGGACCAAAACCCCGAATTTTGTTTTTACTTTTTTTTCCAAAATCAAAGGGGAAGAAAATTACCAAAACACCAAAAAAATTGGGGGCGCCCCCGGGAAACCGGACCCAGTTTTTTCGGACAAATTGCCAATTTTTTTAAGTGAGGTTTTTTAAATGTAGATTTTTCCCAAAAAGGGAAAAAATTTTTTCAAAGCCCTTTTTGGGGGAAAAAGTTTTTTCTTAAAAAAAATTTTTCCAAAAATTCCCGGGGAAAATTTAAACAAAAGACCAAAAAAGTTTATAAAAAAAATTTTTTTGAAAAGCGGAAAAAATACCTGACGGATTTTTTTAAATTTAAAAAATTTTTTGAAATTTTTATTTAAAACCCGATTTACAAAAACCTATTTTTTTCCTTCCAGTTTTTTAATTAGCAAAAATATTGTTTTTTGCCGTTATTTTAAAAGAGTGTTTGGGAAAAATAATTTTTAGAACAATATTAATACCCCAATTTTTTTACCATTAAATTTTTTTAAAATAACATTTCAAAATTTAAAGTTATAATTTGGTTTTATATAATTAAAAAATTTTTTCCCCCTTTTTTATTTTTAAAAGGGGAATTTTCCATGATGCTTATGATTGGAAAAAAAATAAATCAAAAAGAACCCCTTTTTTTTTTAACCCACCCCCAAAAATTTTCCCCAAGTTTTTGATGTCCCAAAAAAAATGAAAAAACCTGCTTTAGATTTTTTGGGTATTTTTTTTATTTAAAAAAAGGGGGAAAAAAAGGAAATTTTAAAACCCGGGAAAAGGGGGTTTTCCCTAGGATAAAAAACCATATGAAAAAATATCCCTTTTTTTTTTTAAGAATAGTAAGCCAGAATAAAATGAATGTTCAGCCATATCAAAAAAGAAAAAATTTTCCGTTTTGGGTTCGAAAAAAGCTTTTCTTAAAAATTTGGGGGGAGCCGGTTTTTTAGCCTATTAAAACAAATCTTAAAATAAGAGAGCAAAAGAAAAAGTAATAATATAAAAAAATAAAAAGTCTTTCTTCCTCCTTCCAGTTGAGCGAAGACTTAAAACATTAAAGACTTTTTTTCGCCAAAAAAAATTTTATTTTTAAGCTTTTCTCAAAAAACCCCAGAACCCTTTTTTAGGGGAACCCCAACTTTCCCTTCCCGGACAATGTTGAGTTTATACAGAAGGATGCCCCTTAAAGAATTTTCTCGGCGTAGTTTTGGGAAATTTTTAAACCCTACCAATTCCCCCTTCTCTCTCTATATAAATTTTTTTCTCGTTCAAATTTTCAACCTTTTAATTTAAAACTTTTATTCACCCAAATTTCAAGTTCAAAAAGAAAAATTTTTAAAATTTAGGGATTACACTTTTTTTAATCATTTTTTTAAATAAATTCTTTAAATTTAAATTTAAAATTTAAAATTAATTATTTTGCCCAAAAGGGTTGATTCCTTCCCCAGAAAAAGTAGGCTTTTAAAAACAATGAAAAAAGTTGAACCCAAAAACCTTTTTTCCTTTCCCCAAAACCAGATGTGCATTTTTAGAACAATCCAGAAATCATGTTTTTCAATTCCTCTGCTATTAGTTCACTCTCTCCTATATATATATATATATATATATAATTTTTAAATTTTAATAAAATAAAATATTTTTTCCAAAATTCCTTTTTTCCCATTAAAAGTGGGAAATTTGGGCTTAAATTTTTTTTAATATTATTGAATTTTTAAATTAAATTTCCCAAATTTTTTATTTTTTTCTTTTCAATTCCTACTATTGCTCACCTTTTATATATTTATCTTAGGGGAATTTTTTCAATCTTAATAAAATACATTTTAAAGTCCCTAAATTTTGAAATTTTATATACATAATTATTTTGGATGACAATACAGTCATTTAATTATAATTTATAAAAATTAATTGATTGAAACTAATTATTTAAAGAATTACAGATACAGCCCCGCTGATTTCATTTTTAGCGACTTGTGTCAAAACTCGAAAAGATTTTTTTTCTCATGTTTTAAAGCATTAAGTTGAACTGAAATTTTATAGATCCGATTGTTTTGGATGACAATACGATACTTTAATGACAATTAATTAAAATTAACTAAATGAAACTAATTATTTAAAGAATTACAGATACGGTCACGTTAGTTTCATTTTTAGCGACTTGGATCAAAACTGTAAAAGATTTTTTTTTCTCACGTTTTAAAACATTCATTTGAACTGAAAATTTCTTTACACGATTGTTTTGGATGACAATACGATACTTTAATGATAATTAATAAAAATTAATTATCGCTTAGTGTTATGATTCTGTCATATATATATATCCATATTTATATTTTAACTGTAACTATTTACTAAAAAGTAGCTAAAATAAAATGTTTTTTTGTTGATCTAAGTAGGAACTGAGTTATTTTTTCTTATATTACTTGTTTACAATATACGTTTATGTATAAATAGACTAAATCATTTTTTATTCAATTTTCTTTTAATGTCAAAATTAATTTTATTTACATTTCTTTTATTTGAACCTTTGTAGTCCCATTTAAAGTAAAAATAGTAGATTCATTTACGTTTTTAGAGCGAAGGAGGAAAAAAAATTGGGCCAAACGCTCGCGTTTTTATGTGTGGCATTTCTATCAAATACACGATAATAATTCGTGGAGGACAAATAAGTGCATGAATTAAAATAAAAGATCTAACTAGTAATTTCTTTTCTTATATTTTATCTTTAAGTGGCTGCTATAGCCGAGTGGTCAACGTTGTGAACTCTTAGAGCTGGCGATGTCTATAGGTAAAATAGATTGGTATCCTGTTCCTGATGAAGACCTGTTGTGTAGAAAGACCTAATGTACGTTAAATTTTTCGAGGGTCAAGGTTCTCACGTTGGATTGTATGGAAGTTTGGAGAGTGGGGTGACAGTTCCGGTGTCTTCCTCTTCACGAGGGGGTCTCAAAATTATGAGATTCGTCGCCAATAAACATCGTAACGCTTCAAAGAGTGTGGCGTTAATAAGAAAATCAAATCAAATTTCATATTCAAAGAGTATAGAGTTAGATTTCTAAAAGAGCGCGTGATCTTTATTTCGTTTAACATGAATCTGTTGTTGTTCATACTATTATTAATCACACACAACATTTTTTTTACTGAGAAAATTTTGAATCTTCGTAGAATCGACGAATTTTATTATTCACGATATGTTAAATATCATTGGGAAAATATTCCTCTGTAAATATTTTCTAAAAAAGCATTATGAAAATACTCTTCAGTAAATCTCAGTAATATTACACCTGTTTTTAATCGATTTTCTAAATTTTTCACGCTTATGTAATCGAAAAGATTAAATGAATTTAATTTAAGGAGAATCATAAAAAACTTTTTTAATTATAAAAAGCAATTAAAAATCTTTTTAAAGGTAGATGAATCATAAAACACAGGGAGAGGTTTTGTCATTTATTATATATAATTAATTATTTTTTTGTAAAATCCCTAAGCAATTTCGAATATATTTAGTATAAGACTTGCAGCTAAAAATGACAGGTTTAAAAAAAACACGCTGTTATTGAAAATTAGTTTTATTGAAATTTTAGAAACAGTAAATATTAAGTGTTTATATTGTTTTTTTTTTTAAAAAAACAGGTAATATAACAAAAAAAATTTTAAGTCAATTTCTACTTGGATCAACAAAGAAAATTCTTATTTTAGTTACTTTTTATTAAATAGTTACACAATTGATACAAATATGTATATATACATAGGACAGAATCACTCTATTAAGTGACAAAATAGAAAGCGATTTTCCTTGTAAATTTTCCATTTTCTTTCCTATATATAGTATTGTGGACTGTTTTTTGTGTTACTTTTTATTCATTCATTAAATTTACTCATTAGTATAGTAAAAAAGAAATCACATTCTCTCAGAAATTAGGCCATCTCAGGTGGGATTAAAACCCACGAACTTTGGATCAGAGCTCCAACGCGCTATCCGTTGCGCTACAGGGACACAACGAACGATTTTCCTTTCTATAAATGCTGTTGTACTATTATTTTTTTTACTATTGATACATTTTTTTGTTTAATTAACGAATTAATATTTTAAAAAACTGTATTAACATCATCATCCACTACAAGTTTAAAAAATATATTTGTACTTGAATGGATGATAGAAAGTATTTTATTAACAATTGAAAATCTGAACAATATATATATGGCAATAGCTTATTTATTGTACTCAGCTTTAACGCGTGCTCTGCATTTTTGAGCACAATTTTTATGTAAGTTACGTTTTTCTTGTAATGGATTTAGACATTTTATCCATTATATTCAATAGGTTTTTGTTCAGTATTTTTAACATAAGGGGGAAGGTTGGCTGGCCACAAGACATGTTCAACCCCACTTTTATATAAATTATTTTATATATAAGCTGTCCTAAGTCAGCAATGTTTATAATACTGCAGCATCCATTTTAAAATTTTAATTTCTCATATGACTTTCGATATATGGTTTCATACAATCTCAATATTTTTCAAAAAAATTTGACTGTTCATCTCTCATTTGTAGAGAATTTAGACTATATATATATATATATATATAGGGAGAGAGTGAAATAATAGTAGGGATTGAAAAAAACCGCACAGCACGTGGAGGTGATTAATCCTGACTTGCATAATCTCACACAGAAGACATTCACTGTAGCCTGACTTTTGTTTTGTAATTTCAAAAAGAAATAATGTGACTTTAAGAAGCGAAAGTGGAGCCGCCGTCTTGCTTCAGGTAAGCTATCGCATGTTTTCTCTTAAAAAAGAGCAACAGAATCAAAGTACGTCAACACTTGCGCAAACTGATGACGTCTGGGAAGTGATCAGATTCGTCTGTTTCTAGGCATCAAACGACAATCGATGACATTAATTGTGTCTCAGGTAGAAAATGTAAAAATAATCCTCTTAGAGTCAGAAAAGAAAATATCAACATGCACAGTATTATTATGCATAGATAATGAGCAACGTTTCGAAGAAGTATAGGTCACAAATTCAAAAATTCTATTTCTTTATTTTACGTTAGAAGAAATGGAAATCAAACTAAATATAAATTAGTTTATTTTATTTATTAATTTTTTTTAATGCGCAACTATATAATTTGTAATGTGAATACCCTTAAGGTATCCGACTACCCTAAAATCCTGTGTTTTTTTTTTAAAATGGACAAATTTTTTCTTAATGATATTATTTAATAGACCATCTTATTAGCTTTATAAAAGTTTTTTATTTATAGGGGATCCGAATTATCTTAAGCCAAATCATAATGGGATATGTTTGATTTAAATTTCTAATAGAATTAAGAAGAGTTATTTAAATTTAAAAATGGTTTTTTTCCTAATTTATTCCTTTAAATTTTTTCGTTTGATTTGTGTGATATCTTATTAATTTAAAAATATCCAATTTAAAATCATGATTTTTTTTTTAAATTGACGATTTTTTTAATGATTTTAATGGTTCATAAGTTTTTATTTTTTTTTTTTTTTTACCAAAAACAAAAAATCGGAGAAAAACAGATGCCAAAATTTTCACAAACATATAAGATGTTTAAAATTTAACGAAAAAGGGTTTTTCTTGAATGGAATTTTTTTGAAAAACCAAACGAGGACGGTTGCTCAAAAAGTTTTTTAAAAAAATTTGCTGAAATTTTTATGAATGTTTTGATAACAGTAAAAATGTTTTAACACCTTAAATTTTTCAATCACTGTTTTTTTACAAAATTTTAAAATTTTAGAATATAATCCTTTTTTTCAATTTCATAAAACTAAGATAAATTTCTTAGTTTTTTTAAAAATTAAAATGTTTTTCCCAAGACTTTTTAAAAGAATATCAAAGTAATGCATAAAATTGAAAAAAGAGAATTTGTTCATTGACTATTTGATAGAGGCCCCTTTTTTGTAATTTTTTGTAATTTTTTACATTTAGTAGAAAAAGGTTTTTTTTTCTTTTTTAAATTTTTGCCTTTTTTTTTTTTAAAATATACAAATAAATTTAAAACTACAAAACCCCAATTTCCCTTTTTTAAAAAAAATTGTCCAAGTATGGATACCTTAATCTTTTTATTAACTGTAATATTTTAATTGTTTAGTAGAAGTTCACATTGTGATGTGCTCTCATTTTTTATATACCAATATCTTATAAAATTAGATATGTTTTAAATAATTTTCTTTATTTCCCCATTTCAAGTTTCCCCTCGGGGGAAAAGTGGCCGCGGGCCGAGCGGTCAAGGTTTTGGATCGCACCTTTTGCACGATTTCGGCCCAGTACCACAAAGACCTGCAGTTAGGGGCTTTACGTTCAATCTGTGGGGGTAAAGTCCCCCCCCGGGGTGTGGTGCTGTAGTTGGGAGGGGGGTGCCAGCTCATGTGCGTCCTCGTCACGACATAGTTCTGGCGGGTTCGTCCCCGCCCCGGCTGAACAGTGAGATGTTTATCTTCACTAGGGTGAAAATACCCCAAAAACACTGGCGAGTAGCCCCGGGGGCCCTATATCAATTGTGGGACCTTTTGGGGCCCCAAATATTTTGATTTTCGCTTTGCATTTGGTTCCCCTTAAAATGAGGGCCCATTTTAAAAATGCGCCCCTGGTAGAAGAACTGATGCACGTGAAATATGTTGAGGCTCCAATCTTTGCGTTGTCGTGGTGTAGAAATTGGAGGAGTTGGCTTCAATAATAAAGGATGAGGAGTGTCCCCATTAGCTTTCTTTTATTTTAAAAAAAGGAACATTTTTGTTTCCGGGGGCTAAAAAATTGCAAAGTGAGTGAGTGAATATTATATAAAGTCGCACCTTTCCCCTTACCTTGGCTTTTTGGGGGCCAAAAATTATGAACTATGGTCATGTGACGAGGATGAGACTTGAGCTGGCACCCATCTCTCTTAACTACCATACCAATGGGAGGACGTTTTAGCTCTCGACAGATTGAACGTGCATCACTCCCCTACACGGCGGGTCTTTAGTGGTACTGGGCTCGAATTCATGACATGCCTACCATGATCCGATACCTTGACCATTGGACTACCGCGTGAGTGAGGGAGTGAATATTAACGTTGCACTGTTCAGTTACACGAGGGCTTTGGGCGACGGACCACGTCATTTTGAACCATAGTCAAGTGACGTGAACGACACCTGCGCTGGCACTACCTCTCCTAACTACCACAGTGCACCAACGGGAGGACGTATGAACTCTCGACAGATTCAACATGCATCGTTTCACTTAACAACGGGTCTTCAGCGGTAGCCAAAATTTAAAAAGGGCAGTAATAATTATTTGTGGAAAATTACCACGAGAATTTTGTAGTGACGTTAATATAGAAATCACACACACACACCAGGAAGGGCTGATAGTGAGAAGGGAAGGGGAATTTGCATGACAATATGTTATGCATTCAAAAATGTTCCGTGGCAACGCCGGGGGGAAAGAAACCTGTCTGATAAAGAAAAGAAGCGAAAAATAGTTCGAAACAGGGAATTTTAAGTTATACACTCGGTAAAAGCCCGAGCAACGCCGGTCTAAGTGGAGGGAAAAAAAGAAAAAGTAATTTTGAAAAAAAATATTGCAAGTGCTGATTTTGTGAAGGGAAGGGACAATTTATAAAAGTAGAGAAAGACCGTGCACAACGCCAGACCATGCAACTATATAGTCAGCATTATTAAAACAACCGATCTATTCAAAGTCAAACGTTATGGTTTTGAACAAATACAGGCAAAAAAAGTACTTTTGAAATCCAATTTTATTTTTTAAAGAATAACGCAAAAAAAAAAAAAGAGAGAGAGAGAGAGAGAGAGAGAGAAAGACACAGTAATTAAACGAATGATTGGATCAAATTTGGTAAACATGGATAGGCAAATGTTATAAGCTGTGAGCTTATAACATTTTTTATACACTTTTCTTGCGATTCTAATGATATTTTATAACCACATCTGTGTGTTGACTATTAAAAAAATTTCTTCTGGAAGCTATGGGAACCAAAAAAATAAATAAATAAATAAATAAATAAAATAAAAAAAAAATCATAAATTTGCACTATACGTGATTAGCTCCGACGTAATCACCATGCTTTTAAGCATCATTTAGTTTCTCTGTTTTGATTAGATAATTCAGTCTTAATTCCTTTATAAATTCCTAGCTGGTATACCCGTTTTTCGCACGGGTGAATTGAAAAATTAAACAATACAGATTGAAGGATAAAGAAGTTTTTAATGAGTTAGTTTTACGTGAATATCAAGTTAAACAACAACAAAAAAAAACTTTTTGCATATCTCAGCTGAACCCCCGTATTTGTTAAATTTTAATTCTGTAGATCAGATAGCTGATAAAAAGGATCTTTTTATTTATAACGGCCCGTAACTCTCTTGTGGGTCGATTTTTGAAAACACCTTCCTAAGCTGATCTCTGTTCAGCAGAAGTAACACATGGGTACACATAGTGTAAAATATTTATATCTGGATGTGTAATACGTAAATATATTACTTTCTGCTGTATTTATTTTATGTTGAAACATTTGCAAGCAACGCCGTTCCTTACATTATAATGGCGATTCAATAGAAACATAGCGAAATGTTGGTGATAGAGCCAAGTTGGCATCATTTTTGATGACCATGTTGGCGATTGACTAACGTTGCAGAAGTTGATATGCTGTAGTGTCATATATACAAACATCCATTTATATATATATATATATAGATTACCATTAAAGGAGAACCTATCCTAACGAAATCTCTCTGTTCTTGGTGACCCTGTTGGCAACTTGGCGATGGATTGAACAGTGCAGAAGATATGCTGTAGCACTATCTGGTGGGGAGCTGCAACATAGTACAAAAACCTTCTCCATAAAAAGATACATATACATGCCAATTTTAATAGTGATCGGTTGAACGATTTGGGCGTGATGCGATTTCATATATACAAGCATCCATTTATATATATAGATTGGGTAGAATATAATTTTCTATAATATTTTTATTTGTGGATGTTTCTAAAAATGAAGAGTTATGTTCAGTAATCATTATATATGAAACGTTTCTAATCGGAGCTTGACTGAATTACTCAAAGTTTTGTGCTTTACGAAAAAAGAAGTCTGCCAACGATAGAAAAGAATCATGTTTCATGTATTTTTTCAAAACTGATTTTTTTTCGTTTTCGTCGAGTTGTGGTTTGGAGTCCTGATGCCAATAAAAATCTGCCGTGTGCAGGGGAGGCTGCACTTTAAATTTGTCGTGGTTGAAAGTCTTCACGCTGGTGCCTGCTCAGGTGTTGTCCTCGTCCTTGACTATGGTTCAAAATGACGAGGTCCGTCGCCAATATCCCTCGTATTGCTTCCCAATGCGACGTAAATTAAAAGCAAATTCTGACCGGTTTCAGTAAAACCAACAAACGACTTTGTGACTGATCTATACGCGTTCCTTCAATTAATCCTCTTGGGAAATCTTTGGGCTATCATTTCGCGTTATTCACAACCAACCCTTCGGAAGAAAAGAATCGTGATATTTAAATTAACTTACTATACATAGTCGAGGTTTTCTAGCTTGAAGAGAAGATATACTCGAGTCAGGTGAGATTGCGTATAATATTAGAATTATTGTGATTTGAGACTTATTAGGAGGAAACTTTAAAGTGACGATTGTTCACTAAGATTGATTTGATATTAGATTAAATTGGATGATAGGTTAGATCCTTTATTAAGGTAAGGATCAAGTTTGATAGTTTCCTAATCGTTCGCGTTTTACCGTCGTTGTTCCCCTTTCGCGGTTTGTATTGAGACATTCTCTTACTGTTATTAATTGAAATTGTATCTGTTCTTTGCGTGGTAAATAAATAGATTAATTGGACCATATCGAGAGTTTCTTCCCTACCTCCTATGCATCTAGACGCCCGAGAGAGAGAGAGGTGTGAGCCTCTCACAACCTTTCAGATAACATGACTGTTTTACAATACACGAGAAAGACACAACGAAGACATAAGGACTCTCTCTCTCTCTCTCTCAAACTGTCAATCTTTTTTAAAAAAAAATAAAGCAAAGGAGAAATTGAAGTTTTTTTTTAAAAAAAATTCTTTTCGACGAAGAAGTATGGAAATGCCGAGTCACTAAGTGCATTTGAAAATTTCCGAGCTCTTCGTTTCTTTACAAAAGACAGGATTCTCCCTGAACCATAAAAAGTTCGACTTTCGAATATTTTAAACAAGACCGAGACCATGACATTATTCCTTTATTGCCAGAAGAGGAAGACCTTTAGTAAGGTTCGATTAAAAGATTTTTTTAATGCGGCTGGACCTTAGAGTTAGTTCAATAAGACTCACTTCTTTCATGTGCAGAATTTAAATCCTTGAAAATAGAGGAGAATTCAAGGATGTCTAACGTTTCTAACAAGCAGTCATGACTCCAGAACCAAATGTAAAATAAAATTGGAGTTATCCACCCCACCATGTTCTTCATAAACATGTGTTCATTGCTTAATGAGGTTTTACCGCTATAGCTGGAAATAAGGATAAGCAAAAATCTTCAATAGTTTTATAATAAAATGTTTGAAATTTATGCGAATTTAAACAGAGTTCAAAGAATAATAGCGCTTTATCTATATATACAAAAAATAACACGAAATGAATTATTTGAAAATTTTTTTTTTTATACATATAAGTACCTAGAGAACAGGTCAAGGCCACTTGAGATTTACACAAAACTCTTAAATTTCCCCTCATCAATTAACTCAATCGTTCACGAAGTCAGAATTGAAATCTTTTTCAAAGTGTACTTTTGAAATACGTTTCCAATTGCTTTCAATAGCCACTTTAAGCTCAATTTGGTGCCTCAAGTTTTATCATTTTCATAAATTTCCCGCTCCAAAAATTTTCCTTTGGGATTCAGTCAGGGTTTTTTGGAGTTCATTCAAGGAGTTTAACACGCACACATTATTAGCTTGAAACTAGGGTTTTACAGAGCTTAAATGGGCTCAATTCATGTGACGTCATATGATATTGATAAGCACGTGCTTCTAGCCAATCCGTTCAAAAGCTCATGTGACGTCATAGCCCCACGATAAAAGCAATCATGCGTTTACAGCAAATCAGTTCATGTGCTTCGTTGTTGTCAACTTTAGATCTTTTCAAAAACTTTCTCTTAAAAAGTAGACAAATGCATTTTATTTAAAAATATATGCATAAAATAATATATATTTTTTTATTTTGAAATCTTTTGAAGAATTTTTGTATAGCATTTGAACATAATTACTCAATTATGAAATTCAAAATTTTATCTAAGTTTTGCAAATTGAACCACAAGTATAATTAGTTGGATGTCTGTTTTTTGAATTCAATGGAGAATACGTGTTTGTCTTTATCTTTTGATCGTCATGAATTGAGCCCATTACGCATAAATTGCATTGTCCTGTTTAAATATGTTATCAGAGATGCCGCCGGCAATAAACTTTCTGCAAGGATGTCTTGGTAGTCTTCTGAATTATTTTTAGCTTTCAAATAAGCAACTGGTGTTGTTCCATTATCACAGCAAACCAACACTAAATCATCTCATATTCCTCATCATATTGTCTCTTCGAACACCTGGACGACTAAAGAAGGGTACCATGTCAATAATATCTAAAACCCTTGGATCCAAAGTTTTCCCGTTAGCGTGGTTGCTCGGAGATGCAGGTTGCTAGATCAGGTGTCGTTCTCGTCACTTAACCATGATTCAAAGTAACGAGGTTGTCCCAATAGCTCCATTATGGCTTCATAGTGTGACGTTAACAAACACACACTCACAGCACAACGGGTCTTAATCGAAATCAGGACTCGGAACACCAGAATCATCTTGTAATAAACAAGAATCAACGAAACATTGCTATTGAATTGTGATTTAAAACGATAAATCAGCTGTTTCTCAAACTGTAGGGCATGCCCCCTTAGGGAGGGGGCGTAATAACTCTACGAGAGGCGTGCGATCATATTAAAAAATCAAAAACAAAAGATTATTTTTAAAAAATATTAATTTACTGTAAGTAACAAGCAAAATGTTATTCTTACATAATAAAAAATAAAATACATAATTACACTGATACAATACACTTACAAATGTATTAGTCTATACAACGTATTTTATAATTAATTTGAAAGTACTAAGTTAAGAACAAGTTGTATAATTACCAGCGACCTTATGGGTTTGTATTAAAACTTATCTTGATAATTTGTACGGTTTATAATGAATCGCTTAATTGCCAAAAATAAAAGTTACACGATTCGCTTCCCAATGCCACCGTTTTCCACGTAGATGCTCATATGTGATGTTTTTTTTTGGGGGGGGAGGCGGAGAAAAGGGATAAATAAGCAAATTCTCTGAAATAGGTAAATACTTCGCAAACACTGTCAAGGTCCTTTAATTGCAATCCAAAGCCTTCGGAATAATTTTGTGGACAATAGTGCTCAGAAAAGATTGTACTTCGGGAAGACGTAAATATACGTCCATAAAATTAATGCTTTGGCTGAGCGAGATGTTTATATACGCCGGTGGCACTTAAGAGACTAAAATCGCATTGTAGCTTTAATGTCAAACCACAGTATTATTAAATTCAATACATTGTTATTGTATGGAGGGGGGCGCAATGAAACATGATTGAATATTGAAAGTTTGAGAAGCACTGCGGTAAAGTGTTCCACTTATAATAGAATGTTTGTACTTTGAATGTGAAACTGTAACTCTCTTTCGCCTGAAGGTATTTAATTATGAAAGTCTACTTTCGGCATCAGGCGAATGATATAGGAGAAGATTCAAGAAGGTTTCGATGAAGATGAGAGCTGGCGCGTTCGCCGGCCGATCAGAGCGAACATTTAGTTACGCCTCTGTGCCGCACGGAAGAGTTTTTCCCACGCTCTGTGAGAAGATGCTGCGGGAGGGGAATCCTCCAGCCAGGGGAGAGGAGGGGCAACAGAACGCACTCGAACGAAAAAAGACTTCAACCACAAAATGGAAACGCTTCGATAAATAGAAATAGAAGTGACTGACATTAAGTTGAGGAAGTTGGGGCTGACAATGTTGTTTTCCGATGAATGGAATTATTTATCGAAAGAAATTGTGAAGAAAGTGACAACGACAGTTGTTGAATTCGTGTCTAACAAGTTTTACCTCGTTCAACCAGTTAATACACCGGTTGAGGCCAGGACATGAGTCATTGCAGGAAGCTGGTGGGATTTATGTATTTGAAAAGATACATACGGTTATTAAAGATATCTAAATGTAAGAAAGTCGAAAAAATTAAATGTATAGAAGGAATTTATTATTATTGTACACTCAAGATTAATAATTACATCACACATTGTACCTATTTATTTTAAAATAAAAACATTTTGGCAATGTAGTAATATCAAATACTCATCTACAAAAAATATCTGTTTTAATCCAAGTTCAATTTCTAATTATTTTTTGTCATTGAGAATTATGAATGAAACCGCACCACTAAAAAAGTCTTCAATGCTCAACCAATGGGCACACGAAGAAAGGGCAGGCCAAATCTCAGATGAATTGATGGCCTAGAAAAAGATCTCCTAGTTTTAAGAATTGAAAACACTGGAAGGAAGAAGGCTGGCCTGGAAAAGGCTTCTTGAGAAGGGCAAGGCACCCTTTGGGCTATCGTGCCACTGAGGAGGAAGGAAGGAGAATATATGTTTCAAAATTTCTAAGCAATCATCTTTTGTCTTTTACTTTAAATAATATTTCATATATATTCCATAATAATTTCATATATTTAATGGTTCAAACCAGAAACTTAGGTGGTTTTCCCAGTTGAATTATTCTTATTAATAAATATTTCAGGCTACACCCTACAAATGGCAAACATATCGATTTTTTTTACATTTTCTTGTGGCTAATATTATTGTGTGGGAAGCTTGACATCAAATTTCAAATCTTAGAACCAATTAGCTTTTAAGATATTTGAAGTTTTCTGAGCTTAGGTTTTGGTTTCCTATTAAAGCAGTTTTCATTCTTAAACTGAATGAATTAAAAATATTTTTGAGCACGATCAACTCTTTCTCAGTATGAAATGGTTATTAAAATGTTTTCATTTCTAAAATAATTTCTGTTTGTTCAGGTTTTGAGTTCTCATAGTTACTTAATTAAGAATGATTTCAAACAAATCTTTGTTTTTACAAATAGCTTTTCATTAAAGCCACGATCAAAACGTCCTCAGATTTCTGTGAGAAGTAATATTTCGAAGAGATGGAGTACTACTGAAAATGTTGTATTTAAAAACCGCCCTCTCACATAACACTGCAATAAGATTTTCGAATACAAATATTGCGGATAACACTGAATATGTTCATGATGTGTACTATATAAAAATTATATTTAAGAAAACATATATTGTAGCATATTTAAGTAGTAAAACAAAAACTCAAACTTGCTAAATTATCCCCAGTTAAAACTGAAAAAAAACACACACACACACAAAAAACTAAATTTTATGTACAAACCTGATGATTTTTAGTATCATTATTATTTTATACATAAATGCTTTGTGTTTCACAACTTTTGTGAAAATATTGTGTTAAGATAAGGCTGAATAACCTTATCGTCGTAACAAACGCTATCAATACTATACAAACAAATATTTTGAATAAAAAAAAAATCAGTCATATTTAATTAAATTATTGTTGTGGAAAATAACACATTAAAAAATTAGAGCTTTTCAGGCATTCCTGGATTTTGCTTTGCGACTTAAACTTTAAATGTGTTTTTCTCAGACTTTCAATTTTGAAGAAGTAAGTGATTTCTAACCCCTAAAGCTTTTTTTCTATTCAAGACAAAGACTTGAAATTTTTTGTACATACTTCCAAACATATGCTGTATAAAAGTTAATATGGTTTTGAGACCTCTATTTTTTTTTAAAAAAATGTTTAATGTTTCCAAAAAATTGTGTTTTTTCTAGGTTTAGCTATAGAAATAATTATTAAAAATCAACAAGGGAACAGATTTTGAAATCCTTCTGTTCCCAAAAATCTAAGAAATATATACACCACTTTTAACACATTGTAAATTCTTAAACGATTAATCTATGTGGACTCATTTTATGTAAATATATTTCAAGTGTTTTACTTTCTAAATACAAATTCTTAATAAACACGTAATGAATATTACTTTCAACTGTTTTCTTAGAGAATACATGAAGCGTACTTGATGAAGCTTCTGCCTTAAGACCAAAATGTTATCCTCACTTAATTTAAATAGAAAAATGATCGAAAAGTTAATTAAATTTTTTAAATTATTAAATACAGTTAGTTTCTTAGGAACCTCCCCTCTAGTTGGCACCAACTCGCTGGGCAACTTTATTTAAGCATAAAAAAATTTGAAGTTTAAATTTTCCACTGGTTTGACAAATTTAAAAATAAACAAATAAATCATGGAATGGATTTTAACAAAGGACCCCATGGCTTGTGTTAGAACTGGATAATGCCCGCCCTAGTGATTTTCTAACACTTCCTTAGTTGGCGCGAACGCTAGATCTCTCCCCAATAGAGCAGGCGTCTCCAACTATCCCTGTGATTCAATTCGCCAACTCTACGAGTGATAAAAGCTTGTATCAGGGTCAGAGGTGGACAACGCTTCATAGATTTGTTTTTGTCTCTGTACTTTTTGAATGAAACATTAAATTTTTATGATACGCTTAGTTTTCAATACATGTGCATCCCATCTATTTGTTCTTGGTGCTTTGTTTTTATATTACACAGTGTGTGACGGATCTATACGCGTTCCTTCAATTAATCCTCTCGGGAAGTCTTTGGGCTATCAATTTGCATTATTCACAACCAACCCTTCGGAGGACCAAAATCGTGATATTTAAATTAACTTACTATACATAGTCGAGCTTTTCTAGCTTGAAGAGAAGATATACTCGAGTCAGGTGAGATTTTACGTATAATATTAGAATTATTGTGATTTGAGACTTATTAGGAGGAAACTTTAAAGTGACGATTGTTCACTAAGATTGAATTGATGTTAGATTAAATCGGATGATAGGTTAGATCCTTTATTAAGATAAGGATCAAGTTTGATAGTCTCCTAATCGTTCGCGTTTTACCGTCGTTGTTCCACTTTCGCGGTTAGAATTGTGGTAAATAAATTAATTGGATCATGTCGAGTGTTTCTTCCCTACCTCCCACACGTCTAGATGCCCGAGGGAGAGGTTCACAAACTTTTTGTCACAAAGACCCCTTGTCATATTTTTCGGTTTTTGGTAGACCACTACTTACCTAATGAATTTTGCAAACTTATCAACTTAAACATCTTTTTGACAGCTAATATATATAGAGAGCTATACATACTTTAAAAGATTTAAATTTCAAACTGTGGTGAAGTATAGTGTTTAAAACCTAAGCGACACACTTGTTAATTAATACATAAAATAACTATAACATAATGTAACTGACCAACAAACAAATGCTTTTAATGGAAGGGATGAATCTGATGCTTCCAAAGTGTTGTATGTGATATCAGTTTCTAAATCTTAGTGCCTCTTCCGATCAGTTCCGCTTGTAACATATGACATTTGTTAATTCATTGTCTACTGTGGTATTACCATAGTCAAAGCATTCTTAAACCTAGTTTCAAAGTCCGAATAAAGGGAATTTAAATGTTGAACGTAGACTAAAATGTCCTTTTCCTGGCGGATTGTGTGAGACAAATTGAGAAACTATGAAAATTCGGGACGTCCAATATTATATTCCTTATCTTAATTTCGGCAAGAAACGCCGAAATGATGGTCCTTTTTTTTGTAATTGTAAATAAACTTCATTAAATTTAGTAAATAAATCTGTTAAATAGATAAATCTGGTTTCCACTGGATTACATTTTCTATTAAAATTAAATTCATGATCTTGTTTAACGAAAGTCACCATCGTAGACTCCCAAATTATTTTTTCGCTAACGTGGAACCCTTGCAGGTTGTCATAGACCCCTGGGGGCCTATATAGATCACTTTGGGAATCACTGGTCTAGCCTCTCATAAGTGTGTCTGTCCATATTTATTATTAAATACTGACAAGGTATTAAGTAACAAACATCGAATAATGCTATTCAAAGTGACTTTCTCATGCGAGAAACTGAGGGAACGTTAAGAAAGAAGAGACAGTAAGTTTTATAAAATATTTATTAAAGAAGCCAAGTTACAATATAAAAAGACCCACATTCATTTTTTGTCTCGTTCATTTCACAGAACTTTTCATTGGACAATAATATCGATCGACACAAGCAATTCGTTATTGAAAGTATCTGACTACAAGAACTACGTAATAATACTGCACGGAAACACTCCCTACAGTGGCATAAAACTAAATCAATACAGAATACTTAGGAACTAAATACAAAAACACAAGACACAAAAATAATAAATTTCAAGCTGAGAAGGTAATAATATATTGATTATATAATTTTTGTTATCACTATAACATACTCTCAAGTATAACATGCACTACGCATTTCATACATATATATAAAAAAAACAAGGCGTGAGAGCATATAATATGCAAAAAATGCTTTCACGGGTAAACTAGGTGTAAAAACATACGAACAAAACATTTCTTTTTGAAGTTCTAATAAAAATGGATAAAGATGGCATATGTGGTCCGTAGTAAATAAAAAAAAAAGCAGCTTTTTTTTTTCAAGTGTTACAAAAAGCATATTCAACTAACAAAAAGCAATTTAGCTTGCTAAAGAGAAATATCACAAAAATTCACTGGTGGCGAAAACAAAGAGAAACAAGTAATTCGTTACGATGATTGGATTTCACTTAAGAAATTGCTTCATTTTCAGATTTGTAAGTAAAAAAAATAGCGATTGAAATGTGAAAAAAAGTAAATGGTCCAGCCATTTTTTTAAAAAAGAAAAGACACTTCATGATCATCAAAGAAAGCCAATAATTTCAAGCCTTGTAAGAAATATTCGAATAGAATTCATTTCCAAGATTTACGTGTATAAAAATTTTAAATAAGATTTGAACTCTTATAGAACGTTCTTGAAAATTTTTCTCACAGTGTAAAAAACACACACACACAAAATAATAATAATAAACACCGGATAGAGTTCATTCACTCTTGATCGTTCACGTATAATTTTTAAAAAAATGTGTACAACAATAATTAAAAACACAAAGCGAAAATGTTTTTCATTTGATGCTTTTAGAATTTGGCCTCATAAACCCTGATAAATGTTCCAAAAAGAAATAACAATGGAATGCATTTTATTTTTTGTTCCCTCTATGTTCAATGAATTTCATCCAAAATTATATCCCCCGAGAAAAAATTCGAAAATAGAAACTTTACTTATCTAGTTACGTAACACTTGGCATTCTCGGACGTCATTTGATTGGAGAAATGGAACATTTTCTCGCATGTTCTTTTTTTATAAAAATATTTAGAGAAGGAAAGTGAACGCTGTAAGGCAATATCTATCCGTCATTATGTCCACCATATGCTACACATATTCACAAGTATGTAATACTTTGAGCTATAATTTGTTCGATTTATGGATTTTGATCTACATTTTTTAAGGCTTCATTTCGAAAGCTGCGTAAGTTAAGTCCTTGTAAATATTGAAAAAAATACCGCACTATTTTTAAATATTAAAATAAATCGAAAATCTTTCATTCCAAGCGTAAATGTATGGAAAATTATTACTAATTATTCTTAAAAATCATTTGAAAAACCGATTTTAATAAATTGTTTGCAATTAATTTTTTTCTCTGTTGCCACCAGAGCTTCTGTTATCCAATCAATGGAAGACATAGGAGAAGAAAAAAAAAAACATATTAAAAAAAAAGGATTTCTTTTTTTAAAAAAATCAAAAAAAGAGAAAAATAAAAAAAAAGACGGCAGTGACTTTTTTTTCAGTCTTCTAGAAAATTCCGGACGATTTTCCGCCTGGCGGGTTGCGGAATCTTCTGACCTCTCCATTTATTGGGCTTTCTGGAGAAGAATGTCCATTAGCTGTAAGAAAAAAATAATTCCAATCAATGACAAGAAATCAAATCATTCGGATTCTGAATGAGAAATGCGTCAGCCGCAAATTCCATGCACTCAGCCTGCGCATTTGACCCAATCGATAGAAAGGATTTGCGTCATCCCCCGTTCTTTTTCTTTCCGAAATTCTGCTCTAGCGACCTATTTATCCACAGGGCAATGCCCATCACCCTATACCATTTCCTAAGCGCCTACAACACGCAACTTTTCTGAATCTGCTTTCATTTATTTACTCACCATCAAAATCTATTTTCTCTCCTTGGAGTAATAGAATAAAATTTTAAATTTGAATCTCATGCGCATCTTCAGAAATGAGGAAATTTCAGACAATATTTGTCTTAGGGTTAGAAATTCTAAATTAAAAAATAAGATGAAATAGAAAATGGGCTAAGCTTAAATTTCTGATCCATGAATTCATATTAAAAACAAAATATTTTTAGATTTTATACTTAACATTTATATAAATTTTCTTTACTAACTGCAATAAAGTCAGAAACTACTCCTTTTTTTTATAATATCATGTATAAAACAATATGATGAAATGAGCATAAATGAATAAATATTTTCATTCAAACTTTTATAAATCCATTGCGTATGAAAATGCTTTTCTTTTACTCACATTACTGTTATTATTGCAACCATTCCTCTCAGTCGTGTATGGGCGAGAGTTTAAACGCCTATGAATATTTTCTCTGGATAAAGTTTTACTTTAAGACACTGGAGAAAGTATTCGTTTTCTTTATCTGTGAATAATTATACATTTTTGGGACCTAATGACGAATACAAAGTAATTTTTAGATATTTGAAATACATCACATATAACAAATAAAATGAAAAAAAAACTCTTTTGAGAACTACCTTCAGTTTTATGATCAATAACCATGATATATAAAGAATTGGTAAGCCGAAGTTATATATTAATTTTTCTTTTACAAATATTATAATGATGGTTTAATTTTCTTTATATATATATATTCCTTTAATGAGTGTGAATTACTGTAGCATATATATATATATATATATATATATATATATATATATATATATATATATATATATATATATATATATAAATTATAACACATAGCAGCACATATCATAAATTATTTTTCCGTCAATTGTTTGTTTATTTTTTGACTCAATTTATGCACGTTTCTCGAATATTAAGGTCGCAATGTGTGTTCTGCTACTCGAGGGCATTTGGCGACGGACTTACTAGTGAGAAATAACATAAATTGATATCTTTAAAATAAAAACTTAATTTTTGAAAAAAACAAAAAACATTTTTCTTTCTTCGTTTAAACATGCCGAATGAATTTGATCCATACTTTTCTCCATCTGCAGAGAGAGAGAGAGAAATTGAAACCAGACAATACAAGCTTTCACTGCAGTAATCCTTTGTCAGAATCAGGTGGCCGCGGTAGCCTAGCGGTCAAGGTAACGGACTCGTGGCCAGCGTGTCTTGAGTACCGCTGAAGAGCAGCCGTGTAGGGGAGTGATGCACGTTAAATCGGTCGAGAGCTCAAACGTCCTCATCTCCGTGTGGTAGTTATGAGAGGGGGTGCCAGCTCAGGTGTCATCCTCTCGTCGCTTGACCATGCTTCAAAACGACGAGGTCCGTCGCCAAAAGCCCTCGAGTAGGTGAACAAGGGCGACGTTAATATTCACTCGCTCACTCTTCAGAATCAGCAATTAATCATTTATTCTGGCGACTCTAATCATGCATTTCTCTAAATTTTAATTACAAATGACAAATATATTTGGGGCATACATTGGACGCCCAAGCGCAGATCAGCGTCACAAGATTATGCATGAGTCATACGTACAATAGATATTTAGATTATATCTGCTTTCATCATACATATTTTTTTAAAGAAATTTAATTCATATTACAACAATGAAAAGTCTGAAAAAGAATTATTACTAGATAAAAATAAATCTTACATTAAAAATGACTTTTCAACCAATTACTTAACATAATACGAACATAATTTATACGCATTCAAGAATTAACGGAAAGTACAGTCAAATTGCTTAGAAAAAAAAATTGAAGCAATTACTAGGCTACACCTTTTAGTCTCGAGAATACACAAACTATGTACTTCTTTTTTTAATCTGGATTCCTTTTTGGTATGTTTTAGGCGCCAAGCAACTTAGAGGTATTGCAGCGAATTGCTGCTCATTTTTTTTTTCTTCTTCTTTTATATCTTAGTACTTTTCGTCCATACGAACGCTTTGCAAAAGATTAAATTTGAGGAACTGATGGACAAATTATTTAACTGCTTGATATTTTCTTCTATAAATTTAAGTTTTAAGGAAGATTAAGCAAAAAACGAAGAGAGGTTACCAGAATTCTTTTACAATGTATCTTTTGATAATTTTTATTAATTAATTTATTTAATAAACAGGAAGAGATCTCTAAATCTAAGATTGTATTTTGATCATAGAACACGTTATGGCAAAATATTAAATATTACATCACATTTTTTAACAAAATGCAATAATATCTTAATGAAAAACGATATTAATAAAATTGATCACCATAGATGAAAATTGAAAAGATTTCTCATAGGTTAAGCTAATTGTCAAATTAAAAGAAGACACAGATAAAAATTACATTTAAAAGATGTACGATGGGATTCATGTTTTTATATAATCATCAGGTAACCAAAGGGGGTACATTTACCGGATGGTGTAATAGGAGGGTAGCTATAAGAAAACTCTCAAATCCGTATGAAAAAGAACATTTTTATTCAAATTTTGAGAAACGGAGAATTTTAGGCGAGACCTATGCGTGAAGGGTTCATGTAGAGAAAAGTAATATGCACCAGTAGCGAACACAAAAAAATCTTCAAGGCGGCAACATTGTCTTTTGATTGTGTCGATTTTGGGGAACAAAAACAATACAAAATTAATTATTGAAAAGATAATTAGCATTAATTAATGAAATTAATTATTAATAAAATACATAATAAAATTTTACGTAATATATACATAGGATTATAAACAATCGAAAAAAAATCAAGGGCTATGGGGGGTGTCCGGACTCCTAGAACACCCCCTTGTGTGCGCCACTGATATGCACACATTCACTTTCTGATGAATCTTTACTGTAACAGATTTGTAGTCGAAAGATTATCAAAATAAATTTGACTCTGGTTCTCTCGGTGAAATTAAAGCACATCAATACTTAGCTTCTGATGACTAAAAACATGACTTGAATTAAAATTAAATCAAGCGTCAAAAATTTGGTAGCGGGAGTTCTCACTAGATGGTGCCACCCATGAAATGGCTCTCACACTTGGGGACTTGCCGTGTTTGTAAAGGCTTAGATGCCGAAATGCATCCCATTTGAGAGCAAAAAAACCACTTAATGAATCCAAACACGTTGAAAATGACCAAATTCAGTGAAGAAAGATATTTCTGTTTTTTATTTTATTGAATAGAACTATCTTTTGGCTTTACGAAAAATTCTTTGTTTTGTTTCTACGCTACCTAGAGGTCAAGTTATTGTCAATTTTATTGTTAGAAAAACTGGAAATGGGTCTTTGATCTACCAGAAGTAGGCATTCAAATTGTTCAAAACCTATCATGGCGAGTCTGATAACTCAAAATGTTAAGAATGTATTTCTATAAAACTTTTTGAACCTGATATTTATACTATTTTCTAGAGAATGTACTAAAATATTTCTTATTATATGAATACTTTTTAAGTTATGGCTTGTTATTTAAATAATGGTCTCATAAAGAATGTAACCTTTCTTATAATGTTTACTCAATCAACTCTAAACTTGTCAAATTTTAATAAAACATTAAAAATTTAGTACATTTTCTATATAAATGTATTTTTTTTTCGTAATACTTTTACTAATATATGGTTATTACTTTTTTCTCTAACTGCTTTGAAGTTTTTCATTGCTAAAATTTCACTTATAATTGTGATTTTTCTAAAATTTAAGTAATTTATTTTAAATATTGTTAGTTAAATAGTAGTACTTATTGGTATATATTGAGTCCTAAGAGAGCATTTATAATGTTTAAATATGTTATTTTGTTAAAAAGTACTCCGAACGTGTTCGGATACCTTAAAATATTTTATAGTGAAACACAGTAGCGCACACAGGAATTTTTCAAGGGGAGGGGGTCGGAATTCGAAAGTTCTCCATTCTTGTATTATGCTCCTTTTGATTTTGTCGATTTGGGGGCACAAAACACAGTAAAAAACTAATTATTGATTAAATAATTAGCATTAATTAATAAAATTAATCATTAATAGCAAATACTTAATTAAAATTTTACGTACTATATACTTAGAAGTTTAATCAATCAGAAAAAAAATCAAGGGCTTTGGGGAGTCTGGTCCCCCAGGACCCCCTTGTGTGCGCCACTGGTGAAACATAATATTAAAATATTTTCTATATTTTAACTTCTCGTTAAAAACTAACATTCCTTGGTACTTTTAAGAACCCTTTGATATTCTTTTCTGGATTAGAAAGATTGGTTTCTTAACTCTAAAAGAAACTTAATGTTCCTGACTCACAGTATCCATTGGAGTATCCGTTAGTGGGAGTTCCTCCATTTGAGCTTCCGTTGGGGGTTCCGCCGTTCGAAGTTCCGTTGGATGAGCCGCCGTTCTCTAGGAAGGGGGCGCCCGTGATGGGGTTGATGCAGGGGCGACGAGCTGCAAAGGAAAAAAATATTCTATCAACAAACAGAGAACATCTTAACATACTTTATTCCCTCTCACTTGCACCATACAAGCGTGTACGGTAGCGATGCACGTTAAATCTGACGAGAGCTGAAACCTCCTCCCATTGGTGTGGAGTGGTATTTAAGAGAGGGGGAGGGGTGCCAGCTCAGCTGTCGTCCACGTCACTTGACCATGGTTCAAAATGACATGGTCCGTCGCCAAAAGCCCTCGTGTAGCTGAATAGTGCGACGTTAATATTCACTCACTCACTTGCACCATACAGAAAACTATCCGGTAATTTATATTTTATATTAATGGATAAAGATTTACTTGTAATATAGACTCTATAAGAATTCAAAATTGATTTCTTATAGTTTAATTAATAGTCATCGGATTTCTGTTAATGATATCATTCGAAATTCTAAACCATCATTTTCATCATCCACAGAAAATAACATTATCCATCCGAATCTGTACGTATGGCTGTGGTAGCCCACAATAGCCATGACCACAAGCTTGTGCCAGGCGTGTCATGGATTCGGACCCTTGTACCCTAGAGACCCGCCGTGTAGATTAGCTGAGGCACATTAGATCTGATGTGGTAGTTTGGAGAAGAATGCCAGTTAAGGTGCCATCCCCGTCACTTAAATACGGTTCAAAATCACGAGGTACATCACCAATTGACATCAAGTTTCTTTTAGTGCGATGTTCATTCACTTTAAACGCGTCGCCTTTTAACAATAAGCTTTCTAATCGACAGTACGCATGCGCCCTTCGGGGCTTGTGGCAGTCCTTCCTTTTTCACTTGCAAGTTTTAGTCTAATTTATGGAATGGATGCAGAAGATGCTTTAAAAAGATTTTACAGAAAACAAAATTCTTGGTGCTGCAGTATACAATAACACAATAAGAAATAAAGTAAAAAAAAAAAAAAAAAAAAGAAAGAAACCATGAAGATATCAATTTTCTGGTGATATGTGTGTCTTTTTGGAGGAAATGAAAAGTTATTGAAAATTTTCGATACATTACAGAATTATTAAAAGTTGGCGTTATAATTACTATATTAACAAATATAAAATGTTGTTGACAAATACTACAGAAAGAGAGAAAACATTACAATTGCATTTTATCAGTATATCATATATGGAAAATTATCGGATACAGATAGCAATTACATATTATCACTGTATTAGTTGTTGACAATTACCCTAGACTGAATTAGAATGACAATAACTAATAAAGCGCAGAGTTGTTGAATATTATCACACCGTATAACGACGAACATGATAACGAAACACTTACCGGGTGTGGTCTTGTGTGGCTTAGAGTCGGTGACTTCTTCTTCAAAAATGGATGACCTCTGCCTGTTGACCACTCTCCTGGGGGTTAATTCTTCCGAATCGCTACCGAACAAACGGTTCTGGGTGTCCAGCATCTTGGCGGGAGTACCGGGAGAGGGGGAATGGCCGTTTTGGGGAGACTCTGGACTGAAAATTGTGGATTGCATGTAGTTCTTGGTCTTGCGGGGAGTCACCTGATCAGCGGAGTGGTTAGGGCTGAAGATATCGCTGCACTCACCACCAGGAGGCTTCACGATTCTGAAAGAGATTTTAAAAGTTGAAGAATGCTTTTCTTTTAGAAATTTATATACATCTGGTCTAAACTATCTTTGATATTCACAATTTAATATAATATGGTATTCATTTCATTCTAGAGTTATCATGAAAATTTATATTTCATAGGTGTTTTAATAAAATCGAATCAAATCCAATGCGAGATAAGCAATGTCCGTTATTAAATTTTCAGATTACATGTTTTGTTTTGTGAATGGGGTACTCCTAGCTCATTAAACTAGATCTTTAACTGAATGTATAAGTTTGACGAATTGATAACTTTCAAGCGTGTGTAATTTTAAACTTTCTTTTTATACAGCGGTTAAGCCTTTCTGTGGGACATGAAAACGAATATAATACAATTGGGTTCATATTTCCGTCTATAATTAATTTTTTGAAAAAAAAAAGAAAAAGGGATTGTAACCCGTTAAAACAAAAGAACTCATACTCAGTGGCGCAACAGCCCATGAGGGTCAGGGCCTACTGTGCCCATCCTAGTATACGTGACCATTGGGCGCTGAGGTGTATGAGATGTTCCGATCAGGAGGTCAGTCTGAAGCGAGACCCCCAGTGTTTAAATCACCAAGCAAGCTTGGTATTCATTTTATCGGCCCACTGCAGTAGAGATGGAAGGCTAAGTCGGCCTTGCCCAGCCCGGGAATAGAACCCGGACCTGTGGTGTGGAAGCGCGATACGTTACCATTCGACCACTGGGCCTAAACGTAAGAACATTTGCATTAAAAAAACAATTTATTTATTTATGACAGTAAAAAGGGGAATTAATATATGTTGCATCTGAAAACTGTCTCAAAATAATCAACCTATAGAATGTCTGATACATAATCGTACCCCAAAAGGCTGCTTTAAAATGCATATATAGCAGCTGCCCAATGAGCATTACCGACTTTAAAAAACAAAATTCCACACAATATCAACTTTCAGTAAAAGTTAACTACAATGCAACAAAATATGTTTTTATTCAGTGGACATTAATAAAAAGAAAAATTTAGAAGACAATAAAAGCATTGCTCGACAAAGATTTCAAAAGAAGCAAGCTATTGTTTTCCGCAAACATGTTTAATTCATTAGCTACATTTTCAGTCAACGTACAATCTTAGTTCTTTTTGGAAACAAAATTCTGAAAACAACTTTTGTACATTTTTCTCGCAATTTCCCCTGCGTTGTCTCACTTTCACTCCTCACTGAGAAAACTCGTTTGTCGGTAACCGCGTGAACGATAACAACAGGATAGAACAAAATAAAAATTCTTCTTGTGTTTCCCGAGCGTTCTTTCGGGTCACCCACCTCGCGTTCTTGAAGCACGTGTTCGCTCCCTTATCGATTCAAACGACGCGCCGCCCTCTCTCTGGTCGTCACGAAACAATGGTGACACTTAGTATTAAAACTAAACATCTTTTCTTCTTCTTTTTCCACTCTAATTTACGAAACGATAAGCGGCATGGAAGCCCACCCCTCTCCGCAGGAAAGAATATCCACAGGTGTGCTCACTTTTCTCTTTACTGCTCACGAATGGACTCGTTCATTTGATAATCGGCTGTCCGATCTCTCTCAACATCATATTACTCAATAATTTAATACAAATTATGAACATTCACGACCTGGTTCTTTTTCACAAAATGAACTGCATCTGCGGAAATTTAATCAGATCTCAGAGCAAACATCATTAAATAACGGCAACGTTTGTTCAAGTAATAGGTCGTTTTATTTTAACAAGACAACGACGTCGTCCATCGATAGAATTATTACGATTAACTCAAGTATCGATCACTTTTTGTCACTGTGATAACATCTGGACAAACGAGTCGTGTCAGTGCAAAAGAACGAGTCCAAATATGAACGAATATAATAGTTAAAAGGGACAGTGAACGTTCATATGAGAATTAAGGTCGCAAGATGGGTAAATCTTTTTAGTAATATATCCGTTCATTACAATAGAGAATGTCTTTTATGCTGATGCTTACTTTAATCGAAATATAAACGATGCTCGTTCAAAATTGTGCGTCTTTTATTCATGAAAAAAATTGTCGCATTCAGAAACATCACATCAACCTGACACATTTCGCTCAAATACCCCTTAAGTTGCAATACTGTCCCCCCAAGGATTTTCTTACTGTCAAAAGCTTTTGTGGTTGTTTGTTGGTCTAGTGCATTGAGGGTCATGTTTTTTTTTTGGTGTGAAATCTGGTCCCTTTTTTTCTCATTCCTGGGTACCATTAAGTTTTACACAAAATTTAATGAAGTTGTATAAATTGTTCCAAGTTTTTCCGTCGTTTGTCAAAAATGAAAAACTGACAATGATCACTGACATTTCCTCACTTATCGGTGGTCTGTCGGTGATTGACAACTTCTGTGGGCAAGAAAAAATTAAAGCTAGTACATTTGAGCATTTACATGTGTGGTCCAAACCACACCGTCCCAGTTTCATTTGTTTATACTTTTTAAGAAGCAATACATCTCAGTTTGAAGGTATGAAAGGGAGAAATATTTTTATTACATACGATAGAACATTATTCCTGTATAAATCACGTCTGAGGTTTAACGGATTTTGCAATACGTCAAAAATAAATCCTCTTAGTTAAGATTGTTATTCATAAAGTCGAGTATGACTGAATTGAATTTCAAAAGAAATAATTTTTCTCATAAGTCAGACAGTAAATCAGGAATAGAAAAAAATGTATCCCATAAAGGTACTGAAGTAAAAACCCAACAAATGTAACATAATGTGATAAGACTTTATGAAATGATCCAGAGAATAATATAAAGTCAAGCATCAACTCTCCACCATCTTTTTCAGACAATTTAACCGAAAGTCAAAATTTTTTAGTTTTCATTTCCGGCATGAGTGATTTCCATCCGTCTGAGAAGAATGGAAAATCATCTGAACATGAAATTTGCTTCAACGGACAGACTTTTCTTTGCAGTTCATTGAAAGACAGCCATTTGCTGATTCCTACATCTATTTTAGTGAAAACTTTGGATTCTCCTTCCTTCGATTCAGTTCACTTCCTGAAGGATTCATGTATCGGCATCTAGGGGCACGCATTCCCTCTTTATCGAATTCACCGACATCGCTCACTTTTGTGGGTGCAAAACTGTTCAAGTATCGATAAACAATGGCGATGCTTGTTAGCACGAGTTTTTCCTTATCGAAAACCTTCAAGTGGCCGCAGCAGGCCCACCAGCCCCTAATTGCGGATCCTAGGGCATTCCGCCACACCATCAGGAGGACGCTGATTCACTGCCTTTCAATCCCGACATCACTCAACGTCGCAATTAAAGAGCGGGTGGTGATGTCACCCCGCGTTCGAATTCCCTCACCCAGTTACTATCGTCTCTCGGTGACTCACTCTTATGTCGTAAAAATGTTCCATATCGTTTGGTGCTTTTTTCTTTTTTGCAATTGCCGTCACCCTGCCTTTCCACTCGAGGAGGATGACTTTGCGGAAAGTCGTTTGCTGACCCTGGATTTAAAAGACAGGGGGAGGATGGAGGGAATGCACTCCCTCCCCTCGAAAGAGAAAACATTTTCCCAGGGCTTCTCTTGGGGGGTTTTGCGGGAACTAATCCCTCGACAAGGTCTCTCCTTTCCTAGCTTCAGAGCAGGTGCACGCAAACGATGCAGAGAAATGGTTCGGAAAGAGAGAGGGAGGGAGGGGTACAAGGGGGAGTGACACAGTGAAAGCGAAGGGGTGCCGAGAGACAAAATAAGAACAGTTGCGGAAATAGCTGTACTCGGTGACCTCACAATGTTTACTCTGAAGATTCCCGGACACGACAGAAAAGTGACTGGGGTTGTATTTTAGAAAAATTGTCGTTCCCAGACTTTCACATAGACGGGATGCGGCCATTTACAGTTTCAATAGCTTAGAAATTTGAAAAGTACAAGCATCATTTGTAAACCATTGCTTAAAGGTTAATTTTCTGTGACATAAAAATGAAATATTATTCTCATAATTAAATAAAATTGTGTATGTACTTTTCTATTGTTCTATATCATAATTATTACATCCAGTAGCGCACACAAAAATATTTCAAGGAGGGAATCCAGGGTCGAAAATCCATCATTTTGATATCATGCTCCAATACGTCGCCCACCATATTCTTTTGATTTTGTCAATTTTCATGAACAAAAACAATACAAAATTAATTATTGAATAAATAATTAGCATTAATTAATAAAATAAATTGTTAATAACAAATACATAGTTAAATTTTACGTAATATATACATAGGATTATAACCAATCGAAAAAAAATCAGGGGCAATGGGGGTGTCCGAACCCCTTGTGTGCGCCACTGATTACATCTCATTTTTTTTAAAAAAACAATGATGCTATCATGTGAAACAAACAAAATGAAAAACTTCCATATTTCTGTACAATATTCATCATCAGAAGGAGAATGAAACTCATTCAGCTATATGAATAATAAAATACAGATGGAAATGAGACTGGAATGAGAAACAAATTAACACTATAAGCTGAAACAGGGAGAAAAATACATCAGACAGCATAGAAACTCCAGTTTATTTAATCCAATTTTCTCCCAAATTAAAAAACAACACATTAACCGACCCCAAAAAAGTTTCACAGCAAAAATTCATCACGACAAAAACATTGGAGTTCTTATTTTCCAACAAAGAATGGCTGTATTTCACTCGGAGCTCTAATTTGCGGCTCCATTTTCTGTTCCTTTACAAATTACTTAACCTTTTGCACTTTTCTTTCTTACGAATAATTTAGGTAGCAGCGGGAAAATGCGACATGAAAAACAATGAGAAACCAGTGGACATATTTCCCGCTTTTTTGGGTCAAGTTCAACAGTCAAAGTTTTAGACAACGCGTGGGCCATGGAACGGGTTGAGAGATAAATAAAAAAGAAATGGTCTGCCTGCAAGCGCTGTTAAAGTTTTTTTGCGGTCGTTGGCTTTCGCTTTAAATTAATGCCTTCAAGTTTATTATATCTTTTTACATTCCTACTAGACACGATGATGATGGAGGTTATGTTTGCGAGTTCAGTGTTGAAGACTGTTTAGAGTTGCTCTTTACTAATCTTAACTCTCGGAGAAGAGCCTCATAAACTGTAATTTTCCCTTCCGAGACAGCAATAATTTGGTCCAATTAGAAGTGAAGTGAAGAGACTCGAAACGAAATGAAGGACAGCAAAAGTGTAACAAGAGATTACTGGTATTATACGAAATACAATAAAACAAAAGAAGTGTTTTGAGTGGAAAATGACGATGCCAATCTAGAAAATAAGTTACCAACAAGAGTAGATAAGGTTGATTTATAAAACGAGTTAAAAGCATCAGATTTTTCGGGTGGATCGAATACTTAATTTTATGAACTTGGCCGTTGGATAGAGATGAAGATTATATAAATATTTCAACGATTCAGAGGAAATTTATTATTTGTTGAAAAACATTCGTGATACAGAGTCATGATGGGAAAGAATTGCAATACGTTTGGGTAAGAAAATTATATAGTTTAACTTATTGCTTCTTTGCTTTAATACTTCTGTGGAAGAATAATTAGAATTTTTGATGAATAGTTTTGTCGAAAATATAATGGCTTGGTTAGTCAGGAAAATTTTCAAACAATTTTAAAGCATTGGTAAATATATATATATATATATATATATATATATAGATCCCCATTTAAATTTTATTTCAAGGATTTTCTTTAATTTACGATGATCTCTTGAACCCTCCGAGACATAGCGTGGTAATTAATTCTTTTTATTTACCATCTTAACTACAACTTTACCTCTTCAAAAACGGATACTTTGACACATTTCATAGTGAGATGACGTAACACTGCAACAGCCACCGTTTCTGATCAATTAGTGTATTAAATACCGGAAATAAAATATGATTTTTGGAGATTTTCTAGACGTTTTTGATAGAAGGTACTCGTACAAAGCGTGTCTGATCTTTGAAATGTTAAAAAGAAACCCTTTGTACATTGTCTAAGCACACACACTATATATATATACAGAGACGTCTTAAGACATGGGCAACAGGACCCAGGGCCTTGTCCACAATGGGAGCCTCGTCTCGTTCTAGACTCAGCTTTAATAAGATCAAGATTCGAATAACTTCAACGGTCAAATGGTACTTCACACACACAGGTTGTATTCTCTGAAAAACTGGAAATTTCGGACGTGGCTACAAGCTGTGACCGTCGTCCATGCACATGCCTAGGCCTATCACTGTACACCCTCATTACTCATTTAGTCAAAAGGTCCAGCTGGTTGGGGCGATTGTAAGTCATGCATATTCATTTGCTTCGGGTTATTGTTAATATAAGATTTTGACAACGTATGTTATGTATTGTCTATTTTTAAGGGTCATAGGTGGGGCCTACATTTGCATAGGGGCCCAGGGCCTCAAGGAGTCTTAAGGCGTCCCTGTATTATATATTAATGTGAGCGAGGGTTTATTAACGCCGCACTCTAAAGCAAAACGAAGGGGTGGACCTTGTACTTTTGAACCTCAGTCAAGTAAGGAGGATTTAGCACAACGACAGATTTACGTGCATCAGCCCTCACCATACGACGGGTCTTCCGTCGCATTAGGGTTCGAACTTAAGACAATGACCACTAGGCTACCACGGCCCCGTATTGATTTTAACATTTTAAGCTAATTTATTTTTCATTGAATATTTCAGGTAAACCATGGCAATGCACAGGACAATTGAGTACAGCTCGAACAAAACAATAGGATTGAATAATCAGTTTTAGTTAACTTTAGTTAAAACTTAGTAAACTTTAGTTAAAACTATAGCGACATGGTGATCAATTCTGATGGTTGTGTTATCAGATTGAGACGTTTAACGTTCCCCTTAAAGACTAACCCCTGCTGTTGAAAATTAATGAATGTTATAATTATATATATGTAGAATACAGGTTATATCAATGGTTTCAAATGGGTGTTTTTAAATACTTGGTTTAAATAAAACGAATGGAGGCAATTGAAATGAATTTTCTCCAACTCCCGGGAGGAAAATACTGAACACATTTTGTCGGGCACCATCAACAGTTTATTTACATCTGGTTGCGGCAACTTCCTCTGCAACGGATCGAAGAGCGAGATGGTGTCCTTCAATCGATCCCACGCGGGCTCTTCTTCCCCAGGGTGTCATAATCACTAGGTCTCCGCACTGCCGTTAGAAATGAAAGCACGATAGAAAATCAGACAGATAGGCGCGCTCTCAAGTTCAGAATGATCGCACACATTCTACAAAAAGTCATTTTGGAAAAAGAATAAGAGAATTCTAAAAGTCTACCTTCGCGCATTGTTAAAGAATAGGGCCGGAATTTTTTTTCAGAAAACTATGCTTCCTTGACTTTTTCTTCTTCTTGACTTACGACCTAGTCCTGTTCCAGCTAAAAGGTCAAAAAGTCGAATGACTGTTTTTCAACACCATTTTTATTTAGATGGGTTTTTTAATCAAGTACAAAATTGTATTATAAGTGAGCATAACATTAGCTCACAACGCAATAAACACTTAGCATGTTATCTGTGCGTGTGTATGATTGTTCTTCCAAACTTTCTTTACTTACTCTTTCGGGGAGTGTAAATCGCAAAAAAATTCGGATCTGCTGTCTTTAGAGTGCAACATATTTCACATTATAACTCAGTTCCGTTGGAATGAGTGAGTAAATATTAAAGACGCACTGTTCAGCTACACTAGGGTTTTTGGCGACGGACCTCGTCATTTTGAACCATGGGCAAGTTACAAGGACAACACCTGAGCTGGCACCCCCTCTCCTAGTTTCCACACCACACCAACGGGAGGACATTTGAGCCTCGACGTATTTAATGTGCATCGGCCCCCTCTGCACGGCGGATCTTCCGTGGTACTAGGCTCGAACTCATGACATGCCAGCCACGAGTCCGTTCCCTTGACCACTTGTATGTACCGTAAGCAGAGATATCTCCACTAGATTAAGCGCTGAATTTTATTTTTATTTGTGCTGCCTACAGTTATGCGTAAAGCTACGAAACATAATGCAAAAAAAAAGTAGACTTTTGCTATCAATACAAAAATTATTCCTTTTATAAATTGATTACGTCATTTTTGCCTCATGTAAAACGCAATGCATGAAGTCCAAAATCTGTAAAGCCTATTGGTAAAGAATTTGAACATTCCATAGAACTGACATTTTATTGCAAAAAATTATCTTTTTAAAGATGAACTGAGTTTTAAAAATTGAAAAGTGTGACAATTCAATGATTCATTACGAGTCGTCAGACGTTAACAGATGGAGAACTACTGACTTGAATTCGAGTCGCGCATCACTAACCTGTCGTTTGAAATTCTCATAAAAGAGCTGAATCATGACACAACTGCTGAAAGATCTATCATCAAGAGCCCATCGAATTAATGAGAACTGAAACAATGCCACAGGCTACCTTTTTCTTTAAAAAAACACCCCAATCAGTTTTCATCTAAGAGCTTCATCCGTAAAGATCTAGTTAAGGAATTTTAATCCACATAAGAAATATTTAAACTCATTCAAATGTTTACGTTCCACTGAGATAACAAAATCCGAATTAAAAGTTCTTATTATTCATAGCTGCCATTTTTTTCTTCTCGAAAAAGACGTTCTCTCTGTCATTTTTATATCTTACTTATTTTTAAATGTTTGTAAAATTTCTGGACTTGATTTAAGACAATTGGTATTGAGATGTTCAGGTTGTTGTGTTGTACAATTGAGAACGACACACTTGTTTTTTACAAGTCCACATTTATTGAGCGACATAAAAAGCACTCATAGCACAGACATAACACAAGAAGCAACACGAAAAACGTAACACGCGCGATTTGCAGGACGTTCTCAAAAGCACTCTTTGTTCTCTCATGAGATCTCAACCCTTTGTAGTTTTGGACAGCCGGATGTTGTGTGATTTCTGGTAAAGGCTTTTCTGGTGGGCTGTTGATGCAGGATTACATGCTCTTGTTTTAAAAATGCAAACGTTTCAATTTGGGAAGATAAAGTTGTGTTTACCTCCCGTTATGCGGGTAAAATAAAAATTAATTATTTCGCGAAGTCTTGGACGGCTAAAGATCATTTTGAATTAAGATGAAAAAATTTAAGTCAATTTATTTTTTGTATTTTTTCTGCCGAGATTTTTGTCTAAGTTTTTTAAACCACATTTATATCTTTAAACTGACCAGTTAATTCTAATTTTTTATATAATCATCATTATTATCAGTCAGTGGATTGTTTATTTAATAATTTTCTTGTTTTTATTGCACAAACAGGGATTAAAATGGGCAATGATGAGCCATGAAATGAATACTTTTATGCTAGTTCCAATATTGCCACAAAGTTTAGACGAACTAACTAATGATGTAACATTTCAGGAACAGTAACACATACTTATAACTGAACACATCATAAATTTTTTTTAGATAGATAAAAAGAATATTTCTGAAATATGTTTTATAGGCTGGGGTGAAGAAGAAGGGGGCAAGATAGGAAATTCAAGGGAACACTTGTGAGGTGAAATGGAACAATGAACATATCGATGGCATTCTAGAATTCTCAGACATGTGTGTGACGCACCCATCTACCACCTGTGTTTCTCGAATGCATGAATTCACAAACGACATTTTTCTCTCTCAGCAGGCAGATGCCGTGTATTGTTTCCGAGTCTTCGGTATTTTTATTTTTTTCCATCTCATCTCTTGTTTCTCATCTCTCCTGAATGGGACGCATCTAACCTGCCTGGATATTTTTATTTTTATTATTTTCCCACATCATGTGAGAGAAGAATGATTTCATTCCGCATTCCATAAATGATGCATGGGATCGACAGGTGGGAGAATAAATTAGAAATGCATTCACGAATGACGGTCGATTTCATTCTTCCACTGCATTCTAATGACCATAGATATTTCGAATGTTTATTCTTTAGGGCCGGGGTGGGCATTAAGTCGATCGAGGGCATAACCGGTGGACTGCCAAGACATTTTGGGGAGACCGTCTTCACTAAGACATAATAATCATTACATCATACGAAAGTCCAGAAATATCGTATTTATTCGAATCTAACCCGCCATCGACTCTAAACCACGCCCCAAATTCTCAACAAGATTTTGTGAAAATTAAAAAAAATAGTCTAAAATGGCTTGTCGTTATCCAATTTTACGAAATTAAAATAAATTTAAAAGGGACACTAATAAGAAATAAATAATTAATTATTTTATCAGTATTATAAACTTTTAAATACATGCATGAAGCTGTAATTGCTCTAAATACCCCATCCAACAAATTTTTTTCCCTTTGATTCTAAGCCGCACCCGATTTTTAGTAGCATTAATATTGAGAAAAAAGTGCGGCTTAGATTCAAGTAAATACGGTGTTTTAAATAATACGGAAAAAAACGAATCATAAGCGAACATTTCGTTGAATAGAAAAATGCACTTCGCTATTTGGAGGTAATTTTACGAAGAAAATCGGAAAATGTTCTTGGTTTCAAGAAAAGATCGCTAAACAGAGAAATTCGTAAAATGGAGGTCCGACTGTATTGTATACTACTCTTACGAGCACTGGGTGGACCGCAACACCTTGAAAAAATTAGTAGCTCATACCCTGCTATAGGGTAACATTTTTGTGTTCTACAGTTACACTGCCATTCTCATCTCGTACATTGGTCGAAAATTGAGATTGAGTGAAAAAGTGCACGAATGGTGCTTACCCCAGAACTTACTGTAAATGTCTAAAGTTTTTTGCTTAAAATTCCATAAATATTTAAACACTGATATTTGTTATTTTACTGGTGGCGTAGTTGGTTTGTCGTTGGCCTCGAATGCCTGTTGAGGGTTCGACCCCGGTCCAAGTCAGTGGATTTTCACAATGCAGAAAATCGACAGAGGCCACGTAAAAGACCCATTGAGTGCCTGTTTGGCTCAGCATAATTAGAATCCTAAGAACGGTTTCGCATCGCCAGAGCTCAGGTGCCCCCTTCTGGAAAGAAAACCGGGCTCAAAGTTACCTACGGCGATTGGTATCCGCCTATAGGGTGCCGCACTAAAAAGCGATACCAGATTTTGGGGAGTGTAAGGGCAATGGTAAGACACCAATCCACAGCCCTTTAGAAATAAAAACATATTTGCTATTTAGTTTACATTTATCACAGATGAAATTTTTAAATTGAAATACGAAGAATCTGTTACAACGTTCCTTGTTCTGCATAATTATTTTGTTACTTTGCATTTATTCGTCAAAAAAAAAATCGATAAACAAAGACGAATTTTGCACTTAAAAATCCAATGGGCAATTTGCAAATCGACGAATTTGTAAGCTAAGCACTATTCGATGTTCTTAAGTACTGCAATAGAAATCAAACATACCAGGTTTATAGTAATGGGCTCAATTCATATGACATAGTATTCACATAACTACAATTATGTGTTTCAACCAATCACTTTATCAATTCATGTGATGTCATAATCACATGATAAATACAGTTACGTGTTTACATCCAATCAGATCAAGCCTTAGCTGTCAGCAACTTTTGATTCTTGCATCAATTTTATTTGTCAACAATAACAACGCACACAAGTAAGCCAAACACATTTGATTTAGAAATACACGTATGATATAAGAATTTTTTTTAATAAAAACTTTTAATCAAATTTCTTTTTTTAAAAATTTGAACATCTTTACCCAATTATAAAATTGGAGATTTTAATCTAGATTTGACAAACAGAACAACAACAACAAAAGGTACAAGTTTTAATGTCAGTCATGTGATTGTGCCTTCGTCATGAGGCCATCCGTAATTAGCCCACAGCCATATTTCTCAGCAACAGTCATCCTTCGCATTCAAAAACGATCCATCGATTTCAGCAGCCATCAAGTGAAAACAAAACTTCGATCTTCCGTCTACCGTATTAACCAGGACCTATAATTAGCGGATTCAATGATAGATTCTCCCCTCCCGTCATTGAAAAGCGATTGACAGAGCTCTATGAATAATATTTGCATACGCAACAAGACTTTTTGCCTAGAACAATAGCAGACTCAAATTGAAATAAAATTTAAAGACCCCCAAATTGGAAGTTATGCGGGGTGGTGATTGACAGGTTCTTCTCCAGAGTACCGGAACTCGTAGGTGAAGCCGGAAATTGAGACTGGGGCCCGCTGACAGGGCGAAACGGGGGCCCTTCTGGGAGAGGGCTGTCTGAATTAGCGGTAATCGCTCGAGGGACACGTTTATTAAACTTTTATGTCGATGTCAGCAGGGCTTTTGGAAATTTAATTTCGAAATCAATTTCCCGAGATATAATTTCGTTTTCTTTTCCTACGGCGGCGCTAGATATTCATGATTTGGGGGGAGGATTTAGTCCTTCCGCCGCAAGGAAATCGTTTCTGGGAGAAATTAGGAGCTACTTTGGGGAGAATGCGTTCTATGAAAAATTCAGGATGCTGCAAAACTTCAAAATTATTTTAATAAGTAAAATGGGATGAAAATGAAAGACAAGAAACACAAAATTCTATGAATGAATATGTAAAGTTTTACCAAGAAAAAAAAATTGCAAGATATTATTTAAAAGAAACAAAGACATCGTCATGGAATGTATGCAAACTTTTAGTACTAGTAATTACGGTAAAGAAAAATAAAAGATTGAATATTTTATTAAAATGTTTGTTTATATGATGTCACTTGGAGCTAAACAACTTACAATAAAGAGTATCAATAAATCATTCTTTTTTATTTAGTTTTAAATGCGGAGAATTTAATATCAATGCGAAGCTACGTATCATATTTCGTAGATTGTGAAATACACAAATGGAATTTTAATACAGGAGATGCGCCAAAATTCTTTAACTGTAATGATTCAGATATTTTTTTAAATTAGTAACGAAAAAAAAACACATTTATTTTTAACACAAAGTGTAGAAATTTTTTAAATCTAGCTCAAATTTTTCTTCTCTCTTTCTTCCGAATGTTTTTTTAAAATGCAGTAAACAATGTTCTGCATGTGCCCTCGTGTAGCTGACGTTATTTATTCACTCACGCTGCATGTCCTTTAGCTATGGATCTACGCGCCATTTTTTTCTAAAGAAATGCATAAGGTATAGACGTGCCGTCCAATAATTTTGACTTGTGGTCATTGGAAAAATAATAAAACTAAATACAAACAACTCAAAACTCTTTATTTACTACAAAAAAAAAATACTTTTTGTACTGCATATTTTAAATGTTTTAGTTACACTTGTGGTTCAAACTAAAACAACATTAGTGTGACTTCTGTTGTTACAGATTAGATGACAAACAACTTATATTAGGATTTTAAGATGTTACTTTTAGTAGAATGCATGTTGAATTGGACTCATCTGCCAAATGGTTTCCAAGCAATTAACTATTTTTTCTGTGGTTCACTTTTTTCACAGGAGGATTTGTGATTTGTTTCAGAATTTCTTTTTACAGATGGTTCAGCATATCACTAATCCAGAACATAAAACACATACCGCTTTGTCGCCTTTAATAGTATTGCAGTATTTTTAGATTCACCAAATTTGAAATTCTCTGTTACACTTACTATTTCGCACTTTTTGTTCTTTTGCTGAATCAGCCATATTAAATAACAGTTAAAAAACGTAAAAATAACACAAATAAATTTTAAAATACAGTTGTGTCAACGAAACGGACTATGCTATGTGAATGCATCATAAGCAACTGTAGTCCATGGCATAGTTAACTTTGTCGTTTTAAAATAAAATACGTGCCCAAGATATTGTGTCGTGCGCCATTAATGGCACGCGTGCCAATGGTTCGCCCTCCCTGTCCTATAGTCAAACTACTCTTTTTACTCTCCAGTTATTTCTAATCAAGAAGAAATATATTCGCTGGTATTTTATGGCAATAATTCTTGTCACATTGATAGAATGTTTAATCTTAATCAATGTATACATTAAATGTGTTAATTCAGTCACCCAAATCGACGCATCTAAATACAATCAACGCTGAATAATTCGACAGTTAAATATGGTAATTGCTCGAAAACCGGTATCATTCTGCCCATCTCATTCATTTCTAAAAGGCGTCAAGAAAATGAATGAGATTGGTAGGAACTTCCATCATAGATTCATATGACCCGAGAGGGAAAAAAAAAACTCTTTAAATTGGAAGGGTGTTGGCCGCTTCTGTCCATTGTCAGAGTCCATTTGGAGGGCGGTAAGTGATTTGAGTGATCTGCTTCTTTAATTAAATCACAGCTTTAAAATCACGCTCTTTCCATCTCGAAAAAAGTTAATTTCTTTTTTTAAGTCAAACTGAATGGGAATCATTTGAGATGTTCTGACGAAGATTGTTTCCTGAAAGAGATTCAATGTTCTCCTTTTTATTGTACCCTTACGATTTTTGAGAATAGAAATTGTCATTATTATCTGACGATAAAAACAATCCAAACAAAAACTCAATTGGAAACTTTTGTCTTGCTTGAATCAGCTTTGCTCTACAAAACTACTTTAGGACTTCTATTAGTGAGAGTGAGTGAATATTTACGTCGCACTTGTTCAGCTACTCAAAGGCTTTTGGCGACAGACACGCTGCCCACGAGTCCGTTCCCTTGACTACCATGGTCACATTATTAGTGAGGGAACTCGTTCACTATGAATAATAATCGAACGATGAGAATAACTTCTGAAGAGGTATCTCAGTCTCTTAACTTCTCTACACTACACCATGATAAAACCTGAAATTCAGTTGAATTAACACGTCTCTTCTTTGTTCTTCATTCATACCAAAACGAATTCTCGAGCCCACGGTTCGGCTCGAAAATTTTCCCATCAACAAAGCTTTAACATTTCATTATACGATTTGTATTTAATTTTTTTTCTTGGAGAAGAAAAAATTGGAAATGTTTGTACTGTATTTAAAATATGTTATCAGTGAATATATTTTTAACAATATACAAATAACAGATATACTATTATTAATTGCTTTAAATTTAATTTACTAATGAAGGTCCTTAATTAAATTAAAGTTTTATCATGATTAATGCTTTCCTTCTCCGGTATTAATAGAAAGAACAACTGGTTGAGAATCATGTGAAAATATGAGCTATTTTCCACTTTTTAAATAACTATTTACTCGAATCTAAACCACACTTTTTTCCCCAATGTTAATGCTACTGAAAATCGCTTGTAGCTTAGAATCTGAGGGGGAAAAATTTCGTTGGATGGGGCAATTAGAGAAATTATAAGTTCATATATGTATTGAAAAGTTTATAATACTGGGGTAAGGTAACTAATTATTCACTTCTTATATAAGTTCTCATTTTAAATTTATTTTAATTTCGTAAAATTGGATATGGATAAACCATTTTTCTTTTTTGACAAGAGCGTTGACAATTTGGGATGCGGCTTAGAATCAAGGGAAAGGAGGGGTTTAGATTCGAATAAATTTGGTATTCTACATTAGCATCGTCGAAAGTCGCATTACTGCTCTTTAGGAATTAAAAAATTTTCAAAGTCATCAATATACCAAAGCCACACGCATCTATTTAAGAGAATGAAACTATTAATTAATCTATTTTGCTTCTTCAATCATTACAACTAGTTTTAAACTCTGTTATACTGAGTGAGTATTTATTAACATTGCAGCATAAAGTTACACTAAGGTTGTTTACGATGGACCTCATCATTCTCAAGCACGGTCGAAGGACGAGAAACAGACCCGAGTTGGCACCCCCTCTTCGAATTTACTCACCACGCCATTGTGAGTCTCGATAGATTTAACGCGCATCGACTAGGTGGCACTAGGCTTTGAACTCGTGACACACTGACCACGAGATGGTGACCATGGCCACTAGATTACCACGGCCACCCCCTACTTGACGAAAATAAATAGCATTAGAAAAAATATAGAATCTTTCTCCCCTTTTTTGTGGCACTAAAGAGAAGACAACGAAAGCCGTTACAAAAAAAAGGAATAAAAAAAGGAAGATTGCATTATAATTTCTTGAGTATCATGTAACCACTAGTTGCAAAATCCCATTGTAACCTCATGTGGATACATGACTTATTTAGGTGTACCACCAGTGTAACCGGCACAGGAAACATTTTAAGGTAGATTTTTTTTCATAGGGGTTGTATAAAATCACAAAAGTTAAGTTACAAAATGTCTGGGTTACAAAAATTTGAAAAAATAGGAAAATTAAAATTAAAAGTACAATATTTGTGTAAAATTGCTCGAAATGTTCCTCGGAACAAAAGGCTTTTCCACATGCATCACTTAAGTGTATTGTCCATCTATGTGTATTGAGTGTATTGTGAATCTATGTGAAAAGTAAAGACTATAGAACTTCAATTACTAAATTATGGAAACTGGCTAAGCAAATTGATAATTTAGCCTAGTAACGAAGAAATTAGTGCTATCATTAGTGATAATGGCCATGTCTCGGTGGATACCCGAGAAGCGGCAGAGGCCCTGGCTCAACATTACGCAAATGAAAGTAGGCTTTCTTTTAGTAGTTCTGACAAATACTTGGCCAGAGTCACCAGAAATCAAATAAAATCTTGTACGGACAGGCCGGCAGATAATCCATTATTCAATGTTGATTTCACCTTACCCGAACTATCTTATGCCCTTCAAAATGAGGACACCAACAAATCACCTGGTCCAGATGGTATCCCTGGACATTTCTTGTCCCACCTTGGAATTTTGGGTAGGGAAAGACTGTTATACATCTGTAACTTGTCATGGAAAACTGGCAAACTACCAAGACAACGGAAATCGGCCATCGTTATTCCCATTCATAAACCCAACAAGAATGCTGGTCTTACGACTAGCTATCGTCCTATTTCTCTTACCTGCATCACTTGCAAACTAATGGAATGCATGGTGCTGCGGAGATTGACTCACCATTTACACACAAATGACTTTATGCCCCCGGAGCTTCTCGTAAGAGGGTCACTCTACTGTTGACCAAATTTTATACTTCACCCAAAGTGTTAGAGATTCTCAGAATCACAAACCAACTAGACAACACCATGGCGACATTTTTAGATGTGTCAAAGGCCTTTGATAGGGTATGGAAATATAAGCTGTTAAGCAAGTGCTTTGGTGTTTTTGGCATTAAAGGTAAAACTCTTCCCTGAATCTCAAATTTTCTAAATAACTGACATTTTTGTGTCCACTTTCATACTACCTTCTCGGATTTTTACAAAACCTATCAAGGAATTCCCCAGGTCTGCGTTTTGAGTCCAACTCTTTTCTCTTTATTTATTTCCGAGGTTGAAAAATATGTTAAACCTTCTCAAATTGGACTTTTCGCTGATGATGTCGTTTTGTGGTGCAGTGATGCAAATGTTAGCAAAATGGAATCCCAGCTGAATAGGTCCTTAGTAAATATTCAGGAGTTTGCAGACAACCGCAAAATTACTTTCAATGCTTCAAAGTCTACAGTCAGCCTCTTCACGACGAACAGGCATCTTTCCAACTACTCTCCTGAGAATTTCCTAATGAGTGAGCGCTTGATTTAAGCAAATATCCTACCTATCTCGGATACGGGTAGAGCAGGGAGTGGTATTTTTAGCAACACTCCTGGGAATGATGTTAAAATCAGCATCAGAAATCCTGACCACTGTTCCGTCTTTAGATCGGAACTCATTGCTATTAGTAGTGCTTTCGATTCTTATAAGGACAGTATTTGGATCCTGACAGATAGCAGAAGCTCTGTCCAATATTTGAAGCATTGGCCAAAAATTATGGACAGTAGTGGTCTAGATATTTTATCCAAATTAATTAGGCTCGCGCGCGGTCAGAGGAAACAAGTATGTCTCCAGTGGATTCCAACACATGTGGGTGTGCCTGGGAACGAAGCTGCTGATGAGCTGGCTGGTAGGGGTTGTGGTTTCTCTAAGCCCAGTTCCACTGTTTTAACCCATTCGGAAATTCATTCCTTCCAAAGAAATAAAATGAATTTGACTTGGCGAAACCCTCCTGCTCACCACTGGTACGCAGCTAAGAATCCTGGCCTATCTATACAGTGCAGGAGTTCCAGGGCTCATCAGAAGGCCTTGGCGCGCTTTAGAAGCGGTCATCTGTGTAGTATGACTTTTGTGCAGGGGGTAAAGTCTTTCTTTACCTGTCCCTGCTTCTCCTGCTCATCTTCTGGACTGCTGGGGCATTTCCCTGCGACAGTTGTATGAACAGTAAGACCTGGTGTGTGACACTATTACGCGGAATGTTCACAAATGGACTTGGTGTAGGCTTTCCTGCTCCAAGGGGATTGGAAACAACAACAACACGTGTATTGTCATTTATGTTTTATTTCTTCCTTTTCATCGTCACAAATAGATAAATCCATACAGAGTCACTGTCGTATTCATCAGTTTCCAGCAAATAATCTCATTCAGTATCAGTTTCGTTGAAATACAACGACGATGTCATATTGGTAAGGAAAAAAAATAAAACAAAAATAGTTATACAAACCTTAGAAAATGAAACGAAACATGAACGAAAGTGTGCCTTAGTCAATGTCAACAGGAATAATGAATTGTACATCGTAACATCAAGGTCAGTATCCCCAGAAATCTGGGATTTATGTGGATACTTGAAAGAGAGCAGACTGGTACGCAAGTGGTTAAGAAAGAAAAGGTTTCTTCATGTAAGAAACTTCAAAAGAGAGACAAAAATATTGTTTTTAAAGTCATATCTTATGATCTCTAAAGATGAATTTTTCATATTTATATTGTTTTGGGATATTTTAATATTACACACCTAACCTTTAAATTGACATAAAAATAATAATACAAAATAAGATGTATTTTTAAAGCACTTATTTTAGCACAATGTTTAATTGTACACGTATAAATAAAAAAAAAAAACGTGCAGAATTCTTTTAGAAACCAGGAAAAATTCTTCATTAGACCTTTACGCGAGCAGTTTAAATGGAACTGGAATGAGACAGTCAGTTGTTATTAACCTTTTCTTACAAAAAGGGTTTGCAGGGGGAAATCTTGAATTTCTTCATTAATAAGACGGAAGAAATAAGACATTGGATTGTAAGAAATAAAAAAAAAAGTAATAATAAAGATAAGACACTCAATCAAAGTGGGCTGACACCGACAAAAATGGAGGGCTTCTCACAAAAGAGACCAACAATCTGATTCATTAGAGGCGTTGTCTCAATTGCTTTCCCTCTGTCACAATTAGACACATAACAAATGATTCCCGAGGTTTATTGCAGTCAAAGAAGAAATGGACGCCTTCCGCTTTCTCTCTCACTCACAGTTAAGAAAACTCATTAAATCGAACGGAGATGAGGGAGAATGAAAAATGCCGAGGACAATGGAATGACAAAAAACTTTGGAGAGTCATTAGAGTTTATCGTAAAACACAATACAGACTACAAAAGAAGTGTATTTTGAAACGTTTTTAATTCTGATGATATTAATTAAGTTATGATTCTTTTCTTCATCTAATAGGAAAAAAGTTTCGTTTTTCAATAAATTAAAAATTAAGATTGTTTTAAACTTAAATATAAATGTAATGAAGTATATTTTAATTATTATATTCACATTTATTCGGAATACGGTTTTTATTACACATGCAAACATTTTTTAATCGATTTCTATATAAATTTTCAGATCTATATTGTGTTGCATAAGTAGTTGTGTTGTAAATGCCACCTGTCTGACGTTGTCAGACCGAGGCGCACAAAAATTCATCGCGGCAAGAGCTAGTTGTACGCTTGTCGTAAGCCGTAGGTTTGAGCACCTTACAGGTGACAGTATGTTTTGGCTCCGTTTCACTCCCATTTTTGAGAGGAACGCTCTGGAGGGGTGTTCAGGGGCTTCCCACATATCTTCTCCTTCTACCAAACTCACGAGAGGACATGTGGCTCGACGGCTATTTAGAGTACCCCCATGCCACAAAGGCACTTACAAACAGCCATTCTCCAGGATTCGAACCCAGGCCCAACGGCATAGCAGTCAGCGTCACTATCCACTATACCAGATGAAAGGTTATATTTTTGCATATGCAAAATATAATCAAATTTCAATGGAAATTTTAGCATATACATAAAAAAAGAAAAAAACATGTATTCATAAGTGATTCTTTTTAAGGCAGAAAAACGAAAATTCCTATTCTCCAGAAGGGCCGCCGCATCTGAGCAGAAGGTTAGTACTTCTGCTATTACTCGTAATATTATCACTGTGTACATGGATCAAGTAATGAATAGAACTAATTTTTTTATTTTATATCAGTTTTTGGTTTAGTTATGATATAAAATGAAAACCGAGTGGACTTTTTTTAAAAAAGGATAAAAAAAACATATATATAAACTATCGAATGTTTACTTGCATAAGTTATTAAAAACCCCATTATAAGATATGTTTCAATACTTAAGATGTTTAGTATTCAAACATTTCCTGCCGCAAGCTCTTCGCCAGCGGGATGCTTGAGGACCAGTATCAGAAATTACTATTTAAGCTACAATGAATAAACAAATATCGAGTAGTTCTTTGAACAGACATCACCAAAAGTCGTTCCACACAAAAATTTTAACGACAAATCTCACGAATGGACATTGTTAAGCTGTCATTATTAAGAATACACTAGTGTCCCACACAAGGGGGAGGATGTCCGCAGGTCCAGAGCCCACATAGACCTTGATTTTTTTTCGATTGATTATAATCCTATGTATATAGTACATGAAATTTAATAATGTATTTGTCATTAATAATTTTATTAATTAATGCTAAATATTTATTCAATAATTAATTTTGTACTGTTTTTTGTTCTCGAAAATTGACAAAATCAAAAGAATATGTTGAGTGGCGTATTGGAGCATAGTACGAAAATGGTGGACTTTTGACCCTGGCTTCCCCCTTCCCCTTGAAAAATTCCTGTATGAGCCACTGGAATCAAACAACAACAACAACAACAACAAAAAAAAAACAAGAAAAGCCAGAAAAATATGAAGACTTCTGTTTACAATTTAAAAGAGACACGATATTTTAATTTATAATCTATTTAGTTCATAGGTACAGACATATAAGACATTCAAATTTACAGATACAAACAAAATGCAATCATTTATCTTCAATGAGTTCTGTTTTTATTCTACTACGGACGAAATGGAAATAAATTGTGTTGTTGCCACTGCATCATGATAGAATATTATCACGTGTTCCACTATTATTAATCTCATTTATTTCTTTTATCATAAAATAATATTTGTCTACGAACTTTATCAAAAATCGTTTGGAATGAATGAAATTTAATCAAGAAAATAAAAAACGTTCACGGGTATTATTGATTTAATAACGATAAAAGGATTATAAAGAGTTATATTTTTAAACCATTTTAAATGTTTTGAATTGCTGCATAATGGAACTGTCAATTCCTGGAAACGCATATGTCGTACTTCAAATAGTACACATTCGATTGTTTTCTCAAAATTCTTTATAAATATTGTTTTTTCAGAACAATACGAGACCTTTTAAAAAACAGGGGACGCGACCAAAAATAACAACTTTCAGCTGATATCAATGAACGTTCTGCACCTGCAGTTTGTATACACCGAAAAAAAAATTGCTTGCTGGTGTCGTCTTTGTTTACTAAGGTTTTTTTTGGCGGAAAAAAAAATATACATTTATATACAATAGACGGAAGGTGAGGAAAATGGCGTTGGGCCAACGAACTGTCGAGGAAAAGAATTTTTTTCTACGAACAGTGAGCTTAAGCCTCGTGACAAACGATTTCAAATACTTTTTCTCTCTCCTCCCCTTCACTTTTTTTTCATAGTACTCTTTTTTTTTTCTTAAAAAAAGAACGTTCTGATTCGGAACGACGAATCCACCCTTCTAAACCGGTAATCAAATAGTGACAAGTTCACCAACGAATGAAGTATCAAGGTTGAAAAGCATCTTATGAGAATGAGAGGGTGTAGAGGCAGCGAATAATGGATCAGATCTTTTTTTTTTATTTCGAATGAATAATAATCAAAAACAAATCATTCTGTGATTCCGATCTGCTTTTTTGCATCCTATTATTAGGTTGAAATGGTTCATTCTAGAAGCTCTTAGCCATTTTGTTTTCGTTCAGTCAAACTGACTGCAGCACGATTCGAAGTTAATGATATAGAATGGGAAAGATGATCAGCAAAAGAAACCAAAAGGGCGTTGAATTCCTTTCCTTTCAAAATTCTTCGCAGACTAACTTGACTGACGATGCATAAAAAAGTAATTTATCTGACAACATACAAGTCTGTTGTTGCCATTTTGTAAAAAAAAAAATCATTCTTAACATTTTTTTATAAATATTCCGTAGGCCTGAAAATTGCCCCTTTCCACATGAGTGTTTGGTTCGTTTAAATCAATTCAAAATTTTATGCATTTTTAAAGCATACGAGAATGTATGGCAACAAATGAAACATTTGACTTGAGCCATTTGATTTTTTCAAACAGAAAGATAAAAGAAGTTATATAAAAAAGAAGAAGAAAGGGAGAACATTTTTTTCGAGAAAACAAGTGAAGAAAATGAAAACAATTTCTGTAGAAATTCGACTTCAAAATATAAACACTGGAGAAAGTCTACTATAAAACAAAGCGGATGGTTATCCGGAAAAGTATAAATATTTTTACAAAACTTGAACATCGTTCGATTCTTAAAATAATACTCACTTTACGCATCATAGGCTATTTTGATCAAAAAATACTACCACACTTTACAAGCCAATTTCTTTGCAAATAAAACACTCATGCAGTGGAGTTAGTTTTACAGAGGAGTAAAAGCGCCACGTGGGAGGTGAACAAATCCACAACCTAGACATGTTAAAACAGTCTAAAAAAAACCTAAAGGTACAACCAAAACAGAAAAAAAAGTAAATTGCGAGAGCATCATGCATTGAGTATAAACTTTCTTTATTTGTGTAACGTCTTCTCTGCAGGGTGAGGGGCGTACTGAGAAAAATCAAAACCGCAAATTGCTTTGAGGAAGTCCATAGATAAAACAGCAAGCACACGCCGGGCGAACACTCATCGCTTACATATCTCACGACTCTGTATGCGGTTACGAGTGGAGGTGAGCTGTTTGCCGTCCGCCCCTCGGTGTGGGGCCACAGACCACGAGCATTCATCAGCCTCGTGACGCACTCTCTCCTATCAAACCTTTCGTTAGGGCACGTGAATGTAAGCGATCCCGAGGCGCAAAATAGCTCCTTTTTGTGCGTCCCCAGCTGGCGACGGCTCGTGACTCATGCCATGCAGGTAGAGGGAGGAGAACTTTCCCATGGGAGAGATGTCATTAAGCTAAACCTACATCAAGCCCAGTGATTGAAAAGTATGGAAGGCCGTCGCGTTTCTCGATGGGGGTGCATTTTGACGAGTCTTAATTGTTTGGAAATTTAAATGAGGCTAAACCACAGGTAAAGGAAACGTCAATACAAAGCGAATTAATTGATAAGTATTTTAAAAATATCACTACCACAATCTATCTAATTCTTTGTCTATCAATGGGCACGGACAGACAAATGACATGATAGTGTCTTTTCAGATAAATCATGATTCTACCTACAGTTCCACGATGGTCATATTTGATAGCCAGGGATATTTTAAGTCTCTTTGAGGCCCTGGGCCCTTATGCAAAAGTAGGACCTACCTGAGATTTTTAAAAGTAGACAGTATATATATATATATATATATATTAGAATTGTCAAACAATCGTTCAAACAGTAATTTGAAACAATTAAATGTGCACGGGGGGATTCACAATCTCAGAAACCTAGGCCCAAATTGGCTCAACCGATGGCCACATTTCGACTCTGAGTTGAATGATTGTTTATGGTTATGCTAAGGCCCAAACATGGACAACGGTCAAAATGTAATACAGTCTTAAAACTTTCGCCAGTTGACATGCAGTCTAAAATTACCTGTTTATCGAAGAATATGTACGGGAATAATATTTGACCACATTAAAATGGTCCGGATCATGATCTTACTAAGACAGAGTCGAGAACAAAACAGGCCCCGAGCGACTCCTGGGTGAGCCCTTAAACGGTCCCTGCTGATACCGCAGCAATAGATTATGACTGTGTCTCTCCATAATGGTTCTTCTCTAGGTGTTGTGAATGTAAAAGAGTTTTACTCTTACCACTTATACATTCTTGCCAATACACCCTACAATAGCCACTCCTTCCACTGAAGTTTTGATGTCCTATTGTCGCTACTCTTCGCTTCAAGGCTTACCTGCGACCAAAGTTCAACACAAGAATACGAAATCGCAATGTCCAACAATAACTTATTGCTCAATTGCTTTGGCCCGTCCATTCTTCTGATCTGTAGACCCTCGAACATGTATGCTTAAAAATTGGCAAGCGACTAACGATAGCAACGTAGGGAGAACATTTCGAAAGCAAGGTGTCAGCTTAGGCGTCGTCGTCGTCATTTCAAAGTGGTTGAAAATTACAAGATCCATCTCTGATAGCCCTCTTGTTGTTTTAGAGTGCGAAGTTAATGGAATAATTACTCAATCAACCTCAAAAACAGTGGCGTAACGTACACCCCAGCATTGCGGGGGGTGGGAGGGGCTCAGGGACTCTAAGGGGTCCAAAGCTTAACTGAGGCTAAGTACGTATTTGGGCTTGGGGCCCTAAACTTGTTTGCAAGGGAGCCCTAATATTCTCCGTTACGCCACTGTCCAAGAACCAGTGGCGTCTGAAGACATCTTGAGGTCCCGTGTCCCTAAAGAAAAGTAGGTCTTACCTGTTACCTTTTTAAATAGACAGTAAATACAACATTCTCTGTCATATACTCGTACCGACACGTTTCATCTCATAATCTCACGAACTAGCTGCAACCTCTTGACTAAAGGAGTAATGATGGTGTATGGCGGTAAGCCTAGGCCTATACATGGATGGTGGCAGTCTTGCCACAGTTGCTATTTGGCATACAGATCGAAATTCCTAGTCTTTTTGAGAATATGTTTAGGAAAAACATTTAGTGGTTAAAATTATTCTGATCACAATCTTATTGAGACTGAAAAAAGAGACGAGGCCTCATGAAGTCGAGATACTAGGCTTGGGTCAATGGCTAAAAATGCTCCTGCCAAGAACACATCTAAATCCTCTTTCTTTCAATGCTGATGCTTCACCGGATATTGATAATAATGTGAGACATTTAAACTCAATGATCTATGAACACGATGTCCTGTCAAAATAATAAATCAGGACAATTTCGAATATTTTTGATCCCTGAAAATTAATTATTTTTCGTTTCTTGTAAAAATAATATAGCATAAAAAATAAGAAGAAAATTTTTAAGCTAAACATTTTAATTCTGAAATAAAAATGTAGAAATTGATTCGAAATTTCTTTTCTCACCGCTATATTCCCATTGATTAACATAAAACAGCGAAACAGTATAAAAGCAAATTAATCACACACACAATTCGCGCGTCTTAAAATCCACTCCTCGAAATCTTTCTCTCATGCCCTAATTCTTGACGGTTGGAGAGAGAAAACACAATTCCAGAATTTTCTGCCGATTTTTCAAATGATTTGCCAAATCATCCATAATCAACAGACCTTCCAAAAATAATCGCAGAGTGTCAAAAAGAAATAGTTTCAGATTTATGGATCCTACGCCTGACGAACATAAAATCTCAATCGATCATTGCGATAATCACATTTGGATAGTATCGGTCTTCCTGCCCGAGCTGTTTCACAGAGCGGGGCGATCTGTCTCGATCAAGACCAACATCTCGGAAGAAATAGGGCATGACTGGGTCTAAAGATTACGGCGACCCAAGTCCTAGAAAAAATCTGTGCCGGAAAAAAAAAAAAATTATGTCCAAAAAAAAAAGTGCTTAGAAAATTGTTGCCTTGAAATTATTGGTCGTGATGGAAAGATAACAAAAATTAAGGCAATATATATATACAGTTGTTATAACCTACAGAAACTTAGATAGATTAAGTTTAATCAATTTTTAACGTCTACATCAGGGAAATTAAAAAAGCTCTGTAGTTACTTATGTTAGCACCTGATTTTGTTTTCTATCCGCTAGTTTTATACAGGGTTACTGGTACGAGTATAGTGTAGATCAGGTGTGGCCAACCCAAATGACCTTGCAGGCCACTTTGGAAAAAAACATTCTTGTCCCGAGGGCTGCATATAAAAATTTACACCTTTATTTTAGATTTAGACCCATTAAAAACATTTATTGCAGTGAAAATTTAAAACGGAATGAATTACTATTATTGAAGAGGCTTGCACAAATATTTCATCATACGTTGCCGAAATGGCAATTAAAAAAGACCGGTTTTTTTTTCTCTTTTATTTATCTTGTTTGTTTCGTCTGAACTTAGATATATTGCAATCCTAAGTATAATTTTTCTGTTAAATGAAGAGAAAAAATGAATCAATAAATTTCTTACTTTTAGCGTTACTATTATTACTATACATATAGACTTAATGGATATACATAGAGAGAATTCTTTTCTATGATATTTGTATTTTAAATAAGTCAACTATCAAGAAAGAAGTTAGGGAAAAAAAACAGCAATAAATTTAGTTAAAATTTGACATTACAATGGAAAGATAAGTCATTAATTGGTACAACTACTATTAAAAGAACAAGACCTATGGCATTTTTTAGAAAAAAAAAGTTCTTTAGTTTTTCTGCTTCCACAAACAATTTTTATTCGCAACAGGAACACCCAATTCAACTCTTTAATGACCATCTTTAGATAGCAGGTAACACGTCACGGAATAATTTTATTAACGTAATATTTTTTTATAAAAAAAAATGTAGGTTAAAAGCCAATTGCGAATCGTTCCAATTCGAGTGAAATCATTTCCTCCCCCGTTTTCGCAAAACTTTAGAATGAACACTGGAAGAGGAAAAGGTTGTAATGAAGGCCACGAGGACCAATGAATAGAAGACAGCAGCTCTCGACCCTCATCAAATATAACGGATGCTCAATTAAATTGCAGGAGAAACGGCGACTTAATATCTCACAGAATATACCACCCTATCTAACGAAAATTACCACCAAAACCATTGTTGTAAGGAAGGAGGGTGGAGAGTACAAAAAATTATAAAGAATATATATACAACTAACTTTTTAAAAGAAAACCAACGGTACTTATGTTCATAAAATACATTTTAATGGGGATGAAAAGGCACACACACAAAAGCTAATACAGAGAAAAAAAAAACATTTCTTAAATTGACGTTGGTTGTGTCTCATTCAGATGGAAAAGGGCATTTTACATAAACTTCCCACAGAAATCTCTTGTATAAAAAACTCTACTGAACATAATGAAGAAAAAATTGCCATAAAAGACAACCAGAGAAAAAAAATAACAATGCCGTCATTATTTTAATGAAATGCTTTTTCTCTTTGAAAAGGAGAATTTAATGAGTAAAAAAAATATATATTTGTACAAAAAAGTAAACATCTGATGACGCTTCCTAAATTATTATCCGTTGTTACCGAGTGAATGGTGAGTTTTAGATAAAAACTACTGAGAGAGAGAGAGAAATCCTTTGACTCAGTGATGACATCCGGTTGCGTTTTGGGTAAGGATTTTTTCAAAGAAATGGAGTTAAGAACGGAAGTGAAATAAAAATTACGAGGAAAAAAAATCGTCCCAATGAATTTCGATGTCCTAAATACCCAAAATTGAGCACTTTGTTCTCAAAATTGTGCACTTAGTACTCAAAATTAAGAATAAATGAGTGAGTGAATATTAACGTTGTACTGTTCAGCCACTCGTGGGCTTTTGGCGACGGACCCTAGTCCTTTTGAACCATGGTCAAGTGACGAGGACGACACCTGAGCTGGCAACCCCCTGTCCTAACCACCACATCACACCAAAGAGAGGACGTTTGAGCGTCGACATATTTAACGTACATCGCTCCCCCTACAAAGCGGGTCTTCAGCGGTACTGGTCTTGAAATCATGACACAATGGCCGCGAGTCCGTTACCTTGACCCCTAGGCTACCGCGGCCACCCCAAAGTTAAGAGACAACCATTTAGTCACTTAACACCATTGGAGAAAAAGGACCATATTATAAATATGATGATGATACTATAATAATACCACGCAGGAAGTAATTTACATACCGAATTGTTTCAAAACAAGATAAATTGGTGTCATTATATAGTAGGGGAAGGTTGAAAGGAATTTTAAATGTAAACATTTTATTAGAGGTAATTGCCTGTGTGCTCAAAGAAGAAGGGAATAATCGTTTTGTTATTTAAATAAAATTAGATACATTCGAGAACTTTTGAGCCGGGTTAATGCTCTGGCTGAGGGTATGCTGAGGTATGTTTCCGCTTGAATAGAGCTCAGGCTATTAAAATCCCAGTTCAAAAACATTCTCGAGCAATAATGAATACATTCTGGGAGTACAAAGCAGGTTTTTTTTCAATTACGAAAAATAATATCGTTATTTCATAAATAAACTAGCCGCATTTTTATGAAGGCTTTAGTAGTAGGAGTTTTAAAAAGTTCTATTATTTATTTAGTAAGAAACAGTTTAAGTGCATTAACAGCCGTGAACACTTCTGATGGTTTATATGAACAATGAGTTTAAAAGAAGAAATTATTATACTGTTAACCAAAATAATTTATCCTCTTTGAATACAATTACACGGATCAAATTGGTTGTGCAACAATTTTTGATAGTAAATTCTTTTTTCTTCATGGCCACATTTAAATGAATAGTATTGAAGAATATAAACTACAAAACGGAAAGAATTAAAAAAAAGTATTGTAAACGTAAAATTCGAATAAAAAAAAGTGTGTGTGCATATGACCACACGACAGAAGTGAGAACTTCTAATTTTCCATTTGAATGTATAATACACACACAAACAATTGCATGTATGCTGTATGATGAATAAAAAAGTTGTTAATATTGTCATATAAATTATTTATTTGAATGTTTGTACTCATAAAATAATATTAGTTGCACAAAATATACATACATCATATTCTAAGAATGAAACAAATTATTTTTACAGGTTAAGCAGTTTTTATTTATTGAAAGAATATTTTAAACATCATAATACATTGAATTTGTACACTTCGTTTGTTGTTGCAAGCGTAAACTATGCAAATTGTCTTCATTTTTATGTTGTGCAACTGTGTGGACGCAAGGAAATCTAAGACACTCTCCTTATGTTTTATAAAAATTTTGAGGATTTCAAAAGAATTTCTTTTTTAGTTCGAAGACTTTAAAATATTCATTTACTGTGTGTGTGTTTTTCACAAATTTCTTTTCTAATAGGGTTAGCAAGTTCAACTTTTGTAGCCTTTTTAAACATTATTGAACACAAACAATGTTCAACGGAAAATCACATTCTCACCTTTGCCAGGTAATCCTTTAATTACTCTGGTTCTTGACGGAGAGCGTGTTGTCGTATGTACAGACAAAAACGAAACACCCTTTTTATTTAACTCAATTTATTTTACAATATTCAAAGCAGCTTTAATATAATAAACTCTTGAAACACTCATATAATAATACTCAAGAGTCCATCTTCGGATCTCCTAAATAAAAGTCATCTTTTTTTAAAACATCGTTTTCCCTGGTGTTCCTCTGTCCTGGTTCACTCACCAAAGCTAAGTGAAAGTGGACTACATGATAGTAATATTTAAATTAAGAAAAAAAAAATTTCACAAGAAAAAGTGTGCATGAAATTTTTATTCTAAAAAACACGCGCCAAAAAGTTTTCAACTTAAAACTAAGAGAGCGTCACCGACCCGAGCATGGTTGATGCCAACTTGAACCAAGTAAACCCGACTCAGCGTAACGCAGCCGAGCGTGACATTTACAATTACTCTTCAGCAAAAATGCGTGCCTAAAGAAGTAATTACTTCAAAAAGATACTTACATGAAATAATTCGTAAAAGTTTTGACCATTTCAAAAATTTCAAATTACACGACAAAAACGAAACATTAGTATTTAAAAACTGTTACATATGTACTAATATGCAGAAAGAGCTTCTCCTTGTGAGTGTGTATTAATTGGCATCGCATTCTACATTAATACAAGGGATATTGGCGATAGAATACGTATTTTTGAAACCTCGGTCGAATGACGAGGACGATATCTAAGATGGCACCACATCTTCAAACTACCACATTATATCAACCGAGGGACTTTGACTCACGATAGATTAAGCACACATCGTGAGTGAGTGAATATTAACATCACACTGTTCAGCTATGCGAGGGCTTTTGGTGACGGACCTCGTCATTTTGAACCATGGTCAACTGAAGAGGACGACACCTGAGCTGGCACCCCTCTCTCCCAACTATCACACCACACCAACGGAAGGACGTTTCAGCTCTCGACAGATTTAACGTGCATCGCTCCCCTACACGGCGGGTCTTTAGTGGTACTGGGCTCAAACTCATGACATGCCTGCCATGATCCGATACCTTGACCACATTGCTACCGCAGCCCTTAAGCACGCACCAGTCACTCTACATGGTGGTGTCTTCAGTGGCATTAAGGCTCGAACTGTCACCCATCCGGTACAATGGTTAGCGATGCTAACTGCTGTGCCGTTGGACCTTGGCTCGAATTCCGGAGAAGACATGGATGTTTGTAAATGTATAATGTCTTTGCGGCATGGAGGTACTCTAAATAACCATCAAGCCACAAGTCCTGTCGTATGGTTGGAGGAAGGGGGAAGAGAGATGGGAGGTCCCTGACACTGATCCACTGACTCTTTCTAAATTGGGATGGAACCGAGCTAATTGTAGTGTCACCTGTATGGTGCTCAACGCTGCGTCGAACGACAGGCGTACATCTAGCCCTTTGCCATGATGAATTTCTTGGCTTGGATCTGACGCCGTCGAGATCAGGTGGAAACAGCAACAGAAATAGGGTTTGAACTCATGATACGCCGACCACCAGTCCGTGACCTTGACCACTAGGTTAAAGCGGCCCCTACAAGACTTTTGAAAAACAAACGAGCACAAATAAAGGGTTAGAAACTGCTATATTGTTGGTTTAACTATATCTTGAATTTAGTTTGTTTTTTTTAACGCAGAGAAAAAAATATTTTGAAGGTAGTTCTTAAAAGAGAACTTATTTAAAAAATAAATAAGTATCTTAAAACAATATGAGGAATGAAAGAGTGATTCTGAAGTCGATGTAAAAAAGTATGGGATAGTACATTTTTTTATATTCATTCGAAATCCTTGGCTTATGTGAAGGAGTTACGACAATATCTTTTGTTATCCTTCACCCACCCTATGCGCGTGGACGAATGCCCTTGGTTGCGCAAAAGAAAAAAGGCAAGCATTTGTTCTAAAAAAGTGTTCTTAGGAGAAAGAAGTTAAAAAATGAAAAGGAATGATTCCAGATTCGCGTAAGAAGGGCGGGGGAGTGACTTCGAAATTTCCGCTCTTTTGAGGTGCAGGAAGTTATAAATCAATGTCTCGAGAGCACAGAAAAAAAGAAAAATATTTTGGAAATGGAACGTCGGACATGAACTTTAAGGGAGGCGGGATCTTCTATTTGCGCGCGTGCGACGTGTCCTCTCCTTCTCTGACCGTTCACGCTCAGTGATTTTCCAAATTTGAGGGCGGAAAAACTACACGATCACGAATGAATGCTTAAAAGTGGACTTTTTCAGTAGAGAACAAAAGAATAAAATAAACAAAATTTATCGAAACATGAAATCCATTTCTTTTACCACGTATTTATATTTTCTTCAGAAAAGGTATTTATATTTTCTTTAGAAAAATTCCTAATTTCTTAAAAAAAGTATTTGAGCCAGAAATTGTTCACTTAACGCATCATAATAATTTCACTGAAAACAAGTAAATTTTTTTCTTTAATTAATAATGAATCAATCATGATTATCATTGTGTGTTTCATGATTAATTGAAAAACGTCGGGAGACTTTTCAAATGTCAAATTAATTATTTTTATATGATAAAGAAAACTTTTCTTGCGTTCGTTCAAGGAAATAAAAACATTTAATCAGCTATAAACAAAATGAGAACAGATATTTTCTTTTTATTCCCAAGCTTCTTTACAGAGTCGTTAAAGTTTTGGTTTCTAACAGTTTGAAGATTAAAAGTAATCCGGAAGAAATGACATTTATATATTCGTTATTTTAAAATGAGTTCTTCAAGTAAAAATACAGATTTTTTTTCATAAGCTATTTTACCACTTTAATAACAACTCAATCTTTAGTCAGAAAATGAAGAAAATTCTTTTTTTTTTTCACAGATCGAAGAAATAGGAAATATTTTTTGTGGAGAACTGGTCAACATTTCTATAAGATCTCAGAGGAAAATCACCCACGCAGACAGTCTTCTAAAAAAGGAACTAAATTTTCATATTCACGAAATAAAAAAATAAATCAAAAACGCCGAAGAAACGAAAGTTTTGTCAAACCACGGCGAATCAAGCTTAAAATAGTTTATACATTCCCGCAAATAAACAAGCAGACCAAAAAAAAAAGATGTCACATAATAAATTTGACGGTCCGCTTTATAAATAGAAACAAGAAACACAAATTGAGTCAATAAACAACGCAACAGGTTTCTGCATTTAAGTTTCCAAGACTTTTTTTTACTCATTGTGGAAATACTGATAAATTATAACCCCGAACGAAAAATTTACAAACTAATAGAGCCACAGTTTATCCTTTTTGTAAATAAACACTGAGAGAAAAAAAACGGTAAAATTTGCATAAATGAATATCAAACTGTTGCGAGATGGAAAATAACACATTAAATTCGAGGTCACAATAGAGCGCGCGCGAAAGATGAATTATTATAATAAAAATAATAAGTGGAAACAAAAACTGGAGTAGGTCACTCGGCGAGTGTGGTCAGTTGTACAAACAGTGCTTCATTGTCCACTCTCAACATTCGCCCACACATGCGTATTAACTTTTCAATCCAACTCGGCATTAATTGTGGCCAACGAACCTTTCCGCTGCCACCGGGGTTACACAAACTGAAAAAACGAACATAATTTAATAACGGCACGCTTTAACAATGATACACGCGTAATAAATGGATGAACATGTCGGGTCAGCTGTTTACAAAGGGAGAAATGGCTTTCGGAGAGTGGCAACAGCAATTCGAAGTCCGAAAAGGAACGGCCAATGTAACAAAGGAACATTACAAAAGGTCTTTTCTTAGACTCAGATATTTTGTAGATAGGATTAAGAATCGAACACAAAGTCAGAGGGCGTTATTGTTCCGATGCCCGACGTATATTTTCGGAAAGGTGAGTGTTTGTTATATTGTATTTTTCAACAATGTCTTGCTTATGGAAATAATCCGAGGCAATTTCCGGAACAGATTTCCTCTAAGTTTATATATATATAGACTGGAATATTACATGAATAATTACTCACAAAGCAGAAAAGAGTTAGATACAAGACCGAAATTTCTGGATCACCAGGAAAAAAAAATCCTGGACAGAGTGTACATTGGGAATATTGGAACAAAATGTTAACATTCACAAAGAAAATGTCATTTCCTATAACATATTTCCTACGAACATTTTTGTTTCGTTTTTAATTAAATAAAAATATCTCTCTACAGAAAATATGCAAATATTATTTTCTCAAGAAAAAAAATCAATATTTTATCAGTCATCAATTTAAATAGAAAATATTTTTTATTATTATGAATTTGTCTGCATTGAATTTCCCACAATGTTATACAAAATCTACGTTTTGAAAAATCAGTAACAATATCATAAAACTACTATCATTCCCTAATATCAAGTCAAACAAATTATAATTATAGACAATTTTTAAAGAAAAAAAAATTTACAATTATTAAACAAGCTTCTAAGAAAAGAATTCCATGGATTTCTGTTTCTAAACAAACAAAAAACGCATTTTTAAATTCTTTAAACTGAAAATTTATCGAAAAAAAATTTACGGTATTGAATATAATCATTTTTAAAACATGAAATAACTATAATTTTTGATTCTAAGAGTAAATTGAAGATTGCACGAGTATTAAATCTAAAATCTAATCCAACCCTCTCTAAAAAAACAATCTAAAAAATCTATTATATTTATCTGTTTAATTTTAACGAATAATCTTATTTACAATACGATAATAATACGAATATTTAAAATAATACATTAAATTAATTATATAATAAATAATATAAGAATGTAATTATGAAATTAACTCATAATTCGTAAATATGAAGAAGAAATTTTGGTTCGGTAAGAGCTTGTTCAAATATCATTTTTTTTAAAAAATCACCTTTCACATTTCAGTTAAAATCTCTAGAAATAAATAAGATTCAGAATTTTTTTTCTCCATAATTTACTTTATTTTAAGCAAAAAAAGTTCTCGTATCCAATCAAAATAATTATAAACTGCTACTAAATGTACGAACTTAAAGAAAACCATAAAAATAGAATAAAACCCACCTCATAACTTTAAACATGTTCTGCAAATATTTGTTTCACTGGCTGAAAATCGGAACAAAATTACAACTGATAACAGTTAATGTAAAAAAAATGGGATTATGAGGAACCAAATGTTTTGGAGCACTAAAATATTTTCTCGCAAAGTAACGGAAGACGCGCGCGCGCGCGGACCAAACAACTGAATGACTTTGAACTTACTGTGTCTCTTCAATATACCCATGTTCCACAGAGAACTTGACATCCGCGCTCGGAGCAAAACGTCCCGCAGCCTAAAATAACACGTTTCATAAACGATTCACGAAAATTCTTTTAATATAACAGCTTTTGGGCATTTCCCCGGTTGGGAAAATAAACTGCTTTTAAACTCGAGAGAGAATAGTATTCCTGATAGTATTAACAACTAAAAACCCGTGGCTTGAATTTTAATGTGCACCTTCCGCTATAGGGTAAAGTTGTAAACACATTGCACATAACTGAAAACAAACACTCTGGTTTTCTTTTTTAATAATCCTCCATCAGTGTATCGAGAATGACCATTCGTGGGCCTTGGTGAAAGATAATTGCCCACACATACAAGAATCATGCACATTGCGAACGGAATAACAAAAAACTGCCCACAGTGCGAGTGGGCAGAGGGTGTCCTACATCTCAGTGACATACAATACGCGGAATTCTCGTCCAAGGTCAACGGGATGGCACCAAAACAACGAATGAACACCTTACAGTAGTTCACGTTTAATAGATCCGATAATGAAAAAGTGTCACAAATATTTGTTTCAAAACAAGTTCAGGTCTCGTCTTAAAGGCAAAATCTGAAATAAGTAAACAGAGATGAGTAGAAATTCCGTTGTACCAAGTGAATAAAATTTACCAAAAAAGCTACAGCAGAAAAAAAAGAGAGAAAAACACTCATACTTCGCATATAATTTATTTTAATTTTAAAAGGTGAAGAATGAAGTAGTTTTTATCGAGAAGTGCCGATTTAAGCTCCTTTCCAACCCTGGGCGCTGAAAATCTACAAGTCCACGGCATTGGAGGCTCGAAATTTATAACCAGAAAATTTGGTGGTCCAGCATATATAAGTCCCGGGGCACCCGCCACAAGTGCCCAGTGGATAAATAGGCACTGTGGAGAAGTTTATAAGCAACGCGTAAGATCAGGGTTGATAATTCTTACCTAATAAAATTTACTTGTGGCCGCGGTAGCCTAGTGGTCATGGCCACGAGTGCATGGCCGGCGTGCTACGAGTTCGAGTGCCACTGAAGACCCGCCGTGTAGAGGAGCTGATCCACGTTAAATTGGTCGAGACTCAAAATCCTCCTTTTGGTGTGGCGTGGGACTCCACGGTAGCCTAGTGGTCAAGATAACGGACTCGTAGCTGGCGTGCCATGAGTTCGAGCCCAGTACCATTGAAGATCCACCGTGTAGGGGCGCGATGCACGTTAAATCTGTCGAGAGCTCAAACGTTCTCCCGTTAGTGTGGTGTGGTAGCTAGAAGAGGGGAGGGGTGAGTGGCAGCTCAGGTGTCGTACTCGTCTCTTGACCATGGTTCAAAATGACGAGGTCCGTCTTCAAAAGCCCTGAAGCTGAACAATGCGACGTTAATATTCACTCGCTCACTCACTTGGCGTGGCGGGGAATTAAGAAGAGGAGGGTGCCAGCTCAAGTGTCGTCTTCGTCCCTTGACCGTGGTTCAGAATCATGAGGTCCATCACCAGTAGTACTCGTGTTGCATTATAGTGCGACCCACTCAATCAAATTGTTCATTATTTAAATGAAATGCATTTATTTATATTCCTATGCAAAGTATCAAATTTAAAAAGTCCGATTAATTAACAACCTGAAACTTAATGCTTTTCATTGTTGTTGTTTTTTAGTTATTTTACGTCATCAGTTGAGTAGCGTTTGAATTAATAAAGTGCATACGCAATATGTGTTTTCATTACAGGAAACAAAGCAACGGACATAGAACAATAATAACTCTTCTACTAGGGTTAATTTACAAACTTGTGCGAAGTTCAAAGACGAGAATATTTTTGAAACTGACCTGTTCGGCGTTTCGTAGCGCACATGTGAGGTTCAACGCACTGCTCTGGATATGCGTCTCTTGCCATAACTTAACTCGAGTGAAGTGCCATGACGTTAGTGTAGGGTCTGAAAATGTGACGTAAGGCCAAAAATACACACTTCTTTTAAGAACAATGACGATGGAAAAAATAAAGGAAAACGAACTTTGCTGGAACTGACACTTGTAACCAATCAATGATGCAACAATTCGAAAACACCGCACTCATTAGATTGTATAAAAAAACAATTGTCATTCATGTAGCTTTTTGAAATAATGTTGACGTAAGAAAATCACACATTTAATTACACCTAAAAATAAAACAATATTTAAATCCAATGACTCAGCTCTATTGACGAAAAATCTAGAATTAAAAGTATAAAATATTACCTCGAAATATACCTTTTAAGTTATATTATTTACTTCCACATTATAATTTACAATGAATAATATAAAATCTCATTGGGAAAGGGTTCAAGAATTTTGAGACTAGGAACTGAAAATTATAAATAGCTTTTTATCATTTGCTTAAGAAAGATTTTTTTTTTTAAATAAAAAAAAGAATATTAATTAACACAGGAAGCCAAAATTACAACGAACTTTTACAGTTGCTTTCACTGCAGCTTTCTGAGACTCACTGCAAAACGACATTGTGAGGTGAATCGATTTTCAAGGTCGTTTAGAAAAACAGCGCGTGAAGGGTTTCTTTTGACATTACGGTTTATTATTATACGTAGACAGTGGCGCACACAAGGGAGGGGTCCTGGGGGTCTGGACCCCCAAAGCCCTTGATTTTTTCCGATTGATTATAATTCTAAGTATATAGTACGTAAAATTTAATTAAATATTTGTTATTAATGATTAATTTTATTAATAAATGCTAATAATTTAATCAATAATTAGTTTTTTACTATTTTTTGTTTCCGAAAATCAACAAAATCGAAAGGAGCATGATACAAGAATGGTGAACTTTCGACCCCATTGAAAAATTTCTGCGTGCGCCACTGTACGTAGAACAGAATTCACAAATGTTTATTATTTTTTACATTTATTTTAATTTTAAATAAGAATTACACGATTCAGTGAAGAACACTCACGTTACTTCTACGAATAATTATTTTTTTTTATAAATTGAAAATAATATTGTGGCAACGAAAATAAATTAAAGGAAATATATATACAAATAAATATGAAGCTTTATCAAATTTTATCAAAATATACACCCTTCTGTAAAATAAACCTGTGATATTACTATAGAATATATTTTAAAGTTAAGAAAATTTAAATCCATGAGCTCTAAATTTTATTTTGTTACCTCTGTATTAACAAAGAATTATGATATACTATATATATATATATATATATATTATATATATATATATATATATATATATATAAAGCAATGAAATTCAACTTTGTTTATTCTTCAGATGTGAAACATCGTTAAACCAACACATTTACATGTTAGTATTACCGAAAGTATAATCTAAATACGTATAATGTTTATTTTATCTCACAAATAAGTCAATTTCCAAACAAAAAACTTCTTAGTAAAAGTCAATATCTAAAGCGACCAAGACCTCAAACGATTATTCCAATGAAGTAAATTATCGCAAATCGTCGAAGTAAAAAATGATTGAAAGTTCGAAGAACTCATATTATTCAAGATGACCTTGAAGTCTTTCTATTCATAATGTGCATAATCCCGCCTAAAATATGACGTATTTTAAAGTCCCTTTTAAAATCAAAATTTCAACCCATTTATAAGGAACAAAAAAGCGATGCCATGACTAATCTACCGTTTCAGGAACATCCCAAAAACGATATCTTCAACCTAAACGGCGGGTCTTTGACCCTAGTTAAGTCTTATCGTTTTAATGTAAAAAGCATAAGGACTCTAATGCGATAAAGAAAAAGTAAACCTTAAGCCTTTTTTCGAATTCGAACAACTGATAAAGAAAGCCAAAAAATGCATTCTTATTTGTATAAACTTGACCTTCCCATCGTAGTCCGCAAAACATGTTGCAGAGAGGAAATCACGATTCGATTTCTTGTTTTCTTCTTTCTTCAATCGCAGCAGCGGAGTGCATAAGCGAAGGAAAGCATTCCACGTTGGATCTTGATGTGTTCCTTGGCGCGGCCTGCATGCTCTTCTTCCTCACGCTGCGCTCGCGTTTCTTTTGCGATGGCTGACACTTTACTTTTATCTCAATGGACACACGTACGCGGAAGCTCGCAGGAAACCGAACAAAACTAACGACGTCAACAACCCATTAGTTTCTCTGCTTCGACAAGGTTCTAGTAATAAAAAATAAAAATAAAAGAAAAATAAACGCATTTCCGTTCGCTCATTAACAGTTTCGCATTATTTTTCAAGACGTATTGACAGGTTAAGGATCTGCTAATTGTGAAACTTGAATGTAATCGAGATGACGGTATCCTAGCAAAATAACCCCACTAAACTAAAAAATCGCAAGTTGAATTTACATCTTACTTAATTGCATATGAAACATAACTATTTAATTCACGTGCATATTACTACAGTTAATAATGCGTAAAACATATAATATGCAATGTAAGCTTTTGTTCTACACCAGAGGTTCCTTAATTGGGGCACGCGTACGCCAGGAGGTACGCAGAGTAAAACTTTGGGGGTACACCAAAGGAGGTTCACTATCACACTTACCGCGCGCGAGAGTAAGATCCTAGTTCTAAATGAATGCGAGGTTCTCTGTATAGTTTCACTTGTCCAGAAAATTCAGAAAAAAAAAAAAAAGGAAATCGTTTTTTAAAGCACAATCCGTACGAAAAAAAATTTTTTTTTTGTCAAATTGAGAGTACAACATGTAATTATTTTCCTTTTTATTACTATTATTTACATAATAATTATATCTAATTATTTAGATAGTCATTACCAATTATGCTTTCTCAACTGGCAATCGATAATTTCTTTTCAGTGTCAAATAATTATAGATCCTTGATGTTAATATTTTTCAATTGGTCTAATCATTAAGGCAGCAAGCCTTAATGATTAATTTATAAGAATAAAAACGGTACTTTTGGAAAAGCCGTTGAAAAGTATTAACGTTAGGATCATAAAATGCATGTCATCTGATTTAGATTAATGAAATATGGTTCAGACGAAGAAGGAAAAAACACAAAAGTGCCGTTAAATCCAGCGTGTACCGCGCGCCCTCCTTTTTTACGAAAGAAACCTGAAGTATACGTGCGCAATGCTCTTATGTTCTGAAGTTATTTATTCAAGGTATTATTCCTTTTTAAAAAAATAGAATTCTTCTGCAACTACAATTATTTAAATTCATAACAAATGACATTTCTTTTAAATAAACAGTATTTCGATAAATATAAGCCTAATTTTTGTTCAATGCTAATCTTTTTTTTATTATTATTTTTAAAGCTGTCATTTTTATACTCGGAGTATAACGCGCACCGTAAACTTTGATCTTATTTTTGTGCTAAAAGTGCGCGTTATACGCCGGATTTTACGTTCCTTAAAAAACATTTCAACGACGAATAAAATTTTAATAATTAAAAACATTTAATGAAAAAGATTTTCGCAAACATTATTAAGTTTCTTGATGAATCAGAGAATGAATGTTAAGCACGAGAAAAAAGAACCAATTAAAATGTTGTTGCGTTTGAGTAATGGACAAGGATAGCATTTAACTGAACTGTAAACAGAACCTCTCGTTTCAAATTTAAAGGTGACCAAATCCCCAAAAAGATAATGAATGCCAACGAATATGCCAAAAAGGTTATATTTTTCGATAAAAACACGCGGGCCGAACAAATACTCCAAGCATTAATTAAGTAACGCCATAATAATTAAAAATGCTTTTAGAACTGGGCAACAATGTAGTCTCGAATACAGTTAAAGATGCAATTCCCATTTCCTTTTTCGTAAGATTTCCGTAAACAGGAGGCGGGATTCAAAACAAGAGAAGGGAATGTAAACATCCGAGGAAGCTCCATAAAGGATGGATGGAAAGATGCAGGCATTGTATTTAGCATGTCAAATTGAAATGCTTCCAGAAAACAAGAAAATTAACTGTAGAAAAAGTGTAGTGACTCAAGATGAAATGGTTTGTAAAAACATCATTGTAAAAATAGTTTTCTTTTATTAAAAAAAATCCCCCTGTTTGGTTATTTGAATTAATTTCGCTTTTAAGCTTCAAAACAATACAGATAACTGATTAATTATTTTTTGACCCACGGTCAAGTAATCAAGACGACATTTAAGCTCATATTTAGTTCCCCTTACGCCATACCATACCATGAGAAATTTTTAGGCTTTGTTAATTATTGAATATTATTACCATATTTTTTTCCATAACGTGAAAGAATCTGGTGTCAAACCCTTGACTTTCCAAATAAAAATATGCAAAAAAGCTAACATGCTTGTTTTTAACCGCGCATGCATATTGTCTGTTCACATGGCAAAAATGCAATTCTCAAACGTTGGTTTCAAAAAGCAAACGTGCTTCGAAAGAGTTAATATTAGTTTGTAATGTCAGTCTTTAGCCAATCACAATGCGTTTAAAAGACTGAAAACGAATTGATTAACTGTGAACCATGAATACTACCTCACGAAAAAATATTGATCGCTGAATATAATTCAGGCTGAATATTCATCTAAATTTATTTCCACGAGGTCGAAACTGAACTTTTCTCGATGTATGCAAATACAAACATCGGCCAAAATCAATCAGAGCTCATCAAAAACGTGGAACTCTTAGTAAATGATACGATGCCATGCTAAAATGCCAGTTAACGACATGTTCCATAACACTTTTCGACACGATCGACCCCGCCGTCGGGAGATAACCAACCCCGATAAGCGAATTTCGTTTTAAGAAAATGAGGTATTCAGTGTTTATCTCCATTGTTTAAACACCACGCGGTGGTCGTGCAGGTATCCGTTATCGCATTCACAATGTCAGATTAATCAACACTTCGTTATCACCCCAATACGTGGGGCATGTCAACAAGGGGTCTGGCTGACTTTCCCTTTCGAAGTAAAAAAGGGGGTGTACCAAAAATTTTTTATTTTATGTTTTTTTATTTAGTCTTGTTTACATTTATGCATTTTAATGGGTGCCGTTGATGACGGCAATTTTGAAGAATATTTTCGAGCAACTTTTAATGAGTAGCTTTCTTACTTTGTCTTCCTTTGAATGCAGTAAGCGAGAGGTCGTGGCCTTCTGTCGAATCGTGTGGCCGCGGTAGCCCAGTGGTCAAGGTATCGGATCGCGGTTGGTATGTCTCGAGTTCGAAACCACTACCGCAAAAACCCCCCTGTAAGGGTGCCAAAACCGTCGGGGTTCAAAAAGTCCTCCCGTTGGTGTGGTGTGGTAGTTAAGAGAGAGGATACAGATCAAATGTCGTCCCCGTCACTTGACGGTGGTTCAAAATGACGAGGTCCATCGCCAAAAGCCCTTGTGTAGCTGAACAGTGCGACTTTAATATTCACTCACTCACTCTGTTGAATCGTAGGTTAGAGTTCTGGCGCCAATTAGGTCCCATCGTGCAAAGGGGCTGATGTACGTTAAAGCTGTCGAAGTTCGAAATTCTCTCGTGATATGCTATGGAAGCTTGAGGCAGTGGCGTAACGTACACCCCCGCATTGCGGAGCGCCCAGTATTCTAGGTGGGGGAAACATGACTGACGCCAAGTACGTATTTAGTTAATTTTTAAAATATTAAAGGCAAGCCCTGACTTTGCAGGTGCGCCCTAGTATTCTCTGTAACGCCACTGCCCCTTGGGGAATGAGCGTCAAACTGAGGGGATGTCGGTCTAGTCATCTGACCGTGGTTCAAAATTAAGAAGTCCGTCACTGATAGCCTTCGTGTTACTTCAGAATGTGAAGTCTTATTCGCATGGATTCACTTCTTCACACTTAATGATACATTAAGACGGGATAATAGACTTTTTGTTGCTCCATATCCCTCAATTGTAACTGTGGATATTAAGACAGTGATCTCAGTAAAAATTATACATTCAATCGGTGAATCTCTAATCTGTATTCATTTTTGCAGGAAACCCAAATGTGGTTTTATTTGTGTTCAGCGCTGGCAACGGTCTGCTTCAGAATCCTTCGGGTAGCGAAAATCCTGCACGTATAAATTGAACAATGGAAACATAAAAAAATATTAATAATTTATAAACAAGTTTCTTTTGTGTGATCATTAAAACAAAGCTTATATCTATGTTTTTAAACAAAACTATATAAAAGCTTTAAATATGCAAAGAATTTTAAATGACTACTCTTGTAAATATAAAAAAAAAAGGAAGCGCGTTAGATTTATTAATTAATATACTAACAAATCTACAGAATTTATGAAGTCTTTTAACTTTGTAGCTATAGTATCTTCCTATCAAAATAGTGTTAAGCTTATTTTCAAAGATAGTTTTTGTTGTTAAAGCAAAAAAACCAAAGTAAAAAGGAATTTAAGGCTTTTATTTCGAATTTAAATATTCTTTTCTTCTTTATATTTCAGCACAATTATTATTGCATAACAAAATTGTAATTCCTTTCTAGATCTAAATACATATTTAAAAAATATTCAAAGCTTATAATGTCTATAAAAACTTCATATAATCACCTTTCCTCACCCGAACTCTAAATTTAATCATTAAAATTTGCAAGAACATTGGAAAAATATATCATTTGACAATCCAAAGTGAAATGGCAGTAATCAGCTGTCATCTTCTCTCCAAACTACCATACCAAAGGAAAGGCATTGAGCCTCGACTTATATAACGCACATCGACCAACCTCTTTTCGGCGGGTCTTCAGAGACACCCTGATTCGAACCCGTGACACTCCGGACACAAGTTCGTGACTATAACTCCTAGGCTACCACGGCCACATGAGTATAAGAAGGTCTATGACATTGAAAGGCAAATTGGTTGAGGCTAACTTTTCCTAATAGCATTTCGTCCATTTTCATGACATGTATTGATACAGCTGAAATCTCTATTTGAACTTTTCTACTACTAATATAACATTAGAGCTGAGATCAGCCAATCAAAACATTCTCGGAGCAATGCCGATGTGGCTAAAATATTAGTTGACAAATGTATTTTATTCAATTTCAGACATCTGTAGAAGCTTGGAGACAGAATATAAATAGCATATCAGTTAGTTTTGCGAGGTCAAAGGTCAGTACAAGAAAAAATCGAAGAATGCAATTGTAAAAATTCGATTCTCCTTCACTGAAAGAGTCCGAAATTTTCTTTTGATGTGGAATTTAGGTGAAAGAGGCACCTATTAAGGGGCTGTCCTTGACCGCACTACAAAATGGTGAGATCTTATTCCAACAACCGTTGTGTTACTCTAATATCACTGTTCGGAGTTTGAATACTTAAGAACTCAAATGAGTTAATGAACAGCAGAATGTATTGAATTTTAAACAGCGTTAGGAGCGCATTGTTTGCGTCCGTATACTTAGCGTTAACATAGCGTCTTTTATTCCTTCGACCCTCGGCGGGTTACAATAATATATGAATACAGCCAAAAGTATGCGTACAGGCGGGGTCGTTCCGTCGCCAAGACGCTTCATTAAGGAACAGTCATGTGAAATGGGAAAAATCCATTTTTCAAATATTTTTTAAATGACAGTTCCGTCTAGCGACATATTTTTACTAATAAAAATGCAAATTCGAGGCAAGTTATTATGAGACCTGCATCATGCGTTGTGCCGGATGCACAACCATTTGGATTTTGTCAACCCTTGAGGAAGGCGTCTGGGTGCACGCCCGGAAGCCGCAGCACAAGCAACTCCACTCTTGGGAAAAACCCATACTTTGATAGATAATCTGGCAGATTATGGGAGCTGATCTTTGACAGGCTTTCACAATGTGCGGCCCCTTATTCTACCACTAATCTGTTGGAAAGGGGATTTGAATCCCCCCTCCCATCACGAAGGAAAATTGGAGATAGCCAAAGAATAATTTCCTTGCTGAATCTGAAGAGATTTCTGTTGAAAATGTATTATTTATTTATTTTTATTTGAAATTACATATTACAAACTTTAAATTTCAGATGGCAACGTTAGTAATAAAAATGTATTATTCTTTTTCAATTACTACTTAGTACTTTGCGAATGACAACACCGGTGATCTGTTCGATTGTTTTTGTTAAGAATAAATGTTAGAATAAAGTTCTTTTTTGATCGTTGATCTTCGAAATTATTTATCTCTTATTTCAAATTGCTAGCCACCATTGGTCAAGTTTTAATTAAAACTACTTCGATTTAGAAGTGTGGAAAAAGTGATTTGGTGTCCTTATAATATTTTTGAAAGCTAAGAAAATTGGTTTAGATTTCCTTTTGAAAACTTTAACAATTTTTGCAAAAGGAAGGGTACAAAGTATTAAGGTATTGAAAAGCAATTTTTTTTTTTTTTTTTCATAAAATTTCACATATAGTTTTAATAGATTATGCTAGTGAATGTTTGGTTTCAATCATACATTCCCCAAATGAGTCTATTTTTCTTTAACAATTGTTTGGCTTTTTTAAAAAGGTTCCTTCTTTCTTTTGTTTAATCTTTTTCTTACACATATGCTGCCATCAGTGAGTGAGTAAGATTTATATTAACGTCGCACTATCAGGCAAGACGAGTTATATTAGCGAAATACCTTGTCATTTTTAATCGGGATCAAGTGACGAGGACAATATTCGAGCTCCCCTCCCCCTCTCCAAACTAACACACTACGACAACATAAGTACCTTAAGCTCGACAGATTTAGCGTGCATAAGCCCCCCTCTGCACGGCGAGTACACAAACTACCATATAAAACGTATTTATTTTTTTCTCATTCGTGTACTTCTGATTTTTTTTATAAGTAAAAAATACTCTCAAAAATTTATTATTATCATTGGCTATTATTATTATTATTATCTTCACTTATTTTCCATAAAATGGATGTCTTGGAAAACAAAGCACATATGCACTTAAGTAAATGTTGCAAAAGAGAAGTTCCAATAGAAGTGAAACTGCAGAAATTTTTTTAAAAATATATCTCATAACTTTATTTCCAGAAATTTGAAAAAATAAGATACTAACAAGATGAACGATATGGACACACGCCTGGAGGAAAAGGTGTAGATTAAGAGCAAGTACGAAGGTTGAAATGTCGATAAGACATTCCCGTTGCTTCCTCATAAAAAAAAGAGAGAATATAAAAATGTATTCATCCTACCGACATGTTACATAAATAATTGGAACTCTCCAAAGTCACGGTGATAAGGATTTTTGTAAATAGGATGAATCTATATATATAGTTCAGGGCTAGCTAATTAAATAGTTCTGTTACGATGTAATTGTTTTATAAATTCTTAATATTTCATAAAAAAAACCATTTATTCCCTCTATAACAACTTTATTTATTATAAAAATACAAGAAAAGAAAATTGCAACGCACTGAAGGTCATTCAAAAGAGGTCACGCCCTAAAGTAGATATGCTTTACCTTATAAAGAAATGAAATGAGTTTCAGTAAATACAAAAAGTAGTATCGAATAAAATATAAAGAGAGCACTTTCACTATTAAAAAATATTCTTTTTCCATCAATCTATATTTCTATTTATTCTTCACATAAGATTATTTTCAATGTAGACTATATATATAAAGGTTTTTAAAAACACAAAAACATTTTAAGAAAACATAATTCTGTGTAGATTTTTTTTATATAAAAATGTACGAACGTCAAACCAAAATAATTAATTTCCACGGGGTCTCAGGGGTGTTAAATTTCTCTAGAGGGCTGAAAATATAAACAATTCTTAAATAGGTATAACTCTTTTAAATTTAAATTAAATAATTCGAATCTTGTACACATTTATAAAAGAATAGGGCTTCAGAAAAGTGTAAAATGTTTAAAATATAATCATAATTTTAAAAATTATAACATACGAAAATAAGAAACATTTCTATATAAGAAATATTAATTAAGTTTTGCGTTGCACATGCTATTTTCTAAAATAGTAGTTTTAATTACTAGCTATAAGTTGATTTAAAAAGTTTAATGTATCCTTATTGCACTGTAGTATTTTTATATAAATAGAATAATAAATTATATTTTTTAAAGAATAAATTATATGACAATATAATATATAATAAGACAAATATAATAAAAATATTATGACAAGAAAAAATGATTTAAAGGCAATTTTTTTTGTCAAAAAATGAAGAAAGAATGGCCTGTTTTCAAAAAACAGACTCCTTTTATAAAAAATACTTCTATAATGATTTTTTGCCTATATATATAGCTATAGTACTCCTATACCGGAGCTGAATAAAGATTTTTCAAAACCTGAAAACATTTTCGGAGTTACAATCAGCTGACATGATAACGGGTGTATTTTGGTTGAAATTTCGCGCGGTACTCTGATATAACAAAATATGAATAAATCCACTTCTAAATTATGTATTTCAGAAATCTTAGTTCAATCCCGGTATTGAAGTCCTAACTATATACAGGCAAAATAATATTATAGAAGTATTTTTCACGCGAAAGGAGACCGTTTTGAAAATGGATCATTCTTGCTTCAATTTTTGACAAAAAAGTGTGCATTCATTTTCTCGTAATAATATTTTTAAAATAGTTTTATATGTATATTCTAATTCAACTGACACTAAAAACCCATTTATGCTGGGTTTTTTAAATCACGGTTCCGAACGTAGTCACCTCAAATGAAAGTTAATTTTGTTTGTACACTCAACTCTTTTTTTTTTTTACACAATTTTGAAATAATACGGTACATGATTTTAATAATTTTTTTTTTACACGAATTTTTTGTTTTAGAACGGATCTCAGAAAAAATGGGCGATTCGTGCCCTTAGAATGAGGACGTTTTGATCGCGTTTATGACAGTGTATGATACACAAAAGAGGTCGATACTGACCAAGTCAAAGGTGAAGTTCAGCTATTACCAGCTAATTTAATTTGTGAGGGCTTGAAATTTGCGACAAGTATGGAATAACATTTTATTATTCATGATCCTGACATAGAGTTAAAATTAACACGACATTAAACTGACATTAGAATTTCTACGTAATCTTGTGTAGCGGGATATCAGAAATCATGAGAAACCAAAAAGGCAGGCGCTAATAAGACTTTGTAACAACAGAAAAACCAACAGAGGCCGTTGTGATGTTTGAGATAAATAACGGGTAGCGTGACTTTGATTAATTTAAATATTTAGTTTATTTGCGTCACAGCTATTATTTACAGAGTTATACATTGAAGTTATTTAAACTTATTAAAAGATTATTAGAGTTCAAACAGTGGTTTGTGAGAGGAGAGTTCTTCGGTGACCACTCACTGGAAAGTTCAAAGCATCATCTCTCTACTCGTTGATCAAGGGCGGCGCCTTTTAGCATCTCGTTATACATCCTACCAGCGACGGGAAAGGGTCCCTCGTGATGTCAAAGGTCGATGGGTGATCCAAGCTGGTACTACGCAATAATTCAAAGTTGCACGTGTGGTGATTATTTCCAAAAAGACGCCGATCACAGCTGCGAGACGAAGACGTTACACCGTTAATAACAAACGGAATTCTTCATTTGGATCAAAACCGACAGTTTGAATCAAACGACTCATCTACCAATGATAGCATTTTTGATCCAGTTCGTAATAAACGTGCACGCTTGTCATCACGTAGCGATGAATAGTATAGTTGGTAATTGTATTCCTAATTTCAATTTGAATTTCTATATGTTGTATGTATTAATAGACAAAATATTCACCATACACTAATTTTAATCTTTTTTATCAAAAATATAAATTGTTTTATGTAAAATATATAACATGGATTTTTTATTATTACTTTTTTTGCACGGTGTTAGGGGGAAAATATTTAAGTGATTTTTTTTCATTTTACATGATTTTTTAAATTGAGGAATATATCCCCAAATTTACCATATGTCGTATGTATTTTTTTTTTTACAGTATTTTTTTTTACGTGGTTTTCTAAGGAATGTATCTACAGTGTAAAAAGAGACTTGGGTGTATTTCACCTTTCTGAAGTACGTTTGTCAATTCATGCCGACATTTTAACTGTACACTCAGCATATTTTACTGTTTGATCATGATCGTCATAGAGAATCTATGAAATATAATTAGCAGTTTTCTTGATTCCATGCGTTAGGGTCTATATTAGAATAGAATACTGCTATGGCCATCAGGACGTATTGTCATCGAGAAAAGAAATCTGGCAATGAAAACAATCCACTAACGATCCCCCCTAAAAGGGAAATGGATTTTACAGCAGCACGACCTAACTCGAAGTTCACCAATAACTGGACAGGGGCTCTTTTGAGCGCCAAGAAATAATCGGCAGGTAGCACGACAGGCAATAAATGTTCGGTTGCCACCGAAGGAGCGATTCTAGTCGAACAATAGCCCTGGTTAGCGGAAGAAAGGTAGAGAAGAATATTATAAAAGAAGGGACGACACAATGGATTCGGATTACATCTGCCAAAACAGCGAAATTTATGAAAGCGCCATTAGAAATGCTCTAATAAATGCAAAATAAAGATTTGCTGTAATAACTGTAACTGTGGTGGCTTCTCCGTCGAAGATGTTCCATTGAGAACTTTTATCTAAATTACTTTCTGTGTTGCAGTTCAAACTCTTCTGGAATTATTATTATAGTTTCCTCGGATAAATGGGAAGCGAAGGAAACGTAAATGGTATTTTTTTTGCAGCACAATGAAGAAGCGAGCGGATGGTTGGCGAAAAACAAAAAATCGTGCAATCGAAAATGATGATGCTTGCATTCTCTCCGATTCTTTGTTAATGGGGCCATGGTGCATTATGGGATTAACTTTTGTGCGGATTAATACTTGGGTAAAGGCGGAAGCAAAGAAAAGATGTTCATCTAGATAAGTTGTAGCGAAAATAAGGTCTCATATTTATGTGTCCAGTTCAGAGCAGAAAATAATTTTGAGCTTGTAAATTTGATCAAAATAAATTAAACTAGTTTGATTGTCTAACAAATATAATGTACAATAAGTTATATGACAATACATTTTCATGAAAGTTTTTACAGACAAATTAAATAAAATTGAACCTGCATTGTAATATGTATTGTCAGTAATAATAGGAAGGAAAAAATGATTCAAAATAATAGTGTGTAAAATCATTGCACATTAATAATTAATTAATGTTATGATTACACAATATTTTATTATTATTATTATTGAAAAATAAGCCAGCTGTAATTGCAAGTATAGGTATACATTGTTAGAATTCGATTTTGAAAATGGAATGTCATTACGGTGACAAGAAATTATTTTTATAAATAAAAAAATATCATTACAGCCGTATTGTTTTAACGCTGGTTGTCATCTTTAATACAGGAGTAAAAAATGTTTGGGGTGTGCTTATTGTGGCTTGAATTTGAAAGTTCTCAAAGAGCTCACAAAACCACTTAAAAACTATTATGAATAATAATTATATAGATAAATTATTTTTCTCTGCGATAAGAAATAAACTCATAAATCATTCTTTTTGTTAAAAAATTAGAAAAATATTGAAATACTTAATATTATAAGGCATTTACACAAAACCTTGATAATTAACCCAAAAATATCTTTAAATTCGCAAGACTGGTTTTTAGCCAGAGTTATAAATAATGGATGGTGGCAGAAGTCACCAAAGATTTAAATTTTAAACTTATTAATACAAATTTATTTAACTTCTCGATTAAAAAAAAAACTGAAGTAAAATATCAATATAAAAATCAAAATATCAATTAAGTCATTGCAAATAATAATACTAATATAATAATTAATTTCACCGAATATCTACAAAAAGTTTAATTTATTACTTAAAATAATTTAAAATTAAAAAAAAATTGTTGGATATAAGATCGAAATATCAGCTTAGCCTTTAAATAAAAAATTCTTACAAGTATTTAACTCTATAGAATACATATTTGTGAAAAATTTTGATCATGGTCAAGGCATTCGCAGACAAAAAAATAATTTAATCAAAAGATTATCACTAAGTCAGGATTCCATTCATTAATAACTTAAATTCCAGTTATCCATAAGCTGAAACATTCAAAATGATATATATATATATATACACAGTCGAACCTCTGTATTACGAATTTTTCTATATAACGAACTTTTTCCTGGAATCAAGAGCATTTCACAATGTTCTTCGTAAAATGGCGTCCCAATCGCGAAGTGCATTTGTTATATAACGAACTTTTTCTCTTATGATTCAATTTTTTCCCCACCCTATTTTTAAATTATTTCTGGACATTTCTTATTCTCTCTTTTAACACATTTTACGGTGATGATAAATCTTGAATTGGTTTTATTAGGTGCCTAATTCACAGAGAGCAATATAGTTCTGGAACTTTCATCCAAGAAATGCAGCTTTTAACCTGTATTGTCCAGTTCACTAGAAACATCTTCGATATCCCCTTTCACCCTCAGTGGAGTTTTCTGGTGTCCCCTTGTACTTGAACTAGTCTCCGTTCATTTGTAGTGTTGATCAGCCGTACTGGTAACTTCGTTTCTAGTAGCTCAAAAGTGTCAAAACGTAAGTTCTTGAGCATCAAAGAAAAAAATATTATTTATTCGGGAAGTGGATAAAGGCGTCAAGAAACTTTCCTTGCAGTTTTTTTTTTTTTTTGATAGGTTAGATATATAAATAACATATTAATTTACAAAAAAAGTGTGAATAATGACTTTTTTAAATAAATAGTGCTTATGAATTTAAAATATTTTTTATGTCGTTTATAAAGAAAATTGAAAGATGAACCTCTGTATAGCGAGTTTTCCATATAACGAACTTTTTTTCGGGATTTAGCGACTTCTTTATATAGAGGTCCGACTGTGTATCTGTATGAATATATCTTCCCCAAAATGTGAATCAGTTGAATGCAGATATATCATATACAAAAGTAAATTTAAATCTCCAAAACCAAATGTTGCCATCTTAAAAGTACAGGTTAATGCTATGAAAAACTATTAAAGGGGGTATGTTACAAACCTTCGCGGTGGATCCATTATGGAGCAGTGGGAAAAGGGGAGCTATACATAGAGTAAAATTGCTACAAAAAACGGGGGGGGGGACCCTTATAAATGACTACCTCACCCAAAGAGAGCTAGTAGCAAAAAAATAGAGTGCTCCCCAAAGCATGAGGGAGAGAAAAAGGCGAGATGAAAAAAAAGAATTTTTTCACTTCAACCAGGTGTTAGGCAGGGCAGTATCATTCATTACGTAGATGCAATGCTTGTCATATTTTGCACCCACTGGGCGCAAAAAAGGGCTTCCCATTAAAAAGAGGGAAGAAGTGAAATATGTTCCACTTTCACATTACTCGCCATCGTGTTTCCGGATGGTGGTATAAAAGGGAAGAGGTTTTTACAGGTTTTAAAAATTACGTTGAAAATATGGAGGCTTGTTAACTACAGGTAAGCAGGAAGAAAATATAATAATTGCTGAGATATTTATATTTAAATAATTTCTTTGTCATTTGATGAAAAAAAAAGCATTGAGTGAAACAGAAAGATATTTTAGACCAGTGGTCACCAACCCTCGGGGCCGCGGACCAGTACCGGTCCGTGGATGAAATGGTACTGGACCATCCAAAGAACCTTAAATTATTTCCATTTTACTTGCCGTGCTGTAATTTTCTCGAGGCTGTACGACTTTCCGTGGAAATCACTTAATATTCCATATTAAACCACTTTACATTCATATTTTGGTGTAACTGAATTTAATTCTAATCATACACACACGCATATTTAAATACAATTATATTAAAATTATTAAAACAAAACAATCTAAAGCAGGGATATCCAACCCAAATGATCTTGCGGGCCACTTCGAAAAAACATTATAATCTCGCGGGCCACACATAAAAATATGTGCCTTTATATCAGATTTGGAAACAAAAAAACATTTATTGAGTGAAAATTTAAAACAGAATGAATTATTATTTTTGTTTTCATTATTTTTCATGTATACAGACATAGATAATATACTAATGTTTATATAATATAATGCAATGATCAAATAATGTTTAAAATATTACACTTGCAATTTTCTTGAAAAATTACGGTGTTCCTTTTGAATTGATCTTTCGTTACTCATTGTTGAAATTTGATAGTGCTGTCATTCGCAAACGATTAAGTATACGTTGCCCTTTATCTTAACTGTCCTGAATATTTTTTTTTAAAACTTTTTTAAACATCTCTGACTGATCTTGCTTTTTGGGCACTCCAAACAGAAAAGGAGGAGGAGAAATGAAAGTCGCACACACAGAGAATCATGTACCATTCATAGTAAATGATATGCATAATGCAATTCGGAATTTATTAAAAAATTAATTTATTATAGAAAAATCAAATGTAACTGTTTGATAAAATATAAATCTATTTTAATCTAAAGGACATTTCTATTATTCAAAAAGGATTTATTTAAAAACAAGAACAGGTAACAGGCACAAATACATTGTAGATTTATACATATATATATATATATAAATTTCCCCTCAAATAAATTTCAAAATGAAAAAACTTTAAAAACCTGATATTTAATTTTTTTTAAAGGAGTCGGCGGGCCGCGCTTTGGACACCCCTGATCTAAAGTATAAACAATCAACGTCCCACCCTCAGTGGGCGGTGGTAAAATTATCAAACGTTGATAAAAAGGTTGGGGAGCACTGTTCTAAGCTACTGTTGAGATACTAATACGTTGCTCAGATATGTTATTAAAAGTAAAAGATAAGATATATGTCTTCAGAATTATATAGTCATGCATTTAGAGACGGTAGTTTTAATAATAAATATAAAACAGAGGATGTGGAAATATTTATTGTTCATAATACAATACAATAGTAATAAAACTAATTTATTAATGTTTTTAAAAAATCATAGTCCTAATAACATTAACCAGTTTAAATTTATTTTTTGATATTAAATATTTAATAATAGTTTCTCGGTAAAATCATGTTGCAGTCAAACTCTTAGTAACATAAGAATGCATCGTAGAAGATCACGAGAAACCGTTGGAAAAATACAATATAAGCTAGGAGTTAAAACACATTGCGATGATAAAAACCGCTAATGTACTTTGCTCAAGGACATATGTAATACCGTAAAATCCGGTGTATAACGCGCATCCATACTTTCAAGCTGCATTTTTTTAGTTTTTAGATATATTCGCTGTATAACGCGCCCCTCCTTTTTTTACGAGAGAACCTCAATTCTACAAGTGCTATGCCCTTATATTTTGAAGTCATTTATTCGACATTTTTGAAAAAATTGTATATTCTAGAGCTATAAAATCCCTTAAGTTCATGAGAGTCATTTCTTTTAAATAAACAGTATTCCGATCTATGTAGAACTCTAAATTTTGTTTATTTTAGAAAATATCATTTTTATACCCGGCGTATAACGCGCACTTGTGAATTTCGATCTTATTTTTTGTGTTAAAAGTGCGCGTTATACGGCGGATTTTACGGTACATGAAAAGGGATAATTCTCATTCAGAAATCAGTGACCTACGATTGGCCGTTCGAATGGGGTGGAATTATATTCCGCCTCGCAATTCAGAATGTGTGAAGAGAATGTTTTCGAACAAAAGGTTTAATAGCTCTCAGCTGTGACGTGAACAAGATTCTCTCGTGTCTGATATTCAGAAGGCGAATCCTGGTTTGTTAGAAATCTGATACCTGCGTATCGACAGTCTCCTCAGGCAAGCCCCATCAAGTTCGGCCATTTTTCCACACCACTGCACACGTTGCGCTCAGGAGATGCAAGAACGCGCCTCCATAAATTTTGCTCATTTTTTGACAAGTAGGCAGCGGACACGGTTGCGATTTTCTCAGAAGCAAGGATAGATTTGAGGGCACGAACTTTAGCGGAACTGACAGAAAGTAAGAAGGTCGGCTCGCAGTTTATGGACCCTATCAATGGCATGGTCATTACCCTCTCAGGAAGCGGAAAAGTTGACAAGGATTTGGAAAAGTGTCAGTTCAAATGGTTTCTCAGAAAAGGTATCCCGACTCCCCTAAAATCATGAGTTTTTTAAAGAAATGACAGGGTTTTTTTTCTAAGCCATCTTATTAGCTTTATAAAAACATCAGGTTTTTTAATTTTCCATTCACTGGAACAAAAACTACAAGTGTTTCAGTAAAAGCAGATGCCGTAACTTAACGTAAGATGTCAAACTTTAAAATGCGTTTTACTCGAAATGTGTTTTTTTTTTTCGAAAAGATCAAACGGGGACAGCGATTGCTCAAGAAGTTTTTAAAATAGTTTACTAAGAATTTTTGTGTATGTTCTGTATAACTGTAGAAATGTGTTTTAACCTTCAGGTTCATCAATCACTGTTTTATTACAAAATTTACAGTTCTTTATGTGAATGTAATCACTGTTTTTTTTTTTTAAGAAATTTCATATAATAGTTAAGATAAAGTGCTCTAGTTTTTGTAAAAATTAAAATATCTCTTATTCCGACATTTCAAAAATGAATGATATAGTAACACATCACACACAGAATATTAAAAAATTGAAAATTAGTTCCCAAACTTTTGGTACATAAAGGGCCCCGTTTATGTTATTTTTTGTCAATTTTTACCCATTTTTTTTCCCATTTTGGAAGTAATAATTTACTTTTCTGTCCTTAATTTTAGCCTTTTTTCTTAAAATGTACTAAATAAATCTAAAAATCACAAAAAAAAAAAAATCTCCATATCTCCATTTTTTTTTTAAAAAAAAAAAGCTGTCGCAAGTAGTCGGATACCCTAACTGCAGTACTGTTTCATACGTTAAAAAAAAATTAAATATATAACATTCTTAAATTCTACAACTTCGTTATTTTAACAACAAATTTTGCAAAAATTAAGAACACAATGTGGTAGAAATAATTGTTTTCCCGCATCAACCCGTATTTCTTGCAACAGGAAATGAAACACAGAATATTCTTAAATTGCATACCCCGCTTCTTACTCTAATGAATTTTAATAAGAATATCACGATGTGCTAATGGAAATCGTTTGTCCAAAACAGTTTAACTGAACCCATATTATTTCCTCTGAGGGAAATGAAATATAGAATATTTTAAGTTTTACATCTTCGCTTTTTTATTTGACAAATTTAAATATAATTTGGAACACGATGTGGTAATGAAAATCGTTTGTCCAAAAATAATTTAATTGGTCCCGCATTTCTTCTAATGAAATATGAAATACAGAATATTTTTTTCTTCAATTCCATATCTTTGTTTTTTAATTTAACAATTGATGCGATGTGGTATTGAAAATCGTTTGACAGAAATTAATTTAACTGAATCCCTATTTATTCTGATAGGAAATGAAATATAGAATATTTTTTAATTGTACATCTTCTGTTACGATTGTAACAAATTTAACAAGAACTTAGAACACGATGTGATAGTCAAAATCATTAATTGAATTATTAATTAAAATTAATTGAAATGCAACAATAGTTCTTCTCAAAGGAAATTAAATATTGAATGTTCTGAATATTTCTAATTCTCCACATTCACTTCTTACTGCACAAAATTTGCAATAATTGCTAATTCGAAACAAAGTAAGTTTTCAGGATCAATCAACTAGGAAAAATAACCCTTTACTTTCTCTGTATGGTTATGTAGTTAGAATAATCAAGACGGAATGTTAAGAACTCAATTTCAACAAGAACTTTAGCAGCTACATGACGTTAAAAAAGCATATGTGTATAAACAGGTATGCCACATCAAAAAACATAACGTTACAAATATAGAAACTTTTTTTCAAATTTTTACTTTTCGTCTTTTTTTGGCGTTTCGATTTTTTTTAATTCCATAAAAATTTAACATTATTAATATTTTCTCTTCCAAGTGTTTAAATCTTTTCATATAATTGTGATTTTACTTTAAAATAATAGTAATATATTTCTAAAAGAAAATGGTAACGATTTGAGGTATTCCATTTTTAAAAAAATACTTACGTACTTTAATGACTAAAAACATTTTAAAATTAATTCTTTTTGAAAATTGAAAATGCTTCCAAGCAAATTCTTATGTGAAAGAAAATTTTAACGATCTTCTTTTCCAACAAGCAATATTACTCTAACTGGTTCAGCGATTTCACTACAAACAAGATGTTCATTAGAAAGAAGAAATAACTTTTAGACAATCCATATACGTCCATATTCAAAAATTTAAAAAAAAAAAAATTCTAATGCATCACTGAATTGCATCATTAATAAACCTCTTTTTTTTTTCAGAATTCGAGTTTGTTTTATAAAGAAGTAGCTATTTATTACAAACACGTAGTAATAATCTGCGATAATGACCTTTTAAAGGAGAAACCATTTCATATCCAAACGCCAATTAACATTATTTTCGTTTTAAAGATAATTCATAGTTTATTATGGTAAAAGCATTTTTCTTTAAACAATCACAACATTCGTATTTTTTTTTCTAGAAATAAATACATTTTTATAAACAACATAACAGCGTCATTAAAAAGTAATCATTCTAAACATAATAAATAAAACGAATATATCTTAAGAAACAGTGAAGCAGTAAGTGATAAAAAATCGCTTATCTGCAGTTACATTTGACATTAAATAAAACTCTAAGACAATGTAGTATTAAGAAAGCGCGTTTCTCTGAAGAAAAAAACTTTCCATAGAACTAGGAACTCCTAAAACAATAAGGGAAAAAAAGTACTCGGACAGAATTTCAAAAATTATTTTTTAGTCTGCTTTAAAAATATTTATGTGAGAGTGTTCTTTTTTTAATCCTAATAAATCCGAGAAATAATTGAATAACAAAAAAGGACACGAATCTACGCCCGCGTCTACTCTTTCTTGAAAGCATTCATCACGAATTATTATGTTAATTGTTTCAAAAAGTTAACTCTATGCTTTCAATAGTAAATGATATTTATTCCGACACTTTTAAAGAAAAAAGACTTCGGAAATAAACATTGATGGGAGTAGTTTTCTAAATAATTATTTGAAGCTAAAGTTAATGAAAATAATCCAGCTCACACAAATGTGCACAATAATACTATCTTCAAAATCAATGAATATTATCTCGAAGAAAAGGTATGCTAAACATATCAAACGGATAGAAAACAGGGACCAAAGAAAAAAGAATCATTCACAAACAAATAATTAAAGCAGTGATTCCCAAAGAGGTCTATATAGATCCCCAAGGGTCTACGACAAGCCTGCAGGAAAAAAATTGAGGGTCCATGAAGTGTAAATTGGGGTCTAGGATTGGGACTCTCATATAACCCTTTCATAGCTTTAATTTTAACTTTTAATGAATGGAATAAATATTCCACATACACAGGGGAGCGACTTATTTACTTATGTAATATTTCATTATAATGTAAACACATCTATCTATCTCGAATTATGGAATATCGTGAGAAAGTTTTTAACTGCTTTTCCTCGGGAAAAGGAATTTCAGGGCGGTTGCCAATCTTCATAATGAAAAAAAAAAAAAAAACAGACTGGACACTACTAATCGAGGAGATTTAGGATTCATCCTAACAAAATTGCTGCCATATGTTGAAAATTTGTTAAAAAGCATCAGATTCATCCCTCGCATTAAAACCATTTGTTTGTTGCTCAGTTATTTTATGTGTGTAACAGGTACTGAATTTTAATTTAATTAATAAATGTTTAAAATTAAGATGCATTTGTTTTTCTTAAGTTTTTCACACTACAGTTAAGAATCTATATCTTTTAAAATAAGTAGCTCTGTACCCAGCTATCAAAAACACATCTACATTGAAGAATTTGCGTAAATTCAACATTAAGTATGCAGGGGTCTACCCCAAACCGGAAAATATGGCAAGGGGTCTATGAGACAAAAAAGTATGGAAAATTCTGAATTAAAGCGTTAATGAACAGTCAAGAGAGAAATAAATATGATATGCACCGAGAGAGAGAGAGAGATACATAAGTGTAAAAATATAAGATTGATGTGTTCGATAATTCTGAAAGTGCAAAAAAGTTTCTGCAGTATATTTATAATTAAATAAATTATTAGGGGGAAAAACACATGTCATTAACTCAGAGATAGAAACATATGTTAATAAATAACAAAAAACTTTTTTTTAAAAATTAATTTCAATGAAAGCTTTAAAAATATGCAATCATACAAGCTTTAAAAATTTAATTCCTACGTGGCACTACTTTTTTTATCGAAATTCAAAAGAAAAAGATTATTTTTCTTTTTAAATAAGCTGCAATTCTACATTATGTGTTTTTCAAACGACACTTTCAAAAATTTTCCGGAAAAATATGTTCTAAACAATATGAAGAAAAATTTTCAATTGATAAATTCTACTTGCGATTTTTGAAAAAAAAAGAACAGATAATTTGATGATGTAACAGTTTACTTCAAAAAATAAGAAATTGCATACTTGGTAAAACACACTTAACAAAAAGGGGGGAATATCACATTCATTAAATTTTAAAGAGGTATTTGATTAGTAGCTTATTTTATGAATACATAAAACTAATAGAACAATATTTTCCACAAATCCCACATACAATTAAACTAGAATAATACAGAAAACATTCATGGCAAGTAAGTACAGCAACTAACATCTTTCTGTAACAAACTATGAAAATATATAGAATTCAAATATATAAGAAAAAGCACACAAAACGCAAATATCTTCTTGTTAAAAGCTACATTTTTCGAACTCACAACACAGCTAGAATACCATCTTCGGAAATAACGTACATTTTTCGTATTGCATAAAAATATTAATGTCCGAGGGGTCAAAAATATCGATCACCTACCTTTTCCCCCTGCCTATCTTATCCAGCTCAACATGTCTGAAATCATATACAGGTGCCATATTTTTTCGTAGATAAAAAAAAATTGCGTAAATTCTCCGCACAAATCCACGCACAGCTGTTCTTAGACTTGACGGCTTTTTTAAAAGGGAAGCACCTCTACTAGCGTTCGTCGACAGCAACAGCACTTTACCACCTGGTGCCGGCTACAATGAGACTCACCCTTAAAAGGGCAGCCATTCATCTGAGTGACGTCACTTCCGGACCGCCGCCTGATTGGCCGGTGTCCCTGCGCAGTTGCCTTGCCCTCCGAAGTCGTCCCAGACAGCGATCCCGGGTTGCTGCACGCTCGCCAAGTCGGTCGCCAAACGCGCTGGAGTGAGTGGGAAATGCGTGATCCTTGCGAATTTCAGATTCACTCATCAGCAACTGGGTCAAAATATTAGATTGTGAATAATATTATAATGCCGTTTTAAGCGTTTGGGAAAGAGTCAGAAAAAAAAGTAAAAATATTCTCGAGAATACTGTGGAGACATGTAGCCTATCATGTAAATCTTCGTAATTATTGTAATTTAGAAGTAGATTTTTTCCTTTTTTCTTACATGGTCCCGTTTGTTTTGGGTAATGGTCAAAAGTGACATATTTTTCTCAGAATACTTCTTAATTATTGAAACTGAACCGATTCTGAGAATATTGTAGGGATTGTTTTAATCGTTATACGATGAACACTCCTAATAAAGATCTCATGCTTCTAATTAATAATAAATAGTAAAGAGAAGGCAATTCACAAATTTAACAACTGTATAAATGGTATTGAAAGTATCAATAATGTGAAGTAATTTTAAAAAGCTATTTCTTTTTATAAAATCCGAAGAATTAAGAATTTTAAAGTTGAATTTCACTCACATTATGTAAGAAATATCCGTGAAAATGCTCATTTCGACAAAGATGCATTCACATGTAATGTAATGTAAAGAAAAGAACGTTCTATATATATATATATATATATATATATATATATATATATATTGCATTTTCTTACAACACATTTAAAAGGTTTCTGAATTATTTGGTTAAGATGTAATACGATTCATCAGATGCCAGTTGATTTTTTTTATTAATGTCACATTTAGAAGCAATACGAGGGCTATTGACGTCGTACCTCACAGTTTTGAACTTCGGCTAAGTGACGAGGACAACATCCGAGTTAGCATTCAGCTCTCAAAAGTTCCACACTACGCCAAACCAAACAATTACAGCCATGGCAGATTTAAAGGTGCATCATACCTTTTACACAGCGGGTCTTTAAGACCACCAAGACTCGAACTAACGACTCAACAGAAACAATGCCAGCCACGAGTTCGGGAGGATGACTACTTGGTTACTGCGGCCACTCCACAGATGTCGCAACTAATGTGCGGAAATATATATTAGGAACAAATTACAGACGAAATAAAAAAAAAAGTCAGATATATAAATTAACGCGCGCGCGCGAACGGAAAAAAATTGGTTAAAATGTCAAAATTCCAGATTTGAAAAGAAGGAGAGCGTTTTAGTGAAGTTAAAAATTATTATTTAAATATACACAGATAAGCTTTTTTTTACGGAATAGTTATTCCTGTTATTAATGAAAAAATGGTTGTGCAATTCAGGTCATTAACCTTAATCCAAAAAGAATGTGGAATATCTGTATTCACATATTTTAAAACATATTTAAAATTAGAGCTATGTATGTTATTCTTTGAAATAAAAAGCTTCAATTAAAACTTTATGCAGTGATTATAATTATAGAGACCTTTTCTTAGAATTAATGACTTGAAATGCAACTCAAAGTTTTCGAGAAAATAAGGAAAAGGTTTTATATTTTAAAAAGAAAATTGATAGATAAGCTTTAGATTTTTCCAAACAGTTTTAATAAAGTAACGACTTGAATTAAAAGTATTTTTTTCTAAATTGCAACTCTAGATGCTTTACCGTCATTAAACAGAATGAAATTCTATTCTTCCTAAGGGCATAAAAAATTATATTTTTACTCGCGTCAATGACTTTACAGAAACAAAGCTTGTATCTCGTGGATGCTAATGTAAAAAATTGCTAACATTTTTTTTTTTCTTTTCTTATTCAAATTGTTCAAAACATATCCAATTTCATTGGAAGTTTTGAATATGGCAATACTAAAAATGTAATAAAAACCGTCAAAAATTAACCAAATTTACAAGTACATTAGTAATTAAATGATGAATTTATAAGAGCATTACGATTAAAATAGATCTGAAGCACTTTCTAAGAATGGAGAGGAATTATTTTTCAACAGAATCTCATCTTGTGGTTCAACAAATCGACAAAAGTGACGAAATAAATTATTTTCGCGGCTTTTTTACGCTGATATTTATTTACAAAGAGTGAAAATAATTTAAAGTGCTGACAAATATTTTTATCGGATCTTATTCTGAGTCACCTTTTCATTAATTTGTTGCAACTGTCAACTAGCATTCGATATGCTAAGAGTTCAGCTCATTATCGGGATCATCGGTAGCGTGTTATTCCTCAAACAGACCGTCTTCTGTACTTGTGATGTATTTTTCATCAAAATGTCTGCGTTGACAGGAAGCCATTGATTGGGTAATAGGATATTGCAGATAACCTATGACATCAGAGGCTATCAGATGAACATGGACGATTTTGAATGAGCCATTTTTTTGACTACATTCTGCCCCATTGGTACCTCGTCAACATCAGTTTGACAGTTGGCATCGGGTACCGTGTTTCCTGTTACTAACATCGCCGTCGTTGTGGTTTAAATTAAAATTGATTAAAAAGACAAGGAAATGCAGATCTGTCTAATTTTTCCCCGTTTCCCGATCTTCCTCACAGAAGCATTTCTTTTTAATTATGCATCATTCATTTGGATTCATTCTTCGATTAAAAATAGAACATCGAGGATAACTCTTCAACAAGTAATTATGGTTTTATTTTGCTTAAATTTCACAAAATATGGATTAAAAATAAAATTAGCTGTAAGGATTGAATGTTAATTTAACTGTATAATTTAAGAATTATCTCTCTTAGAAGCTGTATTAAAGTTTCTTTTTACAAACTTTGATTTAATTTGCAATGTAATTTGTTCGGGTGAAATCTTGCAACTCAATTTTGAAGCTGATATCTTCAACCGATTGAGTTGAAATTTTGTATACACGTTTAGTTTGGATGACAATCAAATTTATCAGAACTAGGGCCTCCCACGAATTTTTTTACACAAATTTCTACACAAAAAATACTACTAGATAGAACTGGTCGAGTTGTGTGTGAATGTGATTCACACACAGTTTTCTTAGCTCTGGTGTAAAAGAGGGCTTCTGTAGATCCGGTAAAAAAACGTTTCAGCGGACTTCGCCAATAATTCTCAACTTTACGTCGTTATTCAATAAAATGATACATTTTTCGGAAGTTCTCGTCAAGTAGGTCAGCTGGGTCAAGTCTCGAAGCTGGGCCCTCCAAGTGGTGGGTCTCGATTTCTAAAGGGACCCCGTAACTCCACAACTTATACGAATTTACACAAAGACCCCTATCGATAGCACGGGTCGAGTCGAGTCTACGTACGTAGTTTCGTGGCTCTGGGGATAGGTCGCCGGAAAAAAGGAAGTTGGCCCCAAACTCAAAAACTTCAGAGAATTTTCAAAATCCGATTTCGAATTCTTGCTTGGCACCTCTGATTTGACCTGAAACTGGAATTTGGAGAAGATAGCATTCTTATCGAGAAAGTTATTCAAAGAAAACTGAAAATTAACAGTAGACTTAGAAAAATTTTTGACGAAAATTGCTAAAACCCTGAATAAAACAAAAAGTTTCAAACATTTTTGAAAAAAAAAACACCTATTTTGATGTATTTTTTTACTGTCTCCATTATTCATAAAGATTTTCGTTCGTAGACCAATCGTAAATTGTTTAAAGTATGTATGCGGATATTAAAGGAAAGGGGAGCAAGTGTCTGCGTGTGAATGTGCTTATAGGCTCTTACATTTAAATTTCAGGGGTAGTTCGAGAAAATGTACCTTTTTAAACACAAGAAAAACAAAATAGTTTATTCTTTTTAGCGCATTTAAATAAAAGCTTGTTTTTTTAAAAAAGTTTTTTCTTTTAATTTATTGTCCTCTCGTACAATGATTAACTTAAATGCTGCAGTAATGATTGCTATATTTCCTGAAAGCATTTCGAGTTTCAATATTTATACTATTTCAACACTCAGTACATCATTGTATTGTACACGTCATTTTTCGTACACTTAACCGAACGGTTCGATGAACATAAATATCACGCATTATTAAGCGTCTTTTTCTCCGTAAAGTTTAAGCATACAGTTGAATTCCTCCTATAAATGTACTGTCAATTTTTATTCGAATGCTTGTTTTTGAAATACCGTAAAATCTAGCGTATAACGTGCACCCTTACTTTCAATATGCAATTTTTAATTTTTAGGTATAACGCGCACCCTCTTTTTTATGAAGAAACTCAAAATATACGTGCGCAATGTTCTTATGTTTTTAAGTAATTGATTTGAGATATTGTCCTAGGCTTTTGAAAAATCAGTGTATTGCTATATCTGCAACCCTTTAAGTTCTTAAGAAATGTCATTTCTTTTAAATAAACAGTATTTCGAGATCTATCTAGATTATCACTTTTATACCCGGCATATACGCGCATCCGTAAATTTCGATTTTATTTTTGGTGTTCAAAGTGCACGTTATACGCCGGATTTTACGGTATTTTTTGTTATATAAGCTTAAAGATGATATCATTGCTTAAGAAACTTATTTTGATGTATAAACTCACTGATGCAACAGCCCTAGAAAGCCAAGATCTACTGTGCCCGTGTCAGTTTACGTGACCTTGGGCGCTGAGGTGCATGAGCAAATGTTCCGATCACGTGGTCAGTCTGACGCGAAAACCCCAGTGTTCAGTCCCCAAGCAAGCTTGGTACTCATTTATCGACCCACTAAAGGGATGAAAGGCTGAGACGCCTTTGATCAGCCCAGGATTTGAACTCCGAACCTGTGGCATGGATTTTGATGTATAACACTTACCTATTCTTTCAAACTGCATTCTTTAATTTTTTGATGTATTAGTTTAGTTTTTATATTTTTGAATCAATAAGCCATTCAAAGTAAATGTATAATGATAGTGGCATATGTAAGTGTTAGAAGGTGAAAAATACCTTTGCGGAAGGAGGTCAAATGTACATGTAGGAATCTAATTTTTAAAAATTCTCATCATTTCTTTATATATAATGCTATCCTCCATAAATTTCAATTGTATATTTTTATTTTAAAAGTGCGCGTTATACGTCCGAATACATAGTAAGTACATTCAAATTCCACTAACGAGATTTCAGATGTGCTATTTTTCTTTAAGTTTTAAGGGAAAAGTGTAATGGGAATTTCCGAGAAGTTAACCTGCGATTTTCTTAGATGCTATAACAAGTTCAAATACCATTTTCTTTCCGAAGAAGCGTGTTATGCTTATCAGACTGGCTTTATAAAGCGAATTTAAGAAATAAGTGAAAGGGTAGTTGTTGATAGTGGAAAGGTTATGGCAGTTACAGTGGCGTAGCGTGGGCTTTCACCACCTGGGTCGACCGGAAATTTGTCGTCTCCCTATTTTAATTTTCAGCCAAGAAAATTAATAAAAGTAAAAAAAAAATATTTTTATTGATTAAAACTGCACTTTTCGTGTTTTTTTTCATAGCAAAATCTTTTATACAATTGTCAATATAAATGCATGTCATGTTCAATTGCCAGAATAGCTAAGAGCAACGTGGACATAGTTGATCTGAGATAATTTTTGATTAATTTTAGCTTAGAGAAGCTTCTCTCGCAACTGGCATTACTGATGGCATACGTTAAAAAAAATTCTCAACATTATGGCAATGTTTGGTAGACCATCTTCAAGTTTGGACTCAATAATATATTTTAATAAACCCAGAGAGCAGGTCGTAGCTGCAACAGAGCCAGGCTGTAAAAAAGAACTCATTTTTTTACAGCCTGGCTCTGTTGCAGCTACGACAGCTTGTAGACGCACAGTTGGAACTCTTCTTTATTAATGCCTTGAGGAGCTTGATCTAAGTTAAGTTCGTCCATGCTCAATATCACTTCAGGCCTTAAAAAAAGCATAATTTTGGGCTAGAATCTGCAACTGTTGGAATCTTTCTCGAATTTCAGCAGTTACTCTGTCTGTTGAAGAAAACATTATTCGACTCAAGTCATCTTCGTACGATAATTGAACATCTTTACTCCCTTCGCCAAATATATGCTTCCTCCTGATTCGTCTTGGGGGTTCAAAAGAAATTTCAAGCTCTTCACATAAACTTTTAGCATATTTTAAATTGTCGTCCACGAATTCCTCTCGTTTTGCTTCTGATACGGTCTGTAAATCATGTATTTTTGAGCACATTGATGGATATTTAGTCTCTCTGTTTGCAAATAATTTTGAGCATCATTGACTTCACACAGTACCGGTTGCAGAAGCCTAAGTAACATAAAAACGAATGCGATTGCACAGCGACTAATAAACTTCATGCATCTGCGCGTGCATTAAAGCTTTCAGTTGTTTACGTCAATTTAGTCTCGATTTGGAGTTTGAAATATCTTTTGAGTTTAAATATCGAGGTGCTTGCTGCCACCCCTTTTCGTACGCCGTCCGGAGCATGACCCCCTTTGCACCCCCACACAGTGCCACTGGGCAGTTAGTCCAATTTTTGAGTTCCCAGGGAGTCAAAAGTGCACAATTTAAAACGATAATATTCAAGAGAAAGAAGAATTTTTGATATAAGAAACTCTGCACGTATCTTTAGATTAAGGCTGTCATCGCCAAATGTTCGAGAACCTGAACTAAACGCGAAGCACATTTTCAGACTGAAGAATGTCTCAATATTTTTACAGCATTGTAATTCATACATCTGTTTATAATGTAGTGTGTATAATTTTAAAATATTCCTTAAATAACTAGTTTTACCTTTTAAATATAAAGGAATATCGCATTTAACATTACGGTGTAGGAGACAAAATGCGAAACATATTGTAACGAATTTTGTGTAAAATAGTCTAAATTGTATTTGGATGTGTAACGCCTTTATATATATATATCTTACTCTAAATTAGATTTAATTTACGTTAAAATTATAATATTCACAAGCAGCGCCGTCCCTTATAATAGCGATTCAATGAGAACTTGGCGAAATTTTGGCGATAGAGCCAAGTTGGCATCATTTTTAGCGATCGAGTTGGCGGGCAATTTGGCGAATCAGGGGACCATTTTGGCGACTCCGGGGACCATTTTTGCGACAATGGTGACCATGTTGGCGAGTTCGGGATTTTCTGGATTCTTCTAGAAACTTGTGAAGAAATCCACTAATTTCACGCTCTATGACGCGAGCGGAGTTTCCGCTGGGCCTATAAATAGAGATTCTTGCCGAAACGAGGGTCAGTATTGTTTCAACCAGCGATTAGTGAGCATTGTTTTGACCGTGATTACCGATTAGCTCGGTTGTTCTTGTGAATAATCTTTTACGTACGTGTATTTTAGACACTGGTAATTGTGTCTGAGTGCTGTTGAAGGTGTGAAGATCTTCTGAGATTTATTCTGTGAATATTGCTGCTGAATCCTGTAATTCAAGGATTGGAACTTCGACAATAAATTCGCATCGCTCTTAAAGACGTGTTATTTTTCCTTTGTGATTGTTTTGCATAAAGTCCTCGAACCCCGATCAACTTAACAATATTTTGTACCAGAAAAAATGGATGAACTTAAATAAAAACTAATAGAAGGATGAAATAAGATAACGAAGCCACAATATAGTGTTAATGTTGGAATACTCCTTAAGTGATAAAAACTTCCAAATCTGGGTTCTATTCTGTAATGTTGCATCTAAGACAGCCTTAAATTTGTTATCTACATATGTAAGGAAAAAAGTGACTAACTCACCATCCCGATATCTCCATTACATCTACTGACTTGAAATTTGGTAGGCATGTGTTCCTTTCATGGAGTAGATATCCGCAAAAATTGAGTGTGTGGCAAAAATTGGTTCCCAAGGGCGTAGGTTAAGCGTGGGGGTGTTATAGAAAGAAATTTCAGATTGTGTATTAGACCTAGAAAAGTGAAATTTGGTAAGCATCTTCATTTTGTTAAGTTGAAGTCGGCTAAGAATGGAATCTTACGGAAATCCACTCTCAAGGGTGGCTACGGGTCATATTGATTAAAACAAACTTCCGTTTTTGAACTATTAGACTTGAAGTTTAGCCAGCATGTTTATTTTGTAGAGTACAGATCCACTAAAAACGAGTTTTGCAGAAATCCACAGGATTTGGGGAGAAAGGGTTACATGAAGGTAAAAGATAAGTCTACTTTAATTTTAGAACTTGTCCTTGTCAAATCAAATTGCGATGACTACAAGAATGTTTTTGGATACAATCAAGAGCTTGAAGCTGCAAGTTGGATACCAAAAGCTTAAAAAAAAATATGTAGCTATATAAAGCATTATAAAATACACATTATTATGTATATAATACCATATTTTACAAAATTCTCTATTCTCGTTCTTTCAGAGATGCTGTGAGTTTTCACTTATTATGCGAGGATGGTGCCAGCTGTAGGACTAGCCTTGTCATCTAACATATGCTCCTATTTGCGAGGGAAAACAGAAGCAACAAAGAAAGATGAAGAAAAACAGATCGTACTGATAACAAGTAATATAAATTCCTACTTAGATCAACAAAGAAAATTTTTATTTTTTATTAAATAGTTACAATTAATATAAATATGTATATACATAGGACAGAATCACAACATTAAGTGGACATTCATTTTTACTAATTATCATTAAAGTATCGTATTGTCATCCAAAACAATAGTGTATATAAAATTTCAGTTCAACCGAATGCTTTAAAACGTGAGAAAAATCTTTTAAAGGTTTGATCCCCAAGTCACTGAAAAGAAAACCAACGTAGCCGTATCTGTAATTCTTTAAATAAGTAGTTTCAGTCAATTCATTTTAATTAATTCTAATTAAATCATTGTATTTTTACCCAAAACAATAGTGTATAGAAAATTTCAGCTCAAATGAGCGCTTTAAAATGTGAGAAAAAAACCTTTTCAAGTTTTGACATAAGTCGCCATAATGGTCACTAAATTGCCAAAAATGATGCCAACGTGGCTGTATTTGTAATTCTTTGAATAATTAGTTTTAATCCATTAATTTTTATTAATTATAATTAAATTATACTGTATTGTCATCCAAAATAATCGTGTGTATAAAATTTCAGCTCAATGGAGTGCTTTAAAATGTACTTTATTAACGAATGAAAATTCCACCAAGATAAATAAATATATAGAGAGTATGAGCTAAATTAGGAATTGAAAAAAACAACTCTAATTTGAAAACTAGCCTGTCAAAATTTTAAACTCTGAATGTGTTTTTAGTTTCCAAGAGTTAGGTATTAAAATAAAATTATATGATAAAAAAGTCATATATAAATGAAAATGCTTACAAATATGAATATGTTACGAAAAACATGCTCTTTAAACCTTTATTCAGAAACCCTTTTTTTAAATGGAAATAGGGAAACTCTTGAACTTTCCATCAAGCACAAAAATATACTTTGCAATACAAAATCATTTTACCTGTCATTCATTAGAAGTATTAAAAATCAACGCAAAATACACAAATATTCCATTTTTATGGTAATTCACCATGGAATGTTTAAATTTATTTCTTCAACTATTCATTCGTAACTTTTGATTGTAATTTTTTCTTGTTTGTTAATTCCTTTATTTTTGCAATTCTTTTAAACCTTTTTTTAAACAAATTTTTAATTTTAATACTCTGTTAATTAACAATGAGCTTCAACCAACATTTAGGTTTATTTAGAAACTAACGAGACCCGCATATATCGAACAAAACACAGGATTATATTAACTTACAGTCGGCCCTCTATATAACGAAGTCGCTAAATCCCGGAAAAAAGTTCGTTATATGGAAATACATTATATTTCGTTATATAGAGGTTCATCTTTTAATATATTTTATAAACCACATAAAACAAATTTTAAATTGATAAACACTATATATTAAAAAGAAGTAATTATTCACATCTTTTTTAAAATTAATATATGTTTATTTTATATATCTTATAAAAAAAAAAGAAAAGAAAGAAAGAAAGAAAAACTGCAAGGAAAACAAGAAAAAGAATGTCGAAGATTTCACTGTATTTTCAATACTAAGAAAATAACTTTATACTAAAATTAATGAATTTTAAGGACATTATATATATAATTTAAAGCATACAAGCAATTTAAACTTTTTTTTAAAAAAAAGGGAGAACAAAAAAATTGAATCACAAAAGAAAAAGTTAGTTATACAGAAAATGCACTTCGCTATAGAGAGGTTATTTTACAAAAAAATCGTGAAATGTTCAAGGTTCCAGAAAAAAGTTCGCTATATAGAAAAATTCGTAATATAGAGGTTCGAGTGTATTTCAATAATCATCATCTTTTTCTAAAGCACGTAGTGATATATTGGCCTTTCCAGTAAAATCCCACCCTTCTATTTGTCTTTGCCTTTTTGTACCGTATTGTATGACAAACTCGCATATATTCGCTGCTTAGCGGGTTTGATGATACTGCTAATAACAGGCTAGGGGCTGGAAGTCGTTGAGAAACTAGAAAAATCTATTAGAACTCCGGTAATTGTCCTTTCCCCCGAAGCTATGAGATCTACGAGCAGGCTATCTTCTCATCCAATTACTCAATCATTTCTCGATGACGACTGTAAACACGAGCGCCATCATTTACTAAAACTCATCTAATGAATGTGTTTGCTTAGGGCAAGATGTATACGTAATTGGCTGCAATGTAGCAACTTTCGGGAATCGTGAGAGGCGATGGTTGAATTGTTTCGAACACAATGAGAGAAAAGGAAATACAGAAAAAAGTTTAAAAAACAACTTAAGTTTTTTTCTTCCGTATTGCCTTTGTGTAAATATAATTTTTTATATTTCTAAAATTAATAGTTATTTTATAATATAATGTGTGTTATCTGAAGTATTCCGCGTGTTGTGTGCAAGTTGATTCTGCTTTGATAAAAAAAATTATTCTGGGAGGTTTTTATTAAAAATCTACAAATAAAAAACAATCGTACCGAGTAAAAAATTCTGTGTAAATATTTTCAAAGAAGAATGTCTTAGCCTCTAAGATGATATATACAATTTTAATTTCTCAAATTTCCTATGTCTGGTTTCTTACAATCTCAATTTTTTTCGGATTTTATTTGATTAATGTTCATCTCTCATTCGCACTATATATATATATATTTATGTCTGTGTATAGAAAAATTCCCTTTAATTTCATCCTGAATAACATTTTAATTTGTTATGGTCTAGGCCTTCAGGACTCGCGTAAATAATTATTGTTCACCCGCCTGACGGGACTTAATCGTAATCGTATCTTAAAAGTTAGCAGCTTGCATTTTTAAAAGTAAGATTACATCAGAAACTATCGCGAACTATAGCTTTCTACCCCAGTCATAGTCTCCGTCCACGGAAATCACGAGGATTTCAACTCGTCCTGTTAAAGTTTCATATAGCCCTTTAGCGGGCAGTGGCTAATACGTCTAGCCCAGTGGCGCACACAAGGGGGGTCGGACCCTTCCTCCAAAGCTCTTGATTTTTTCCGATTGGTTATATAATTCTAAGTATATAATACGTAAAATTTAATTGAATATTTGCTACTAATGATTAATTTTATTAATTAATGCCAATTATTTATTCAATAATTAGTTTTTTACTGTGTTTTTTTCTGAAAATCAACAAAATCAAAAATAGCATGATACAAGAAGGGTGAACTTTCAACCCCGGACCCCCTAGCCCCTTGAAAAATTCCTGTGTTCGCTACTAGTGTTATATCATTCTCGCCATACGTCTTGAGTTCAGTATTAAGTTCTTCGATGTTATGCAGCTCTAGATGGAGATAATATACGAATTATAAAAAATATTAAACATAATAACAGATTGCATTCTGTTTCAATGGTTGCCAAATCGTAAATTAGAACGATCTAAATCCAAATTTTTGGTCGGATAGTCTAGATCCGGGTGGGCATGACGTCGATTGCCATCGACCCCCAAGACAATTTGAAGTGAGGATTAACAGTTAGTAATTATATTCGGAAATATTCAAGATTGGGGTTGACAATACGCAGACTTCCACTGACTATAATTACGGGAACTAACTTTGGATGAAAATGTTTTATTTTGTAAAGTATTTTGAATCGTTTGATAATGAATGCATCATTAGATATTATACTTGTGGCTATTATTACTATGTTTGCATGCAGTGGCGCACACAAGGGGGGTGTCCTAGAGGTCCAGACACCCCCTAACCCTTGATTTTTTTTTCGATTGGTTAGGATCCTATGTATATATTACGTAAAATTTAATTATGTATTTGTTATTAATAATTTATTTTATTAATTAATGCTAATTATTTATTTAATAATTAATTTTGTATTGTTTTTGTTCCCTAAAATTGACAAAATCAAAGAATATGCTGGGCGGCGTATTGGAGCATGATACCAAAATGGTGGACTTTCGATCCTGGACCCCTCCCTTGAAAAATTTTTGTGTGCGCTACTGGTCTAGCCACATATTAAAATTTTTTTTCTCAAAGTGGGTGCTAGATATTTAGTCTATCTATATGCGTTAATTGAAGCTAAAACGCATAAAAATACACTGGTGTGCAAAACTTAAGCAACAGGTGGGTTTATTGCCATAACTTCACGAAAAATCATCTGAGAGACATGAAATTCTGAAATGAGGGAGAGTATTATGTACGTAAAGGATGACGAAAGCCTCAGCGCTGAAAAAGGAATAAAACGCATACGGTATGGAATCAAACAAAAACAAGCTTTATTGAACGCATAGTATCGTGACTCATGATTGTCTATCCAACAGGAAGAACAACAAGCTGATGTTCCTTAATATGGTATATGCCCTCCCCTTACTACAATGGTTGCTTTGCACCGTCTCCGCATACTCAGAACCAGCTGGTGCAACATTTCTTGAGGTAGGAGTGCCCATTGCTCAATCAACATCTGTTTGAGTTGTTGGCTGTACTCCGGATGATGTGAGCGTGTGGCAATACGTCTCCCCAAGGCATCCCTCACATGTTCGATGGGATTTAAATCTGGGGAGCACGCTGGCCAATCCATTCGAGTGATATCTTCACTTTCCAGCAGCTCCTCAACAGCAAGAGTGCGATGTGGCAGTGCATTGTCATCCATAAAGATGAAGTCTGGGCCAATGGCACCTCGGAAAAGATGCAGATGGGGAAGAAGTACCTCCTCACAATAGCGATCCCGATTATAGACCCTCTGTCGAAAATGGGAAGGTCAGTTCCGCCGTTCAGCATAATGCCAACCCAGACAAGAACTCCGGGACCACCGTAACGATGTCTTTCCTTGATGTTACTGGGATAAAACCGGGTCCCGATCTCTCTCAAATCAAAACGCGTTGAAAATCGCTTCTGGTACTGAACCGACTATCATCCGTAAAGAGAACACGACTCCATTGATCAGTTGTCCAGTTTTTATGCTCTCTGGCCCACTGTAAACGGTGGCTTCAGTGGCCATCTTTCAACGGGAGGCAGCGTTCAGGACGGCGGGCGAACAGGCCCCCTTTGTGAAGGCGTCTGGCCACAGTAAACCGCTACACTTGTTGACCCGTTGCTGTACAGAGTTTCTGAACAATGGCGCTTGCTGACTTCTGTCGATCTTTTTTCGCCTGCAGGATGATATATCGGTCATCCCCTGCAGTTGTCGTCCTCGGGCGGCCACACCAACCTTTCTAACAGCTGTTCCTGTGGTTTGGAACGCTTTCCAAGCGCACTAAACGACACTTTTGTTGATTCCGAACTGTGCAGCTACACTGGTGACAGTACGCCCCTCCTCCAGCTTTCCGATCATTCTTCCACGTGTGAAGTCGTCCAGGTGATTTCTTCTAGCCATATTTCACGAACTGACTCACTGGCACTTGCAGAGAATATGGTAAATTGCGTCTGTGTCCTTCATTTCATTCTACTGTTGAGCAGCGCATGGAAGCATCACGCGTTTTGCGTACGCTCACATCGCTTCTGACGTTTTGTTCCTGATATTTGCATACGCATGATATTTCTACTGACTTACGTGTTCCCTCTACTGATCTCCAGACCTCCTTTTCTGCAATTTCATGGCTATCTGCTAAATTTTTACATTGTTGCTTAAGTTTTGCACACCAGTGTACAATACGGATGACAACACGATACCTTTTTTTGCATTTCATGTCCTCTGATGGGTAGTTAAAAACAGTTTTTCTTGGTGTAAATCTACAAGTTGTACTTTGATTACTATAAATAAAATTTCAGATATTTGAAAAAATTTTCGACATGTCTTAAGAATACTTTTCTCTCATCTGAATGAATTAAGCAATTGTACAATTAAAAAAAAGGTTTTATTTAGGTTTTTGGAAACCTTCAATATGTGGATAGAGGCTCTATCCACTGCCCACCTAGAACAGAAAAATAACCTAGAAATTTTCGCTTTTCCTGTACTCGAGAGAGAGCATTTACAATATGTGGTACAAGATTCTCGGGTGCGAATATCTTTCATTACAGCTTTCCTGCTCTGAGAAAACGTTTGCATATTATTAAGTTCCACAGTAAATAGCTCATCAAATTTGGGAAATAACTGATTTAAATTCTCAAAAATGCTACTTTATTTCTAACTTTTCATACTAAAATTAAATAAAATATAAAATGTGGATATATACCAAGTTCAATGTATATTCTACATATTTTCTATGTAAGTATTCTATGTGTTGTACAATTATTCTATTATTATTAAATTACACTGCATTTAATTGTTATTGAAATAAGTTATTACATATATAAATGTTAATTTTTCATAAAAAGAGTTTATTGTGATATGATTCATTATTTCTGTCGTGAAAAGTAAGTTAAATGTCCTAAATGCGCAGTGGCTATAACGTCTAACCACCACCCAGGGAAAAAAAAACACTTGATTCGATATTTTTTTTGTGACTAAATAATGTTTATAGAGGATGAGAACATTATATCACAGAAAATTGTATTTTCGCTGTGTGCCCGTTAAACTCTTACGTTTCGCCTCTTTGTCCTCGTCCTGTGAATTGTTGCTGCTGCTTATTGTAACTGCTATGCGCGGCTGTTGAATCGCCGTTACTTATTGTTAATCGTTTGAAGGTCTTGCTTGGAAAAAAAAGCTATATGCATCCTTCGTACAACAGCCTCAACATGGAATTCATATTGAAGTAAAATCATTCCTACTTGACCATGTTTCTACACCCATATATATGCATTTATTCATGGAATCATAATTTTGGGATAGCTTTGAAAAGGTAAACAAAAATTTTCATAAGCAGTAAAATCTATTTCTGATGTGAAATGGGTCGAATTTATTTTTCTTCCTCTAATAGGATGACAATCCACTAGGGCTCCCAAACTTACTGAGCCCATGGATCCCTTTTTATAACACTTATTTAGCCATGGACCCTTAAATGAAATAACTCTATTTTAATGCATACTAGAAAAATTACAAATTTAGCTTTGATGTCCTGAAAATGATATTGTGATAAGCACACATACCATAAGATTATTTTATAAATGAACTTTAAAATGCTTTGGAAGAGTACTTTATCTTAATTTTTTTTCTGTACAAAACTAAGGGGGGAGAACTTGTTGCATTCACTTCATATAGGTTAGATTACCCCATTTTAGATAAGTTATTGCATGTAGGCGGCGAGATTTCGTTCCTTTTTAAACCTCATAGACGGCGTCACCCGCGATAGACCCGACTTCCACCATGAGATGCTTGGCATTACAAGAGTTTTATGCAGTGGCATAACGCACACCCCCTCAATCCCCGGATCGTAGGGGGGGGGCAAAGCCTGATTAACGCCAAGTATATATTTAGGCTTGGCCCCCAAAACCTGACTTGCAGGAGGGCTCTAACATTCTCCGTAACGCTACTTACTCTATCTATAATATTTTAATTTATAAAAAAATTTTAACGCGTAAAAATATTGACTATTTTGTTTTAGCTTTCATAATAATGGACAACTAGACATATAAAATCTTTCCCCTAATAAATTAACTTTAATTTGCTACGATTCCCCTTAGACTGTCACAAGAATCTTTAGGAGATGCACTAGAGCAGGTGTGGGCGGACTTTTCCAGGGCACTTCTAATGTTTTTAAGGTGCTGCTGTCCACTCCAGTGGTGTAGGTGTGGTCATTCTTTATTAAAATTGTATGATTTTTATTCTTATTTCGACGTTGTAATCCTCTTTTAACATATGACAGATTACTATTTTTACTACAGAAACACAAATAGTGCAAACTTGTCAAAATAATTGCTAGACTCATTGCGGCAAATAAAGAACATACGTGAGCCGATAAATCTGAAACTGACGTATGTATTTCATTGGTTCGCAGCTGAGACCTACGTCACCGCAGGTTGTGATATCAACGCGAGAACCCAATCCCGTGGAAGTGCGGAATGTGGGAGGATGTCTCAATAGCCAATTCCGTGCTATCAGGAGATTAGCTGTTCATCGACGTTTATTCTTCCCTTCAGTCGATGTGAGGGGAAAAACTCATTTCTTAGCTGGCATCGTAGGGCACCTTTTTCCCCCTACAGCGGCCGTAAAAGTGCTAAGAGTCATCTAATCATGATACATGTCTCGTCTACACATTTATCTAATAATTTGTTTAAGTAAACACAGTCGCATGGGCTGAGAAAAACCGATTCTCCAGTCTCTCGGGTGTAAGGGTTCCATAAATAAAACCCAAAATGTCTTGGCGGTCTACCGGTCAATCGCGATCGACTTAACGCTCATCCCTGCACTAGTCATGCTCCCTTTATAAAGTCACTCAATTGGCAACTTCAACCAATAACTATGATCCCTCAGCAGCCGCTGTTATGAGTTCCACTTAAAGACTCATATTTAATGTAAAATTATCTAGGAACAATTTCATCTCGATTTCTTGATGCACGTAATATAGGGTAAGAAATATATGGATAACAAAATACTTAATTTGGGTTTCATTTCAGACCGAGAAACTTTTTACAATAATAACATATTTTTGACAATTAAAATCTTTACTGGTTCCACAAGCAGGAACTTACAAACAATTTCATATATGATTCTTAATATTAAAAAATAGTTGGGTGTAAAATAAAAATTTTCTTCTTGTTTTTTAAGTTTATGTATCTTTGGAGAGAAGTTTTTAATCCCTACTATATATCATAGGGGGAATTTCAAGAATTGAATCTAAGAAAAATACTGCGTTTATACTCTCGCACGTTGAAATCTCTTGAAAATTAGCTGCAAATTGTTAGTAATATTAATTAAAACTATTATTTTTTAATTATCTCATTTTTATGTAATGATATTTTTCACAAAAATAATTAACAACAATCTATTCCCCCTGAGATAGCAGTAATTATTTAATGTTTTTAAAAAAAGGATATCATTAATTTTAATTGAAACACTTTTACTTGATAAAAGTGTTTAAGTAGTCTTTTGTTTTAAGAATATCTAGAAATTTTTGTATTCATGGAGATTGTCTTTTATTGTTATACAATCTGGGATTATGAATAACAACAAGTGGTAAAGAAAAAAAAATATTAAGTCGTAAAATATAAAGGGATTTAATTAGTAAAGTAAAGTTTTCCCTACAGATTTATGTATATATTATAATAGAGAAATGAGAAAAATATCAATTTTTTTCAAAATAGATGTTTCATTAATTGGAAACATAACCCACTTTGAGGGGCTGAAGACCAGTTGAGTAGTTATCCAATCTTTCTTTTTTGCTTATACTACTGAGCGAAATACATTTTTATTTCCAATGGACAGGGTTACAGAAGACCACTACACCCCAAGGGGGTAGGAACAAAAACAGACAAAATAAACAAAGTGAGGGGAAAAAAATAAAAATTTACGAGAAAAGTCTATGAACCCAATAAGTCCCTAGCTTGCCAATAAAGGTCGCACAAAGAGGAGCCCTTTAGGGCTGGGCAGCGGCGAATGTGGCCAGCATCCATGTCCTCCCGAAAATCTCAGAGCATGCAGAAAGGGCTTGTGCAACATGAATTCTATGTAGATGTTTCAGGAGACAGTCGTGTCCAGTGGTCAGATGAAACTCGCCAACTGCTATACGTCTTGGCTACATGGGAAGATCTTTAAGATTATTCCACCAGATCTTATTGGAATTTCTCTCAGCGTATTGTCTTGAAGTGGAATCATTGAACTTTTTCTTAATGATACGCTTGGCACTGGTCAAGGGACAGCTTTCCTTGTTATCTGTTGATTGGAAGCTCCCCAGCTACACCGCAGGCATTATAGGAACTTGCCAAAATTGTAGATCCCTTTGTCGCAAAGTGTTGCCAGGATGCACCACGATGAGGTAGATCCACGTTGCATCCCCTCGAGCGAAATATAAAATTATTGCAACATTATGATTCTTTTAATTCTTCAGATCTTATGGGCCCCTTTATCATTATAAAACAAAGGGACATAACTAAAAGGAATTGCATAGATCAAATACAGGGTGTTGCCGAATTCGACCAACAAATTCAGAGTAGGCAGCATGAAGACCACAAAGGACATGGAGTTGCAAACTATGTTATGTCAGAGTAATTCGCAGGAAGAGTGTGGAATGAAAAGGGGCACTAAGAGGTAAGAAATACATTCATTAGACGCCAAGCATGTTTACAATACGAGCAATGCTTCGCTGTTAGGTGTGACAGAAATGCAACGGCAAGTGATTGTCGAAGGAATCATTTGAAGTCGTAGGTCAGGGATGGCGAACCAAAGGCACGTGACACAATATTTTGGGCGCACCAGTGATCAAAATGGTCTGCATTTTATTTCAAAATAACAAAGTTTACTTTGAAGTTGTACGAACAAACGTGAGTGATCGGTCGTGGGGCGGCTTGGAAGCACACTCGTTTGTTATTGTCTTGCCTTTGTTACTTCGTGGACTACAATTGTTTATGATGCAAAGTTTGTCTAAGCATTGAATAGTCACTGTCATTGACAAACTTTATTTTAAAGTTTGTGTTACATTTATTATTATTTGTTTAACTGTTATTGAACGTAACAAGTTCAACAAAAGAACAAAAAATGCAAGATAGTAAGTGTAACAGAGAATTTCAAATTTAGTGAATCTAGAAATATGGCATCATTAGTTAAGTCGATAAAGTGGTGTGTGTTTCATGTTCTGGAATAAAACCTCGTCTGTAAAACGGCATTTTGAAACAAACCACACATCCTCTTGTCAAAAAAGTGAACCACAGCAAAAAAATAATTAATTGCATAGAAACCATTTAGCAGATGACTCCACAAATCAGCATGCATTCTACTAAAAGTATTATCTTTCAATCCTAATAAAACTTATTTGTCATCCATCTGCAATAACAGAAGTCACACTATTGTTACTTTTATTTGAATTACACGTATATATAACTAAAACATTTACAACTATCCTATTCAAAAAAGTATTTTTTAGTAATAAATAAAGAGTTTGGGGGGCTGTTAGCATTTAGTTTTATATTGTTTTCCTAATAATCACGAATAAATATTATTTGACAGCACATCTACACCTCATTAAACACTTGTTTAGAAAAAATGGCACGTTGATCCATAAAGGTTTTCCACCCCTGTTGTAGGCCACAGCACACTGACGGATTGTCTGAAACATTCAATCAAATTCGATGTGCTGGTGATGTCAGGTGAAGCCGACAAAGATTCGTTACGTCTTAGCTTTAGTGAAGTTTGTCATCTCCTGTGTGCTCTGGGAGGTGATAAGAAGCTGCAATTGCTGTGTCAAGGGCATCCCACGCATACAATATAAAATTCAGGTCTCAAAATCTGGTTGGTTACTCCATTTTCTGAATATCCTTGGTTTTGAGATATTTGTTAACCAGCTGAGCCAAGCGTGGACAAGCGTTCATTAAAATGAACTCTGGCATATCATCTCTATTCTTCACAGCAGCCATGCTGCCTCTCTGAAAGGAGACGATCGGCTAGCTCTGCGCACAACCGTCCAGACTATAATACTCCCACCATCCTAGTGGTTCCCTTTCACGATGTTGGAGGGATAAAAGCGGGGATCCCCTTGTTTCTCTCCATATGTGAACAAGAAACGAAATGGTTCTCAAACTGAATTTCAACTCATCTGAGGAGACAACACATGCTCACTGCACTCGTGTCCAAAAATAATGTTATGTACACCCTGTCAGGTGGGTTCTCCTGAGACATGGATTGAACGAGATACACACCATTGGTCTCTCGGTGCCTCTTTGCCTTGGTACCTCACTAAACAGTATGTCTTGAAACTGAAAAACCATAAGCAGTGGAGAGCTCATTTGCAAATTTATCTGGCATACCACTGTTGCACCCTCTATCTAGGCCTAGTGTTTATCCTGGTTTGTGACTTCACTTGGGTGCCCTGTAACATGTCTTCTGGAGCTGGTTCCATATGTTCTGGAAACCATATTTCGGGAGATATTGAACAATCTTGTTATCTCCCGCTTAGGGTCAGCCTGCCTCCAATTTCCCAACTGCTCTCCATCGCAATGTGGTCACGGCAACCTAGTGGCCATGGTCATGGACTCGTGGCCGAAGTTGTCGAGTCGTGGATTCACCACTGGAAACCCTCGGTGTATAGGGGCTGCTGCATGTTAAATATGTCGTGGCTCAAAATCCACAATAGCCCTCGTGTTGCTTTAGAGTGGGACGTAAAAATTAAAACATAAAATAAGATCTCCATCGTAATCCACTGCCATTGTGTCATTGTTTTTAAAAGTTATCGTAATCTTTCAGAAACTGTTGTAAAAATAATTATTATTAATAATAATTATTTAATTTGCACAAAATAAAACATTTAAATCTATTTGAACTGGATCATTAAGAAATACATCTCTTTTTTGTAATGTTTATCAATTTTCAATTAAGGTACGACTGCGCTTGGAACCGTGATTTTTCAAAAGCTTATAAGCGAATATTTTTAAAAATATTTAGTTTCCCTTAGATTAGAATACACGTACAAAATTGTTTTAAGAACATTATTGTAATAAAAAATTATTTTGATGCAACATTTTGGCAAAAAATGAACATAGAATGATCTATTTTCAAAACATTTTTTTATGAAAAATGCTTCTATAATAACAATATTTTGCCTATATATAGCTCAGACCTCTGTACAGAGCTTGAACTATGATTTTTGAAATATGTAACTTAGAAGTGGATTTATCCATATTTTAATACATCAGGGTGGAGAAATTTTAAAATAATACCTATAGTTGTTTTTAATTGGTAGTAACTCTGAAAATAATGTGAATTTTTCAAAAGTCCTAGTTCAGGCTCTCCGGAGAAGTCTTAGCTATATATAAGCAAAATATTATTATTATTATATATGCTTTGTTCAAAAAAGGAGAATGTTTTGAAAATGGGTGATTCTAAGTTCATTTTTTTTTTTTGCCAAATATTGCATTCAAATAATTTTTTTTGTAATAATATTCTTGAAGCAATTTAATACGTATATTATAATCTAAGTGACACCAAATATTTACAAAAATATTCACTTACAGGCTTTTGCGAAATCACAGTTCCGAAAGTGGTCCGATATCTTAAAGATTTCAGTGGCTATTGAAAAACCATTTAAAGTAAGCTGTTTTCTTTAACTTCAGCATAGAATAAAAAGTGAAGGCGTATGAGTTACCGTAAATGTGTAGTAATTTTGTGTCATCGCGCTTTTTTTTTTAACATTTTGCACACAAGTCTTATTCTCGTTATTCTGCGTTAATTAGTCCAATTGCTTTTTGTTGCTCTTACGCATAATTTCACAGAATACATCCGTTTCAATTTGAATCAGCGAATGAAAAAAGTTAAATAAAAAAAATTCAAAATGTGTTCGGAGAAAAGTGCCAATTACGTGGGCAATGTAATCGCTTTGTTATTCGTCTTGTGAAACAATTATTTTACTTTTTTTCGGTTTTTGAAACAAGTCATACATTTCGAGCGGAATTGACATTTCAACACACATATTTACATTTCAAATGAAGTCATATTTCGAGCAGAAAGAAAAAGGTTCGTTCATTCAATGTAAAATGTGTTGATCTTAAATTGTGTCGGATCCATAAATTTTAATTAGTCTGTTAATCATTTTACATAAAACCATGGTTTGGTTGAAAAAAATATGCATTTCGTTAAAAAAATACTACGGATTTACGTATTAATTACTGAAGTAGAGTTATTGCGATATTTTGTTTCGTCAAAAAGGCTTAAAGCTTTTTGTAATTGTGAGCTAATAGTTACATATTTATCTGTTTCTACGTATTTATAATTTTATAAAGAGATATTACTTAAGAATTTATACCATTTTAAGCATATATAAAGCTTTAATATTTTAAATACGAGGGTAACTCTGAGATACGCGCAGATAAGAAGTTATAAACCAAAATTAACGATTAAGTATTTTAACTTAGCAGACGACTTTTTACTGACTTACTTCGAGTTGTTTAGCATAGAATGAATTTTAGACAGAAAAAAAATGGAGTTGACGCAAGAACATTATCATGCTATGATTTTCAAAAATTTTAAAGCTGGATTAAATCAAGAGGAATGCGTTCAATGGCTACAATTAGCATTTGGAGATGAATCTTCACGTCGTGCAACTGTATTCAGATAGTTTAAAGAATTTTGGAGTGGTCACAATTCTATTCAGGATGAAAAACACAGGAAGGCCACGGCCGGCAGTATATATATAATCTCGGATAACTTGTCTTCCATGAAAAAATTGCTAATGGGTGATAATCGCTGTACCTACCAAATGATACAAAAGGAACTTAACTTTGGATCCGCTGCCATATACAAAATTATTCATGAAGAATTACATATAAAAAAAGTAGTTTTCCGTTGGGTTCCCCATAATCCAGCAGAGCACCAAAAAGAGAGAGGAACGTGTCAGAATCAGTAAAAAGATCCCTTAAATTGCTAAATGAAGGTGGCCACCGCATAATTTCTAAAATTGTAATGGGTGATGAAACGCACATGCCGTTTTTTGACGTTCCAACACGTCAAGAAAGCAAAGCATGGGTCTTTGAAGAATCGAAGATGTTCCCACGCTGACAATGGTGAAAAGACAACGAGCAAGGAAAAAAGCAATGCATGCCGTTTTCTTCAGAAGTACGGCATTGTGATCAAAGCCACCAAGTTGGAAGGACAGTAACAGCAAACTGGTATACCACTAAATGTCTTCCAGAATTTCTCCAAGAAGGGAATGTTAGGGGTTTAATGCTTCACTATGACAATGCATCTTCCCATACACCCGGATTAACAGTCACGAGGAAGCATAATGTGGGTGAATATTTACATCACATTGTTCAGCTACACGAGGACTTTGGGCGACTGACTCGTTATTTTAAACCATGTTCAAGTGACGAGGATGACATCTGAGCTGGCACCCTTTCTCTCCTAATTACCACATCACACCAACGGGAGGACGTTTGAGCCCTCGACAGATTAAACGTGCATCGTTCCCCTACACGGCTGGTTTTTAGTGGTACTGGGCTCGAACTCGTGATATGCCAACCACGATTCGATACCTTGGCTCCTAGGCTACCACGGCCCATAGAAATATAAGACATTGAAGAATGGGAGTCTTTAGACCCAGTTCAATCAGAAGATCGAATGACAATTGGGAATTTGACCGAAAGTCTCAGTTTAATTGAAAAGGGGCTACAGATTTTAGAAAAAATAGATTTCAACGATGGGGCGTATTTTTTAAACATAATATGTTATAAAAAAGTTATATTAGCCAGCTACGAGGAAATTTCGTGGGGGGAAATAAATCTTTGAGCCGACAGACGAGTTTGTTTGAATTTATGAAACTTTCTACATCAAAATAACTTCATTTTCGGTTTTGTATTGTCTAAGATTTAATTAAACTTTTTTCTTAATTATTACTCTCCTTCGCGTCTCTGGCTACAACTCAAAATGATGTGTATGTGTTACGGCGGAACACCGAAATTTGGAAAATGTCGACTTTCACCGGTGAATGTCAACATTCATATTGTCGCTTGGTATATGTCCGAAATATTTGCTAAATATCCTTATTTCTGACTTACACCGGTAAATGTCGACATTCACCATGCACTAATGATAAATGTTGAACATGTCGGACATTTATATTTTTTTCTCCGTAATTCAGTCGCCATAAATTTTTCACCTCTCTTTCTGAGAGGAATGACCAAGAACTTAAAACACACAGTACATTCAAAATAAGAAAGGAAAATTATAGAATTAAAAACTTAATTGTACAGTACGTTCTAAATGAGAAAATAAAATAATAGTAATAAAAAAAGTGTGTGTGTACTTATGTACGCACGTAAGTTATACTTCTTTGGCGTAACAAGATTAAAATCTTTCTAAAAATCTTTTACAGGGAAAGAAAGAGAGAGAGAGCTGTGTGTGTGTGGGCCAAGGTTGATTGATTGATTGAATATTAACGTCGCACTGTTCAGCTACACGAGGGCTTTAGCGGACCACGTAATTTTGAACCATGGTCAAGTGACGTGGACGACACCTGAGCTGGACCCACCCTCTCCTAACTACCACACCACACCAACGGGAGGACGTTTCAGCTCTCGACAGATTTAACGTGCATCGCTGCCCTACACGGCGGGTCTTTAGTGGTACTGGGCTCGAACTCGTGACAAGGCAAGCCACGGTCCGATACCTGTACCACTCGGCTACCGTGGCCACAAGCTGGGCCAAGGGCGAAAGGCGGTCACGAGCAGAGTTGAACAATACTAACCTTCAGTCAATCGGATCAGTCCCAAACCTGAGATAATCACGATTTAAGTAAATTTAAACACCCCCGCACAGGGACAGTAGGATCAATAATATGGAGAGGGGGTCGAAGGCGGGAATGATCTGTCCCGTTCTGCATATTTCTAGACAAAGCATTTTCGTATCCGTTCCCATGGAACGCAAAGCAAAGGTTCGCTGACGCGGGAGGTATAGCTCAGTGGTAGAGCATTCGACTGCAGATCGAGAGGATCCCGGTTCAAACCCGGGAGTCTTCTTCTTCAGGGATGTGAAGAGAAAAAATTTTTTGAGGATTTTGAAGGCGGGAATGATCTGTCCCATTCTGTATATTTCTAGACAAAGCATTTTCGTATCCGTTCCTACGGAACACAAAGCAAAGGTTCGCTGACGCGGGGGTATAGCTCAATGGCAGAGCATTCGGCTGCAGATCGAGAGGTCTTCGGTTCAAACCCGGGTGTCCCCTTCTTCGGGGAAGTGAAGAGAAATATTTTTCTGAGATCTCGAAGGCGGGAATGATCTGTGTGTCCCGTTCTGTATATTTCTAGACAAAAGATTTTCGCATCCTTGACGGTGTGCGCGCATTGTAAAAATTTACCCTCATCCTATTTCTCTAACGCCCCATATAAGAAGTATAACTTCAAAAGTTACTAAATTATGTGATTCAAATCTTATTTATTGCAACAACTTAAGCTATTATGACACTTTGAATTGCACAAGAAGCTCTTGCTTTTACAACTGCATTTATTTGCGGAACACTTCCTTTTGCAATTACTGCGTGTATAGCCTTGCCTGCCGCTTCTCGAAATAGCTGCAGCTGCTTCTCTCAGTGACATTTCTTGAAAATAAATTTCATCTATGGAAAGTGATGTTTTTGCATTTGATACAAATTACGAGCTGATTACGCGTGTAAAGCTGCTTGAGGGTACCATTTTCATTTGCAAGTTTATAGAAGTCGAAGTCTTCTATTCCAACAACAACCACTAACACATTTCGGTTATCTGTACGACCACGGTCGACATTAGGGACTTGTATTCGTACAGTATCACCAATTTGAGAGCAGGAGTAAATTTTTTTTGTGAGGTTCATAACATTTTTGTTGCTTACAGTAGAAGATTCTCTTTCGTGGCTGCTTTTTTTTTAGAAATTAACTCATGTTTTTCAGTCAGAACTTGATGTGAAGACGTGGTAGATTGCAAGTCCTCTTCAATATTTTCTTTGGAACATGGTTTCGGTATGACTACCGCTCAAATTTTTTCAGATGTATTACCAGTTTCTTCAAGCTGTTCTTCGGTTTCTATATTTGCGATTTGTTCGCTAGACAAAAAAAAACGATGCTATGCTTCTTTTTGCTTTAACGCCAAGCATGGCTTCATAAGGACTTTGGCGTGTTCCTTCGCGATATAGTGTTCTCGGAAATTGTGAACAAAAGGTAAACCTTCTGACTATTTATTTGTTTCGTTATTGCTCATCCATGCAATTAGCATATTCTGTATATCCTGATTGGCTGTTTGAACTTAGCCTCGTGTTTGACTGTGAAGAGGCTTTCCATGAACTATCTTAACATCTTTCCACATAGCACATATTTCGGATATGGCTTGATTACAGAATTCTCTACCATTATCTGATCACAATATTACTGGAGTACCAAATGTTAAAAATATTGAAAGAACGCGATACGTTACTTCTTCAGCTGTCTTAGTTTTCAAAGGTCGTAGCTGGACAAACTTAGTTAAATGATCTTGATATACCATTTCGAACTTATATTCGCCATCTCTGTTTGACTGTAGATCTATCAGATCAAACTGACATCTTGAGTTTAACTCAGAACTGATCATTGGTTTCACACAACAATACCTTTCTTATGTGCACTATGCTTCATTTGACACTGCATAAATTTAAATACAACATTACAACTTCATATGTAAGGTTTTCGTATTTAAATTGCAACTCTTTAAGCATACCTGTTTTTCCTTCGTGGACTGTTTTGATATGAATTTCATACAGCACACTGAACAAAATTCGTCATTGGTAACATAATACTGTATATACGTTTCTCCTGGTTTTAATGAACAATTAACTTCTATTCATCATTAATTTGAAAACGTCAAAACGTTTTAATAGTCTGTAATCCAAAGGTGTGTTGCACTTAGTTTTAGCAGAAACCACTTCAGAAAGTATTTTAGTATACTTTTCTTTTGAAAAATAAAAACAATTGTCTTCTCGTTTACCCGCACAGTCAATGCATTTAACTTTTCAAGAAAAAGATCACGATTCACTGCTATATCCCTTCAGTATAAATTAGGGTATGGGGAAAAAATTAGGAAAACGTTTTTTGTTCGCACCACATCAAACCTTGCATAAGACTGACAAAACTGACTGAATCCCAGCAGAACAAAGGATTTGGCGAGAAACAGCCAGTCGCCTCTTTATCGGCTTCTCTCTTTTCGACCTCCACCAAAGCATATCTGTGATTGTCAACATACGTCGGTGAAAGTCCGAATGTACAAGATTGTAATACAATATTCGATCTTTCACCGACGTATTTGGTGTGTGTCGATATTCACCGGTGAAAGTCGACGTTCTCCAATTTTGGACATACACAGTAACATATGTATTTGTATGAGACAAAACCGACAATTGAGTACCGACTTACCGATCACTCTGTTGCACTTATCGCGTAAGTTCGGCGTATTACAGTATTAAAAACCTCTCTCTCCTTAAAGAGTCCTGCAGATTTATTAACTGACTTTTATCGCTTGTGACTCCTTTTTCCTTTGAAAATGCTCCAGGAAACGTCTGCCTGACTGTGGAGGAAACCGCGGATATTTTGCCACAAAGATTCCAGAAAAGCATGAGTCACGGTCGCATAGGGGAAATCTTTTGTTTATAATGCAACGATAAGACATTTTCCAAGATATATTTTTTGGAAGACATAAGAAAGCGCGCGTTTTTTATTTTCTATTCGTCAGGCTCGGAATTGCGGTCGCGTTTCTTTCTAGGTGTGACACTCTTTGGAGATTTTTTTGTTCACTTCGGTCGGAAATTTGGCATGCTTAACTTTTACAGCATTTATTGCAATTGTAAAGAAAGTTCGGGATGAAACATGAAAAGAAAAATTTCGGGTGAGAAAATGTTATTAGTAGGACGAAAGGTGGAGTTTTGTTAGTTAAAACAGTTATATATGATTTGAATTTCAGTTCAAACAAGTAATATAAAAAAAAATTAAGTCAATTCCTACTTTGAATGGATGAATAGAAAGTATTTTATTAACGATTGAAAATTTGAAAAAGATATATAGATATAAATAAATATATATTAGTACGTCCTCAAATGTCCTCTCGTTGGTGTGGTGTGGTAGTTAGAAGAGGGGAAGGTTGCCAGCTTAGGTGTAGTCATCGTCACTTGACCATGGTTCAAAATGACGAGGTCAGTCGCCAAAAGCTCTCGTGTAGCTGAAAATTGTGACGTTAATACTCAATTCCTTGAGCAAAGACAGATGAATGTTCCTCAAGACCCCTTCAAGGTGGCTTCTTAATGGTCACGAGATCGTGACCATGACCACTGGGCTATTGTGGTCACATGAGGTTGGCAAAGTTAGCTTTCGTGTTGTTCCTAAATATTACGGTATTACACACACGATCAATCACGATTACTTATTTTATTTTCAGAAAAAAAAAGAAAAAAAAATGTGAGTATTTACGAAACTTAATCATTTTCCTTTTCAATTTAAATTCATTTCCATCGCAATTTTATATATATGTTATTGTCATTCCACAAGATAAACCAAGGAAAAAATGATAATCCCTTATAAAGTTCTTTATGATAAAGTTATATATATATATATATGTATATATATATATATATATATATATATATATATATATACTTTTTGTCTGCAATGAAACAAATGAAATCCTCCTTCGCTCTTTTTCAAAATAAGAGTTTTCTTTTTAAGTTTTAAGAGATTTGGTCTTTTTTTAACTAATATATATTATTCAGGTTATTTGTTTATTTTTTTATTCTTTAATTACTGTGATCAGTTTTACCAATGATACTGTATTATTCTTTACTCACATTATAAACTATACCCTTTCAAAGCATTGAACATGAGAGTGAATCGTTTTTTTATAAGGTTTTGATAGACTGAATTTAAAATATTTAATTATATACATTTTAAAAGAATCTTAAAAAGTATTTAAGGCTGTCTTCAGCTAATCTTAAGGAATAGGGACCAAATTCGGAATATTTTTCCAGGTATAAAAGTACTAAAGCATTAATATTATAATCTAGCTTCTCACTATCCTGTAGAGAATCACTTATTTTATCATACTACTAATTTTTATCCGAGTTGACACATATTTTCTTTTATAAAAGTGTTTCTCGTTTTTTTTTTCTTATACCGTAATGCTAAATGAGCTATCCTTTACATGATAAAAGGAAAACTAATTATTTGTGAAATATTTTCAAATTTTAAAAACACTATATTATAAACAAATGCATGAGTTACAATGTCACACATTTTTATAAAAATTAAGGCATTTTTTCTGTCCGAAAATGTGCTCCGCGTCAAGTTTACGATCTCATACAAATGGAGAAAACAGCCTTAAAAGTCTAAAGCAGAGGTTCCCATACTTTTTTGTCTCATAGACCCTTTGACAGATTTTTTGGTTTGAGATTATACCCCTGCTTACCTAATATTGAATTCTTACAAATTTATTAACTTTAATGTCTTTTTGACAATTGGAATTCCAAATTACTTTAAAAGAATTAAATTTCTGACTGTAATGAAGAACAGTGTCTAAAAGTAAAGAGGCACATGTTAATTAATTAAAAATTTAATGAATACATAAAATAACTGTTACATAAAATGACTGAACAACAAACAAATATTTTTAATGGGAGGGATGAATCTGATCTTTAATAAGAAAATTTTCAACATTTAGCATCTATCTTGTCAGGTTTAATTCTAAATCTCCTCTGTTATAGTTTTTTTCCCGTTTTTTTTTTTCTTTTTGGAGATCTGCAATCACGCTGAAACTCCTTCTCACTAGAAGAGCAATTAAAATCTTTCTCACGATATTCCATAATTTGGAATAAATAACAGGCATGTGTCTTTTTAAAGTCAAAATTGACAATTTTTTTTTTCAATGTGTGTGTGTGACTCAACTTGTGTGACACATCACTTGTGTTCTCACACAAGGCATTCTCAAACCTAGTTTCAAAATCTAAATAGAGGGTATTTAAAGGCTGAACGTAGGTTAAAACGTCCTGGCTAATTGCGTGTCTGTGATAAATTACGAAATCGAGAAAATTCGGGACTTTCAATATTAAACGTCTTTTGCTTAATTCTGGAAAACAACATTAGTCCTTTGAATGAAATGGTACTTGAAATGGTCCTTGTTTTAGTAAAATCTAAGCTGTCACCCTCTGATAACTGCAATTTAACATTAAAATCACGATCTTGTTTCATGAGAACTACTATCCTAGACCCTCATTTACACCTCATAGACCCCCAAATTATTATTTCGCTGACGTGGACCCCTTGAAGGTCGTTACAGACCCCTGAGGTCGATATAGACCACTTTAGGAATCACTGGTCTAAAGCATTATTTTGAAAATTAGTTTTCAATATATATTAAATGAAGAGCTATATATTCTTCTAAAAAACATGTTCATGAATTTTCATACTTATATCACAAGATAACGTTTATAAAACTACATCGTTAATTGTATTTAAATAGTATATTAGTGTGTGTTGTAAATATTACGCATTACAATATCAAAATAAATACATAAGAATAAGGAATTTTATGTTTCCGTGATAGCTAAGAAGCAGATAAATTTCTTCTAGTCTTACAAGACGGTCAAAATGATTTATTTTTTTAAAAAATTCCAAGAATCCATTGGCATGAGAAGGCAATGAAATTCTTAACACTTTCTCGCGGATATAACGAAATATTCGCAATATTCGAAATATTCACTTGTACTAGCAATAACTGATTGCACAGAAATTGATTCAAGTTCTTCCTCGTTTTCTCTCCCCCTTTTTAAAAAATCATAATACATTTTTTGCCCATTGCGTAGCATGAATTTTATTACCTCAAACTGTGTTAATCACGTAAAAAAAAACTCTGGAACCACTCTCTACGTCTAGGTGAACATGACTTATTTGTATTCAATTTGATTTTCCTCGCCCAGCAGAGCGAGAAAAAATGAATTGCTCTTAGAGGAGACTACTCTTCAAATATTATCGCAATCGAAAGCGTCGCCAAGTGGCGATAAGAGGCCAAGGTTGTGTGATGCGGAGCGCGACCGGCTGAGGTGGTTGCCATGACAACCCGCTCCACGCTTCCATTGTCACTTTTTCCAGCTTTCGTCCGAGAAGAAGGGCTTCGCTCTGACCTTTCTTTCCCCTCCATGAATATTTTTCACTCTCTAGAATCAATCTACGTTATTTTCAGTGGGAATTTGCTATTCGGAAAATAGATTTTTTCATCTTTTATTTCATATAAATTTTAAAGTTGTCGTGGCGCTGAGAAATAGAAAAAATTCCATATATTTTACGTTAAAATATGAAGCATTTATTATAGTATATTTATGTAAGGATATATATATATATACTAGCGGTTCCGACAGACGTTGTCCTGTACACTCGTCTTAAATCCGAAAATTACAAACTTTTTTGAATAAGTTGTAACAATCTGGACCGTTTCGATGAAATTTTTTATAAAGTTATTACAATACTTTGCATCATCACAGGTACAATTACCACAATTCGATCTATCGATTACGTGTGAGTATGTATTTACTATGAACTAAGTTGAATATAGAAGCTATTCTGAATAGAAACTTAAACTTGTTTTGATTAAAGGGTAAAAAGGATAAAACTCGAGCTATTTTCATAACAGGTATATTTTTTTAATGCACAGAAAATAAATTTATCGTAATGCCATTGAATGTACAATGTTTTTGAATAATCCTTGAGGGGTATAAACAAACAAATGCGATGGTTTGCCAAACCTCGGACATGCAACATATAATTGGCCGTGCGAAAAGCAAGGGTTTTCTAAATCTAAGCCACAAATTGTCATTGTTCGACCTTGTGAATTATATTAATGGTCACAGCAAATGTCAAGCGAATTGGAAATTGCAAATATATTTGAATGGGTAGGTGAGTTTGAAAGAATCATTGGGATCTGTGGTAGAAGTACAACTTCTCCTTGAAGTTTGTCGCTCAAAATAATGGCCTCAAGAATATTGCCTATGATTTTTTTTATGAGCAATCGCGTGCCCTTACATAATTTTGGCACATTTTAACTAATTGCGATATCGGACCGAATTGTGTGAATCTAAACCAATCTCGAATCTACATGAATCCACAAAAAAAATATCCAAATCGGTCCAGCCGTTTAGGAGGAGAGTAGTTCAGTCACATACACACGCACAGAAGAATTATATAGATAAAGAATATGCCGTATCGTGGCGAAATGAATAATCTTTCCGATTCTGTAATTATTTTTTATCTGATTTTGATTAGATTGCAATATTAAAACGGCGAAAATATCGGAAAGTTCTCCCTTCTTATTTCTTTTTTTTTTCTTGCCGCGCATTAGCAGAATAAACAGCATACAGGGATAAAATAATTATGCGTTTTAAGGTTTTTAATTAATATCTTTTTAACTAATTGCGATATTGGACCGAATTGTGAATCTAAATCATTCTCGAATCCACTTAAACCCACACAAAAAATGTCATCAAAATCGGTCCAGCCATTTAGGAGGAGTTAAGTTACATACACACGCACAGAAGAATTACATATATAAAGATTATTTGAAAAGATATTAAATAAAAACACTAAAAAGCATGATTCCTCTGCATTTTTGTAGCAATTAAGACCCAGTTTGGCTAGTTTGGCTGAAAATCAATTTTCAACGCCAACTTACGTCATTTTTATAACAATAACGTTGTTACAACAATGCAGGTGAATATTAACTTGAATATTTTTAATGTTTTTAATTAATATCTTTTTAACTAATTGCGATATCGGACCGAATTGTGAATCTAAACCATTCTTGAATCCACTTGAACCCACACAAAAAATGTCATCAAAATCGGTCCAGCCGTTTAGTAGGAGTCAGTCGCATACACACGCACAGAAATATATAAAGATATATATAAAGATTAATATAAAGATTAAGCACATATATAAGCACACAAAAAAATTTCATCAAAATTGGTCCAGCCGTTTGAGAGGAGTTTAGTCACATACACACGCACAGAATATTTTTATATATCAAGATATATACACTCACTTCCAAAAGTTAAGCACGGAGAGGAAATTGCTAATTTCCGGAAGTCAATCAGAATTGAAGAGAATGCAATTCGCTGAAGAGGTAGATGGAAGTATGCAAATATGTTAGGTAATAACCAATCGTGCTTTCATGTCAAGAAATATGCACAAAAAGGGTAGTCTTATAAGAAGCCAGCTTTATGAAGGGTTACAGAAGTTGACTGTAAGTTCTGATAGAAGGTGTTTAAAACTTTCGTACAATTTGTTTTCAAGATATACGTGTTTCTATGACTTCCAGAAAACGAATGGAAGATTCTGAGCGCTGGCGTGCTGTGGGGCGAATTGAAGCAGGACAGTCGATCACAGATGTTGCTCTTTTCTTCGGCATTCATCATTCTGTAATTTCACATTTATGGAAACAATTCCAAACCACACAGACAGTTGTCTGAAGGTCCATAGGTGGTCACCCAAGGGTTACAACCCCCGCGGAAGATCAATATATTGCTATTGTAGCCAAGCGGAATCGCAGAGCGACCTCCACACGTGTGACATCTATGGTTACAGCGTCCATTGGTAAGGCTATATCTGCAGCTACTGTACGCCGAAGATTACATATGAATGGACTGTATGCCCGGGTACCTCGAAATTGTGTTCCTCTATCCGTCCAATCAAGAGGGGCACGATTAAAGTGGTGCCGGGAACAGGGCAATTGGACTGTGTCTGACTGGTTCAATGTCATGTTTATTGATGAGTCAAGATTTGCTCTGGAGCCAGATGACAAGCGTATAAGGATATGGCGCAAACAAGGAACACGCAATCAGCCCCAAAACATCACCGAACATCACTCATTCATTAGGATAACGCACCGACCTGCACATCCTTAAACGGGGTTCTGTGACGGCTGTCCGGTATCGAGATGAAGTCCTAGAACCCATTGTAAGATTGTACGCTGCAGCAGTTGACCCTACTTTTGTTTTAATAGACGATAACGCACGGCCCCATAGAGCTGACATCGTCGATGATTACCTGGAGAATGAAGGGATTGCGTGTATGGCGTGGCCAGCATATTCGCCCGACCTTAATCCCATTGAAAATCTTTGGAATGCTCTCGGCCGTGCTGTATCTTCACGTTTCCCACCTCCAGCCACTCTTATTGAGCTGGAAACTGCTCTACAAGAAGAATGGCGATTGCTTAATTCTGCAGGGGTTGACCACCTAATTGAAAGCATGGTCAGAAGGTGTAGATGAGGGGGGATCACATACCCTATTAATGTCCTTTTTTTCATTTTATGCTGTTTATTTTCATTTTATACATAATTCTGTTTAAGTCTCCAGTATGACATTATCTGATAACTTACAAAAATTTAATGTTGTTTTCATTTCTGTATATAATTATTTATTTTATGTATAAATATATATGCTACTTTAATGCCACATTTTGTGTCAATCAAAGCAGTATTTGTTGATTTTTTTGCATTTTACATCTTCGTGCTTAACTTTTGGAAGTGAGTGTATATATTGCGTTTAATGTTAAATTATATCATAAACGGGAATGACACGATTTCATCGTGAATGCATTGCGTAAAAATTAATATAGCTGTTATGCTATTGTTTATTTATTTTTTATACTTGCTTATCCTTTAATTTTTATTGCTCCTAATTTATAAAATTTCTTTATTGTTCGGCATTATAATCGTGTAGAATACATTGTGGAGAATACATAGGATGGATTGAATTTTTCTTTTTTTTTTAGAATTTCAAAACCTGCCAATGAGGATTAGATGTTCTCTGGTGTACAGATTTAAGAGGAAAATGAATTTTTTATATTAAATCAGTGCTTCTCAAACTTTCAATATTTGTGACCCAATGTTCAATTATTCTTTTCATTGCACCCCCCTCTCAATACAATAAGAATGTATTGAATTCAGTAATACTATGTTTTGACGCTAAAGCTTACAATACGACTGAAGCCTCTTAAATACAATCGGCATATATAAACGTCTTACTCAGCCAAAGTGTTAATTGTCCGAACGTATATATGCGTCTTTCCGAAGTACGAACTTTTCTCTGTGCACTGCTATTCATAAAATTATTCCGAAGGCTTTGGAATGCAATAAAAAGACATTGACAGTGTTTCCGAAGGATTTACTTATTTCAAAGGATTTTGTTTATTTATTCCTTTCTTTGCCCTCCCCAAAAATTATCACATACGCTCGCCTACGTAGAAAACGGTGGCATTGGAGAGCGAATCATGTATCTTTTAATCGGCAATGTGTGTGAAAGGATTAATTATAAACCGTACAAATTATCAAGAGATAAGTGTTAATTTTGTATATAATTTTTTATATGACAATCCCATGTGGTCAATGGCAATTATTAAACTTGTGCTTAACATAGTATTGCTAAATCAATTAGAAAAAATTAATTAATTTAAATTAATTAATTAGGGCTTTTGGCGACGGACCACGTAATTTTGAACCATGGTCACGTGACGTGGATGACACCTGAGCTAGCACCACCCCTCTCCTAACTACCACACCGCACCAACGGGAGGACGTTTCAGCTCTCGACAGATTTAACGTGCATCATTACCCTATACGGCGGGTCTTAAATGGTACTGGGCTCGAACTCGTGACATGCCAGCCACGATTCGATACCTTGACCAATAGGCTACCGCGGCCACCCCGACTAATCGAACAGCACAGAAAATCTATTTCTTGAAAAAAAATTGGTATATTGTGTACTATCTGTGAATCATGAATATAAAATTTCTATTTTCTTCTAAAAAAGATATAGCTGTGTGGTAAGCTGTTTCATGACATTCATGTTCTTTCTACATCGCCATTTTTCTCCTTTTCTGAACTATTGTTTTCTTCAACTTTCTTATACTTGCACTGGAAATAAAATCCAACGGCGTGGAAACTATAATGCATACCTGACTCAGAGTTAATTGAGCATTGCACCGCGATCCTGATAATAGCACCTCAGCAACACCACCTTGAAATCTGTGTGTGTGTTCGATTGCAACTCGGTAGTGAATGTTACATAGTTCTAAAAATTGGAGGGAAAGAAACGACTGATTCATCCTCCATTCCGGTTGTTAAAAAACAAATCTGAAAACGTTTTTTTTTTAGTAGTATGCATGAAATATGTGGAGAAACAATGCATAAACTAGACAATGAATAAGTGTTTACAATGGACATGTGAAGTTCCTCTGAAATTCATCATTTTGCAATTATTTCGAGGCAACAGTGTCATGAGCTTTTAACATAAATTTATTCCAAGATCACACCTGCTCTGATATTAGAATACATTACAATTTCGAGGGAGTTGTACTTTTTAAAAATATTAGCGTCAAAAATATAGTTTTTTATTGTATTATTTTTGCATTAACTATGCTCTTTGGGGTGGGGCGCTAAAGATTTTAAGTAGTATTATGTTCTCAGATTTGAGAAAGGTTTGTGTGTTTTAAAATAAAATTTTGTGAACAATTATTGGATTGAAGTAAAATGCATGGGAAAAAATGAAGTGTTTTTTGATTAATCAATTTAAAAAAATCTGACACATTGATATGTTTGCAAAAAACCAAAACAAATAATAAAAATAGGATGCAAATTAGTAGGTTTTTCTCAATAATTATTCGGCCGTTATCTTTATCTCTTAGCTCGCAAAATATTGGGCTTATTTTTTTTAGTAATATGCCGTAAATGTGCTCTATTGTGGACATTGAATCTTTTTTCAATTATTAGTATAGATTTAAATAATGTTTCATGATAAGCTCTCTGTCCTTATTTTAATTGAATTTCAATTGTGGAGAAGGTAAAATGTTGCAAAAATTTAAAGTGATTAATTTTTTCCCTCTTCATTAATACTTTTCTATAACTAGTGCACTGCTTTCTCCTAAACTACTAGTTTATAGATTCTCCTAAAGAGCAAAACAAATTTTTAAAAATATATGATCTATTCTCTGAAGCCCAGTGGCTGAGTGGTAACGTTTCGCGCTTCCACGCCACAGGTCTAAGGTTCAAATTCCGGGGTAAGTGAGCTCGATTCAGCTTTTCATCCCTTCAGTAGGTCGACAAAGGAGTACAGGGAACTGAACATTGGGAGTTTCACGTCAGACTCACCGCCTAAACGAAACATTTGCTTATGCACCTTAGCGCCCAAGGTCACGTATTCTGAGATGGGTACAGTAGGCCTCATGGGCTGCTGCACCGCTGAGTTTAGTTTATTATTTATTCTATATTCCTATAATTTCTGTAAAATGAAAATCCAGTTTAATATCTTTCTTTCGATAGTTTTCTTTCTCTATGTATGCTTCTTCGATGATGGATACAAGATTTATACTTAAAAAGAAAAAAAGAGCAGCCAAGTGATATTTGTCACGAGCTTGTAGTTGAGTTCCAGTTTTGAGCCCTGATTCTATGAAGGATCCGTCGTACGAAGCAGCAAGGGCTGTAGTTAAGGTTTTTTCTCGTTATAAATTACATTGGTCCGCCAGTGGTGAGATGTGGAAGTTAAGAGAGACACATTCAGGTTTTATTCTCGTCACTCAACCATGATTCAAAAGTACGATGTTCGTCAACAATGTACACGAAACCAACCAACTGAAACTGCAGGAGTTGGAAGTTTGATATCTATTTTTGTCTCGAACATAAAAATAAAATCCGAATACTTCATTCATAACCGGTAAAAGCAAACTTGCTGACATGGAAAGAAATTGTATTACTATAGGATATTTCTCAGGCAAAAAGCATACACTTTTAAATATCTTCCTAGGAAGCACATATGTATTAAACAATGAGAAATCGGTATTTTGATGTTTTACCCTCTTTTTTTATTAAAGGCCTCTTAAGGAAATTAATGTAAATTGCCACACACACACAAAGATTAAGAATGCTGATATTACATATATATTTAATTTTAATATTTCCGTATCACTTTGAGTAATTTGGTTTTATGATTATCTAGTGCGCCACACATACACACACATCATGATGTATTATACAAAATATCATGGACAATCACAACGTATAGCCATCTGTGTGTGTTTGAGTTTAATTTTTTTAAAACTCCATCTTTTGGATTTTCTTGCGGTACTCACAAATTGTGTTTCGACTCGGGGAACAATTACAATCCTTTGGCGATGGAAATTTTCTTTTGGATGCCAAACTTTTAATCTGTATTTTGTTGACGCAGTGCAGCACTGTAATGGATTGCTGGCAAACTTCCAATATAACACACTGTTAAGAAATTTGAGAGGGTGCAGTAGCTTATAAAAAACCACACAATATCTGAAGAATGTTTTATGAAAAAATAACCCTTATTGAAAGATGGATAATACGCGTCACAGTAGATGCTTTTATTAGTGGTACATAGTTTTGAATGTTGTAGGGCCAATATATGCATCTAGACATAATATCACATGAAGTATAAATTGCTCAATTCTTTTGTATTTATTTAAGGATCAATAGAGCTATAAAAACAAACACAAGTCCAAAAGCAAAAAAAGTTTTTTTTTAAATCTATTTTATCATTATTTTATATCTGTTTCATAAACACAAATGTATTCACACCAAAGCAAATTAATTGTTTGAACATACTGTACTGTATTGTGTAAGTAATTTTTTGCGGCTTTTCAACCCATTTATGCCGGAGGTTTAAATTTAGAATATAATATTAATATGTGTTGATTGATTGAATTTAACTCGATTTTTCAGCTACTTAGGGGTTTTTAATTGGGTTACCCAGTGGCACCTCCTTCAATTCATCCAATAAAAAAGACCCCCCGAGATTTAAAGTGAAAAGGCCCCCTTGGTGGGGTTTGGGGGGGGGGAGTAGGGTCTCAAACGACCATCCCCAAAAACTGGTCCGCGCCAAAAATGTGTAGTAAATAGTTTAAAATAAATAAATAAACACTTTTAAAAGTATTTTAAATGGGATAAAAACCCGGGGGCCTAAGAAATTAATGCAGTTCACACCAAACTTTTTAGGGGTACCCGGGGGTTTAAAAATTATGGGCCATGGGGCATTTTCATAGTTGAGTAAAAATAAGCCTAGAATTTAAAATTTTCCGAAATAAACCCTCTTTTTGGGGTTTTAGGGGGGGGGGTCCATAGGCTAAAAAAAATAAAAATTTTTACATGGCAAAATTACGGGGTCCTCCCAAAAGCCCCGTTAGTGAACATGCGAGTTAATATTCCTCAAACTCAAATAAAATTTTGGAGAGACCCACGTTTTTAACCCGGGTCAGTGACAGACACACCGGCTGGCACCTCCTCTCCTAACTTCCATACCACACCAACGGGAGGACGTTTCAGCTCTCGACAGATTTAACGTGCATCGCTTCCCTACACGGCGGGTCTTCAGTGATACTAGGTACGAACTCATGACAAGTCAGCCACGATCCGATACCTATACCACTCGGCTACCGCGGCCACATTAATATATGTGTTAGAATAATATAATGTAAAATAAGTAAATAAACAACCTAATAATAAATAGTTATAAAAAATAAATGTATAAACTAGCTCTTTTGAGCTATTCCAACATAACTATAGTTGCATTAATGGAGCACTAGGCATAAATGGGTTAATGCACAATTTTGCAGTAAGTGTACTGTGGTCTAAAGTATTTTTTTCAATTACTAATTTAAATTTTAATGTCCAAACGGTATGAAAAGAAATATAAGATTTCTTAATTGCTTAACATAATTAAAATACAAGTGGGATTTCCCATCCAGCTCATGAGAAATTATATATAAAAGAAATAGCTTATAAACACCCGGAAAGTACTTGCAAACAAATAATACGTTTTGAAAACTGTACTGGATGCTTTCCTAAGCAAAACTTTCGAAAAAATACATTTAACTGGAAATATATTTTTGAAGAAATATATAGCTGTGTGTTTAATAGTTCTCATCACCGGAAATATATATTTTAACCACAGAAGGCGCAAAAGATGTTCGACGTCTAGATAAGATCCAGCAGTACTCTAACCATGTTAATCTTAACCAAGAGTAAGAGTCTATTTTGAAGGGATGAGGGCTTGGGAAAAACGTATCCTGGAATTAAATGAGTTGATAGTTGAAACTTCCTCTTTAATATTTTTCACACAAAATGACCCATAATTTTCGAATTCGAAGAATATGAATACATACCCTGGAAACGATACAATATTACAAAGAAAGGTGAAATGCAACGCATGAAAATTCTTATATATTTTTTTGATATTCTTTTATTAATGTCTTCAATCCCTAAGTTCAAAATATTTCTTGATTACCATTTTCGAAATATTCTAAAACGAAGTAACGATTCGTGATTTTGTAGTCTAAACGGGTCGCTTGATTTGAGTTTTTGCTAACCTCACACTCTAAAGCACCACGAGGGCTATTAGTGACGGACATCGTCCTGAACCTCTGTCAAGTGACGAGGACTACACCAGGACTGGCACCTCACTTTCCAAAATTGCGCACGTGATGATTTTAGCCACGACATATTTAACGTGCATCAGCCTCTCTACACGGCTAATCTTCAGTGTCGTCGGGACTCGAGTGAATGAGTGAGTGAATATTAACGTCGCACTGTTCAGCTACACGATGGCTTTTGGCGACGGTCCACGTAACTTTCAACCATGGTCAAGTGGCGTGGACGTCACCTGAGCTGGCACCCTCTCTCCTGACTACCACACCACGCCAACGGGAGGACGTTTCAGCTCTCGACAGATTTAACGTGCATCGCTGCCCTACACGGTGGGTCTTTAGTGGTACTGCGCTCGAAATCGTGACATGCCTGCTATGATTCGATACCCTTGACCCCTGGGCTACCACAGCCCCCGTCGGGACTCAAACCCACGACTTACCGAGAGTTTGTGACCGGTCAGCTACAGCGACGATAAAGGGGGTCGTTTGTGAGGTTATAATGTTTAATTATCGATGTATTTATTGCAGGGTTTTCAAAAACGGAAAAATAATTTGAATAACCATTGTATTTAATAACCAATAATTATTGATACAAAAATTGTCATTTTTTTAATCAAATATAAACTTTTAAAAAAGTATTGTACGTAAAGTTTTACACTGTGTTGTCACCAATGTCCTTGAATCAAAATGAGTGTTTTGCTGTAATGTATTGTACCGTACAGTGCACCAACATGTAGAAATAAATCTTTTTGCAAAAGTCGGCTCATTTTGCACTAGTTTAATTTTTTTAAAAAAAAGGTTAGGTGTAACAATTTGATGGCAGCCAAAACAATAACAATATGGTGGCTGATAGTTTTGCCGCCTTTCCATTAGCACTTTCATTTCCCTTGATAGGCCGGTGGCTTCACGCAGACTAAAATACTTTCCTACAGATGTTACACTCACAAGGGGAGGGCACGACTAAGGAAATTCATTTGGAGACGAGACTTAGTGTAATAGTAGTACTCCATTAGGGTGTACAACCATCAATGTAATAGCACCGAATAGCCAGTCAATTCGTAGAAAATAGCCTTTAAAATTCATACTTAGCTTTTATACAATTAAGTTTTAATTAGCATCAGTGACCAATCTTCCGTTGTAGGCTTGATTGCATCCTCAACAGTTGTTGCTACTTTGAGATCCATAAACTTTTCTATCCTTCTCGTCTATTTTGATGCAAGTGCGTTCTATTTCGATGCCTGATGTCAACACATGCTGTAATTAACGTGAATTATTCGTAAAAGCTTAGCATTTTATGTCAATGGATCAGCTGGTGAATGGTGTTCAATGAATTCTAGCCGATATGCACAAGGACGTCTTAAGACTCTTTTGAGGACCTGGGCCCAGAGAAGATTTTTGAAGTGAAACTTTTTTTTAGCAGCGTTGGGCACTTTTTGGATGGGTGAAATCTCGTGCGTTCGCGTCACCGACATGCTTATAGCAGTATATCCTGTCGTTATACTGCCGACGTATAGTGCTGTGTATATCTTATAAGTGAAATTGAATGGATTTAGTGAAAATTTCAATGTGTATATACTGTGCAATGTTGAAATAGTGTTTTTGTTTGATTATCATTTGAATCGTTTATTTGAAGAATCTTTGTACAGTACAACAGAGAGCACTAAATAAATATACTAATATTTTTAAGATAAAAAATAAATAAGAGAAAATTATTTTAAATACTCGTATTAACATTTTGTCGTTTGAAAATTTTATATTATTTAAAATTATTTTAAATCTTCGTATTTATTTATTATTAAAATTTTGCATATATTATTTCCTAATATTTAACCTCTGCAATGCATCTCGCAATCCGGATTAGTATTTCACAGTGGGATAGACGTTTTCTTATTACCATGGTAAAACACACTTCTAGTTCAATTATATTTTTATCGTTGATTTTGAAATTAAAAATTATTTAAAAATTTAATATTTGAAAATTATTATTTATTAATTTCATCTCCAACAAAAAAGGATTATCGATATTTTCATTCAATTCTCAAAGTTTGCATGCGCATGCAACTGACCTAAAAATGTTATCGTAAAAAAGTCAAATGTTCTGATTTTGTCAGAAATTTGTATGAAAAACGAAGAACCACTTCATATTCCGAATTTCAACTTTGTTTTAAGTTATAAAAGACCTCTGTGTGAAGTTCCAGCAACAGGCGTAGCTACTTATCATAATACTCAAGATACGTCACGCTTCATTACTTCACATATGGACATACATACTAAATTCACTAGAAGCATTGGTGTTAATGTTTCTGATATAGGCGAAATATGCATTGCTCGTTGCGATTCCAAGAATGGGCAATACATATTAATGGTTGCCGTTTATAATTCGCCTGGAAAGTCTACGACAGTGCTCCGCAACCCCGGTCCGTGGACCGGTACCGGGCCGCGGATCAAATGGTACCGTGCCATTCGTTTAATTCCAACTGAATTTAAATTCCCCGGGTTTTATACCCAAATTAAAAAAAATCTGTGTTCCATTAAATTTTTTTTAAAAAGGCCCCGAAGGTAGTGACATAATCTTTTAAATGTTTTAAAAGCAAAAAAAAAAAAAAAAAAAAAGAAAAACACAGCAACTATTTTTTCCTTTCAGTTAGCAGGGCACTCTACTTTCCTCGCCGGCTGCCCTGGGTCAAAGCACTCCCTCTCTTCACCCCTTCGAGGGGACACTCCGCCTTTCGGGGATCCGGCCCTCTTGAGCTCTCTTGTTTCATCCTCCGGTCGGTGGAATCCCGATTCCTCAGTCAAAAGGGAGTCAAAAGGGTTGGGGGCCACCTTAACCCTCAAATACACAGCGCCGATGCACGTGTGAATGTCGTTTCCACAAAAGACCTATCTGTGTGAAGCGGGTTTTCTGCAGTAACAGCAACCAAACAAAGCAACGGAATAAACTGGGAAAGAGCAACACACTTTTGAGTGTCTCAATGTTCATTACCCCAGATGGAACCGTCTCATTGCAAAGCAAGCTCGGGGTTCCTTTTTTTGGATTTAGCGTTCTAGTAAAGTTAAAATGTTAAATCACTTTATTTTTGGTGTAACTGTTTTATTTTGAAGGCATAATTAAATAGAATTAAATTCTTTATTAAATTATTTATATTCTTTATGTATTAAATACAATTAAATACATTTTGCTATAAATCAAAATAATCTAAAATATAAACAATCAATGTCCCCCTCCGAGCGGGCTCGGTAAAATTATCAAACGTTGACCGGTCCGCAGCGATAAAAAGGTTGCGGAGCACTGGTCTACGAGACAGATACAACAATTTTTATTCGAAAATTTGATGATTTATACTATAAAGAAGGTTCCGAAATACTCGAAAAAAGATTTGGTGAAAAATAAGATAATGTACCGATGATTTTAAGAGGAGACTTCAATATTAACTTTGCAGTTGATAATAATCTACCACTAATTGAATTTCTATTGATTGATTGAATATTAAGCGTACCGTCAGCGTTTCACGAGGCTTTTGGCGACGGACCACGTAATTTTGAACCATGGTCAAGTGATGGATGAAACCCGACTGGCACCCCTCTCCTAACTACCACACCACACCACACCAATGGGGGGACGTTTTAGCCTCGACAGATTTAACGTGATCGCTGCCACACGGCGGGTCTTTAGTGGTACTGGGCTCGAACTCGTGACAAGGCAAGCCACGGTCCGATACCTATACCACTTGGCTACCGCGGCCACTTGTTTTTGAAACCTTAATTTCCCCCGAAAAACCAGTCTCAAAAATATAAAACGACATTGTTTTTACCTAATTTAGATAAATTTGAATCGAACATTTTCCTTTTTTATTTTGTTACCATGCATTGTTTTTTTTTAAAAAAATGAAATAATTGAAAGTAAAAAAAGTCAAAATATTGTTGAAATTAATGATGACAATGATGCAAACAATTAAAATAATTTTAAAAAAATCAAGTAATTAAAATTTAAAATAAATAAAAATACTATCCATAAATAATAGACTGCATATTAATTGTTATTTCAATATAATTTTTTTTTTATATTTGTCATGATCTTGTACAGCCGAATATATTAATAAAAAAAAACCATATAAACATGCATACCATTGTTGCTCGGGGTCAATAGAGGAAAAACCATATTGATGTTAATAATTTTAACCAAACATTAAATTTTCAAATCTACGCCCCTAAGTTTTACTTCTATTGGCCTCATAACCCCAATTTTTTCTTCCATTTCAATAAATTGTTAAAAAATTATCATTTTTTGTAGTTCTGGGCCCGCAAAAGTGGGGCCTACCTGAGATCTTTAAAAGTAGACAGTATATATATGGCCAACCATTGTCGAATACTCGTTCAAACGGTTATTTGAAAATAAATATGAGCGATTCACTATCTCAAAACCTTGGGTGCAAACCATTTCGACTAAATGAGTTGAATGATTATTTATAGTAAGGGCCAGACATACAACTCTTCCCAAAAAATGCAGTTTATCACTTTTGCCTGTGGACATGCAGTTTGAAATTCCCTGCTTTTCGGTGAATATCTACAGGAATAATATTTGATCCCATTAAAATTATCCGGATCATGATCTTATTCAGACAGAGTCCAGAACGAAATAAGGCCCCCTTCGAGGAGGCCCAGAGCATGGGGCCACCCCTGCCTTAAGAGATATCCCTGCCGATATATAAAGGCTCTTCGTTCCTTTGAGTTTCCTTTCTTCAGACAGTAACAGCTGGAAATGTCTGGTCTGTGCTAGGGATGGCGATTCTTTCCGGAAAATATGGATTTTTAAATCGATTCGAATCATAACCGGATATATCGATTCGCAAAAAAATCGAGGTCTAAAAGATCGATTTTTTTTCAAGTCTCCATTTACAATGTAAATATAAATCCATTTTATGAAAAACAAGAAGAGAACCATAAAAACGATATCTTATCGTAAAAACAGGGATTTTTTTAGTTCAGGGAATTTAAATTACAATTACTTTTATTACTATATCAAAGTATCAGGTATAAAAGAAAACATTTATTTTCTAAATGCATTTGTTACATTTAAATATTTAGAAAATAGATAATATAGCTTATAGTTCTTATAGTTCCCAATGCTTAATATCTAAGATTTTTAAAAACAACAGTTTTCCCAAAGTCAATTTTTTTTCCCAAGTGGTTCCGCTCTTTCCCTTGCGATGTTGCAGGCAATCAAAAAAATAAGCTCACAAAGGGAAAAGATGACCCACGATACCAAAATATATCATGGCTATTGGTGAAGGTGATAAATAGTTTTTTTTTTCCTTTCCATAAAAACCCTTTAACCCCAAAAAACAAGGAATATTCGGGTTTTAAAAATATTTCATTCACCAAATTGTAAATAATTTTATGGTTTTTACCAAAAACAGAAAAAATCTCGAATGTCAATTTTCTAGGATGAAATATCGATTCAGTGCTACGTATCAATTTAAAAATCGAATTTTTTGGCCCGAGAAATAAATTTTTCGATTAATTGATCACAGATCACCATCCCTAGTCTGTGCAAGCCGCTTGTTCGCTAATCAGCCTGAGGTTTTAGCATCAGGTTAATATCTCTAAGTCTTATAGCGCTCGGCTTTCTTATTCTTTCATACGTTGTAATCGTCGTGAAACCCATGTCTTGATGTTTGCAAAGCAGACAAAATTTCATTTCATTTCATTTGAAATTCGAGAAAATATCCCCCATTTGGGTATCCCAAAATTCCTCTTTTTCCCAAAGTCGTATTTATAAAAAAAAAAAATTAAAAAACAAAAAAATTTTTCCGGGAAATTTGGGTCGATCGGGTTTAAGTCAAAATATAAAAGTTGTGTTAACAGAAAATTAATTTTTTTTTCTGACTCGTGTTAAATTAACCCTCTGGCCGGAAAATCAATTTTTTTTGAAGCACTGAGAAACATCCGTCTCACAGACGGGTGCGTAATTTTTTTTTGAATAGCCCTTATAGCTCATGAAATTTGGGATGGTCCAAATAAGGTTGGGGAAATCAAGACAACACTATATTTTATCCTTTTAAAATTTTGACCAGTATTTTTTTTAAAAAAATTTATTCAAAAATTATTTATATTCATATAAAAAGTAATTAAAAATAAAAAAAATAGGAATATCCATCTGATAGATGGTGATAAATAAGAAAAATCGACATAATGTGAGTTGTGTGTGTGTGAAAAAAAAATCGCCAAGTACCACCACGCGATCCTCTCACTGGGTGGTCAAGGATGTGGGGCAGCCCACCCCGAAAATCACACCAAGAAAAAAATCATCCCCGTCTGAGAGACGGATGCTCAGGTCAGAGGGTTAATTTCAAAAATTAGCAAAATACTCTGCAAAATCTTATTTCTTTTGCATATAAAATATTGCTAGGAAAAAAGAAGTGACTTAACATAGGCTGCTGTATTTAGATGGAATAAATATTTTTTCTGTTAAAACGGATGTTGAAATTGAATTAAATTATATTACAAAAATATTTGTCATGCATTTATTGTATAATGTATGCAAATTCGTATTTTTTTATTATAACTGTGATGTATAGGTAACGTTATTCAATAACGTTAAAATATCCCCAATTGGCCTTTATTAAATAAAAGAAAAATACGAAATGATTGAATTTCATGTCTAAAGAAATATCATGTACATATGCATTTTCAGATCGAAAAAATTATCTAATAATTATGAAGATATGATCAAAAGTAATTAATTAAAATTCATTCCAGAATTTAGGTGGAAACATCTTACAGGCATCAAAATTATAAGTGAGGAATTTTTAATGTCCCACTATAAACAACACAAGGGCTGTTGATGACGAACCTCGGTCAAGTGACGAGGACGGCACTTGAGCGACCCTCTCTCTCCGTAATTCCACACCGTATTGCCAACCGGAGGACTTTGAACCTCAACAGATGTTACGTGCATCTATTCCTCTACACGGCATTAGTAGTGGCATTAGGACTCCAACTCATGGATAGCCGACCAAGGGTCCGAGATCTGAACGACTTCGTTATCGTGGCCTTGTCAAATTTATAAGGAAACTTCAAAAGTTCAATTCACAGTTACCTGTGCATACAAAATTAAATTTTTCTAAAATTTATTGAAGGTATCCACATTGTGGTGTTGGGCGTATTCGAAAGTACTAAGGTATTTGTGCTCTCTAAATAATTCTTTCTGCTACGCACCGATGTTTACAACTATCAATACTGCTGATAAAAAAATTTTCGAAAAGCCTTTAGCAGATATAACATTGAGTGTGCACTAGTATTTTTTGCGGGTTTATAAAATTCAACCTTAAGCACAATTTCCCCGTGTGGAAAAAAAATCATTTTTTTAATAACTATAAACAGTAGGTACACACATGAAGCAGCCATTAACTAGAAGATTCTAGAGCATTTAAGTGGAGCACCTAATTCCACAAAAGAAATGGTTAACTCGAAAAAGAACTCATCCACTGAAAAATTCGTGGTAGACCATTTACTGCGCATTCAAACTGCGCAAACATCCGTATCGCTCCCATTTTATACCCACGGTAGGATCCTTTGAAAGCCATTATGCCCTTAAAACCATCACATTTTACGCGATTTAAAGTGGAAAAAGAATGAACGCCAAATTTTCTTTCTTGCCCCCCACATTATCTCTTTTACAGAAGAAAAACCCACCAAAAGGCAAGATATTTTCATTTTTCTCTGCTGAAAAAGAAATTTTAGATTAGAGATCCAAACTTTTTTCTTTAAGAAATAGTTACTTTTCTGTCTCTGACTTGAATGTTTTATCTTTGACTGACGGTTTGTTCAACGAGAGTTATGTTGTGGTAGTTTTTTCCATCAGAGAGAGAAAAAAAGAGAATTTTTTCAAAGTGAAGTCATTTTTGTGCTTTTATCTTAAACACAATTTTGTTCGCATTTTAAAGTTTAAAGTCAATTGTTTTAGAGGTTATGTAAAAGAAAAAAGTATTTCTTTGACATAGAATAAAGCCTTAATCGCGTTTGAGAAATCGAAGAAATATGTAAAAATGGAATATTTAGGAAAAGGATTCCTCGTAGTTTCTGGAGCTTGAAAGAATAAATAATGTGTGAGGGTTAAAAGTTCTTAAAACTTCTGCCATGTTATAGTAAAATCAAATTTAAGGATGGAACTGTGAAAAAATGAAAAAAATTTACAATCCTTTTTGCAGGATAATGAAATATAATTTCTTTCATAGTGTCAATTTAGTTATGTGTGAAACGATTACATTTTCGATTGTATAATGAAAAAAAAGTTTATAAAGAACACATTTTTCTTAAAAGCTTTTGTTACGTAAAAAATTTTTTAATCATTTTGATTTCTCTTTATTTGAAATTTATAAAGATATATGTTGCCGAAAATAGTGGTAAATTATAAGCGTTTTTTTAGACCATCACACACATTTTTTATTCTCAAATAGTTTCTTGGATTCATTAAAAGGAATCAATGTTTTGCTTTGATTCTACATTCAACTAATTTCCTCAATAATTTTTATTAGCTCACTTAGAAATTTTTTTATTACATTTAATTACGACACAGCGAAAGTTCCCCTTGTATTACATTTTCCCATCAATGTTTCTCAAATTATACAAATGATTGATTTATTGTTAACTCCACATTCAACAGCGACATGAGAGTTTTGGACGCTGGGCCTCCTAATTTTGAGGTCAGGATCACCAAATCATGGCCGGTGTTATTGAATCGCGTGATCGAGTCCTGATGCTACTAAAGAGCAGTCGTAAAGAGGAGATGATGAACGTTGAATCTGTCACGGCTCCAAGTTCTACCATCGGCATGTTTAAGTTTGGAAAGTAGGGTGCCAGCTCAGGTGTCATTCTCGTCACCTGAACATGGTTCAAAATGATGAGGTCCCTCGTCAACACTCCCACTTTGCTTCAAAGGGAGACGTTAACAAACACTCCCTCACTCCTGATTTCGAACCAAACTGGAGTGACAAGGGTACACTCTCTACTCTGTAACCCCACTCCAACCTTTTAAACCACACCAAATCGAGAACTTTGATTCTCGAGAGATTTAACTTGTTCCACTTCCTCTGCACATCAAGTTTCTCGTACCTCCAGAGCTCGAATGAGTGAATGAATAAATGAGTGAGCGAGTGAATATTAACGTCGCACTGTTGAGCTACAGGAGGCCTTTTGGCGACGGACCTCGTCATTTTGAATCATGGTCAAGGGATGAGGTCGACACCTGAGCTAGCAGCCCCTCTCCTAACTACCACACCATACCAACGGGAGGACAATTTGAGCTCTCGACAGATTTAACGTGCATCGCTCCTCTACATAGCGGGTCTTCAGGGGTAGTGGGCTCGAATTCATGACACGCCAGCCATGAGTCCATTACCTTGACCATTAGGCTACCGTGGCCACACCAGGACTTGGAAACCACAACTCCGACCGCAAATTCGTGTTCATGATCACTCTGCTACGACTGTCATTCTTCTGTCCTTGAAGACCCTTAAAAAATTAGTGTTTATATTTTGTTTATTCTTCTTATTGTTATAAGACAATTAGTTTCATTAAATACAGGGCACGTACTTTCAGTACTTCCAGCGTAGAATCGCATAATTCCCTCGAAGGATACTATTATTGGATAAGTACCTGTCATTTCCCAACGCAACGAATCCGTAGAGATTTAGCATTACTAAACAAATCTAGTACCCCCCTCCCCTCGAAAACTTACCTTTTTTTTAAACAAACATTGGTTAAGAATTATTTAAATAATGTATGTTTTGTTTACTATCTTAAATAAAAGAAAGTCCAAACAGCACAGTGAAGTATATTTTTTTATATTTGAGTAATAAGTATAAGCAAATGCGATAGATTTCTAAGTTCTGTAAGTGTCAAAAAGTTTTTATATTCTTTATACAATTATTGCTCCAGTACTCTAAATAAAAGATGCATTGATTTTCTAAACATTAGTTTTCAGTATCGTCAGTTTTATGATTGAATTTTTGGCAGAAATGGTTTTTGCGCGTCTACTGATGCACAACACAGAATGAGAACAATTTTAAATATTTCTACAGCCCAACTGATATTGCTAGTATTTACAAGTATTTAATATTATTTCGTTGCCTTATTATTTCTTTTTAATAATTTGTTATTTAAAGTTTAAAGTAGAATAGTATAGTACGGAAAAAGAAGGGGAAAAAATTCAGCTAAGAGTAAGAGAGAAAAACTATAATAGACTACTAGAAAAGAGAAAAAAATATTTGCGGATATTTATCAGTAGTTTTGGAAAATCCATTTTGTTATACAATTCATTTCAAATTTAAGTTAAAGATTGGCACTTAAGTCGCCCACATGGTTTTAATTTTTACACATGATAAATGGTTAAATTTAAAGTAAAAAGGAAGAAAAACTAACGAAAAACATCTAAATTGAAAAGTTTCTGAAGCATTTTAAATAAACATATACAGATTTTTGTCTCAAAAAATTAAAAATATACTTATGAAAAATATATTTAACTATCATTAAATATTTTCAACTTGAATGCTTTTTTAATCTAATTTTGCGTAATATTATTTAAAACCTTTTCAACGATAATTTTTGCGTAATTAACTTTATTGTGGATGAACTTAAGGCAGAGAGGTTGCCAAAGTGGTGGTCCGCGGGAAAATTTCGCTGGTCCCCAGAAAAATGTGGGATATACTCACTTATCACGTTAAGTTATGTTTCAAGATGCATTGATTGCGTTCTTAGATCACAATTTTTTTAATAAATATATTTAACCTTCACAAAATCCTATTAGTGGTCCGTGGAATTTAAATTATGAATTTACTAGTCCGTGAGTTCAAAAGCTTGGCAACCACTGACTTAATGCGAAACATTTAAGGTGTCCGAACATGTTGAAAAAGGTCAAATTCGGTGGAGACAAATATTTTTGTTTTTTATTTTATTGAACAGAACTATCTTTTGACTTTACTAAACATACTTTCTTTTGTTTCTACGCTACCTAGAGGCCAAGTTACAATCAATTTTATAAAGTTAGAAAAACTGGAAGAGTGGGTCTTTGATCTACCAGAAATGGGCATTTAAATTGATCAAAATCTATCATGGCGAGTCTGATAACACAAAATGTTACGAATGTATTTTTATAAAACTTTTTGGAACTTGATATTCATGTTATTTTCAAGAGAATGTATTGAAACAATTCTTATTGTATGAATATTTTTTAAGTTATGGCTTGTTATTCAAATAATGATCTCATAAAGAATGTAACATCTCTTATAATGTTTACTGAATCAGCTCTAAAATTTTCAAATTTAAAAAAAAAAATTAAAATTTCAGTACATTTTCTAGATAAATCCATCTAATTTGTTTTAGAAATACTTTTACTAATACATGTTCATTACTTTTTTCTATAACTGCATTGAAGTTTTTCAAAAATATTGCAAAAATTTCACTTATAATTGTAATTTTTGTGAAGTTGAGGTAATTTATTTTAAATATTGCAAGTTAAATAGTAGTATTTATTGGTAGTGAGTCCTAAAAAATCCGACATAATGTTGAAATATGTTATTTTGTTAAAAAGTACTCCGAACGTGTTCGGATACCTTAACTGGAAAATGGTTCCTCGAAGAGAAATCCGTATTGATGTAAGGAAATTAGCACTAAGAAGCCATGCTCATTACATTGGTAGAAGCCAGACTTGCGTTCAGAAAATCATTATAAAATTTAAAAATGAATTGATTGAAAATAAATTTGGAGGAGGAAAGAAACGTATCCCGACTGATGTTGCAAAAAGAAAATTTTGAATTTTTTTTTAGATTGATACTAAAATAAGTGCAGTCAAACTTGCTGCAGAAATCATAAGCAGAAATGTAAGCAGAAAGTGTTCGAAATGTAATTAAACGAACCGGATATGAAAGTCGAGTTGTTAGAAACAAACCTTTCATCAGCTTATAAAATCAGAAAAAGTGTTTGAAATTTGAAAAACTCATCAGTTGAAGATCAATAACTTACGGAAGAAAATTATATTCCGTCGTGAAAGTAAACTCAACATTTTTGGCAGTATCAACAGTTGCACCGAATGGAGAAAGTCCAATACTACTTTGCATCTAAAAAATTTATATTTTATAGTTAAAAGCATAGTGGTGGGTTCGTCATGGTTTGGAGTTGTATTTCTTCATCTGAGGTAGAAAATTTAGTTTTTACAGATGATATTATGAGCCTATGGCTTACTTGGATATACTTCGGAACGATCTAAAAAAAGTGCGAAAAATTTAGCTATAGAAAGAAATTTCATTTTCCATCAGGGCAACGATCCCAATGGCACTGCACGTTACATCAAAATGTGTTAATTTTTTCATTGTAAACAGCATTTACACACACAACAACAGTCCCCGACATCAATGCCATTGAAAATCTGTGGGCCGCACTTGGAACAGCTGTTTAAAAACACAAAATTGGAATCAAAACACATTTAAAACAAGTGTTGCAAGAAGAATGGGGGAAATATCTGAAGCGAATCAATGGCGAATCAATGCCACCTCGTTTAGAAGCCATTATAAAAGCCGAATGACATATGCAACATGTGGACACTTTTGTGTGTGTGTGTATGCAAGATATTGCAAAATTTTCATCAGTGTATTCTCAATTTTTAGAGGTAAAAGTCTACATATGTTTATTTAAAATGCTTCTGAAACTTTTCATTTTGTACCTTTCCAGTTGATTGTTCTTTATTTTTTATTTTAAATTAAACCATTTATTATGTGTAAAAATATAAACATGTTTGCATTTATCTGTAATGTGCTATTTACATTGAAATTAGAAGTTATCAAGTAAAAAAGTAAGGTGTGCTCTCAATTGTTTGTGCCACGGGATATAGTTAGTGGCCATGGTAGTCGATTGGTGATGGTTATATAAATACATACATATAACCATTTTCTTAGTCAATATTACTTCAAAAAAACAACCTAGAATTATAAAAAAAATTTTTTTTTGCAAATAATTTGCTTATAGTAAATTTGTTTTTGAAATATTAATTTATCTCGCATCTTTTTCATTAGCTCACTTGCCTTTAGTGTAAGAGAATGGTAAAAAAAGAAAATAGTCGTTGCATCGTTGAAACTAAAATTTAATTATCATAAAATCCCTGCATCCGGCTATGTGGCGTAGTTGGTTTGGTGCTGGCCTTGTACGCCTAAGGTTGCAGGCTTGACTGTGGTGCAAAACAGTAGATTTTCGTGATGCAGAAAATCTACAGCGTCCCTGTCGTATGATTATGCGGTATGTTGAAGATCCCTTGAGTACCTGTTTGGCTTGGGTACTCTCGGCAAAACAAGAGAACAAGAACAAGCTGGCATCGTCAGAGCTCGGAAGCCTTCCTCTGGGGTGGAAACTGGGCATCAAAATTACTTGCGGCAATTGGTATCTCCTATATGGTGCCGCACTAAAAAAAATGATACCAGCTCCCGGGGAATGTTTTAGGTATGTAATGGTAAAAATACTAATCCGCAACCCTACTGGAAAAAAAATAAAATCCCTGCAACAAAGTATGAGTTACATTTTGGAACGTTTCACTTTCGTTACACATCCCGACTCCATTTCAGAAATCCAAGCAATCATATGGACAGACTATAGAGACTCTTAAAAACTTGATGGTTTTAAGGTTAATCTTGGATTGTGTTAACCTTTCATTGCGATATAAGAGGGAAATGTGTGAAATAGTTGATATTCTAGTGCAAAATGAATGAATGAATGTATTGCTGCCTTTTCAGAGGGAGATCCCTTATACCTAATAAAAGAATACATACAAATAATTTGAACAAAAATTATCCAAATAAACTTTTTGAACAAAATAAAGATAAAGCTTGGAGAGAAACCTTTGAAAAGATCTCAGCGTTTCCTAGATGACGTGCCAGGGCTGCCTTATCTAAACAAATTCGGAATACTTATTCCCTTAAACAGCAAAAATATCAACTTATGGGAGCTAAATATCTTGGCTATGTCCAGTGGTCACCGGAAGTCTTTATGATAGATATTGGAAGGCTGTTACAGGATCTCTTGTGCGACTTAAGTTTTGTAGTTGCTGTTTTAATTCTAGATTTTTGTGTTACTCCTTGAATGTTTGTGAGGAGTATTTTCAAACTGGTGAATGATCTCACACAAGTAGCGCAAACAGGAATTTTTAAGGGGGGGGTTCAAGGTTGAAAGTCCACCATTGTCGTATTATGCTCCAATACGCCCCCTGACATATTTATTAGATTTTGTCAATTTTCCGGAAACAAAAAATAGTAAAAAATTATTGTATAAATAATTAGTATTAATAAAATAAATTATATTAACAACAAATACTTAATTAAATTTTGCATACTATATACACAAAATTATAATCAATCGAAAAAAAATTCAAGAGCTATGGGTGGTGGTGTGTGTGTGTGTGGGGAACGAACCCGAGGTTCGCTCTCATGTGCGCGCCACTGTCTCACACACGTGTCAACTACTACTAATAAATATCTCGGAAAAGTAAAAGGAGACCTACTCGCACACATGCAAACTGATTATAACTGAACACTAGCCGGACTTTGAAAAAGATAAGCCATTCGTGAACACTAAGACAAAAGAGTTGCGGACAACATACGTTGAGGCCGATGTCACCAGCTCACCCCGGAAACATCCCGAGAGCTATCCACCCCTTCGTGCATCGAGAGTTGCATGGAAGGCAATCCCAGCAACAGATATTCGATAACAAAAGGAGGTGGTCTACCCCCAAGTCGTGATCGGATGTAATGGGAGGAGGAGGCTCGTGATCCAAACAATGGAACGCATTGACCGATTTTTGTTCCGCCCGCGTAACCTGAACACTATCGGATGGTGACCACCTTCATCTCTTTTGCTTCGGGAGGACCCCTCATCCTATCATTATCGTTTGGCATTACCTATCTCCTCTCCACGAGAATTGCTCGTTCGAAAATTACGGAAACAGAGAACGGTTTTAAAAGGTTCGATGAATAATAATAATTGGATCTTACTGAAGGTGAATGAGACGGTGGCTGGTTTTTTGTTGGAGTTTATCGAATGATGCTGAATTTCGAGCCTTTTTAAAGAATTAGGGGGTGATTTTTATTTATTAAATAGGTTATTCCGCTCGGCAGTTGGAATGTTAATACTTGAATAGGACGTCTACAAAACTACTGTTTTTAAGTATAAGGAAAATGTTTCATTTTTCATTTACGGTCTCATTTTAATAAAGTAGATGCGGGGGGAAGAGTTATATTTATGTCAAATTATAAAGCTGCACAAGGGTTACTGGTGACGGACCTCGTAATTTTGAACCATAGTCAAGTGACAAGAGTTGGCACCTGAGCTGGCACTCCATCTCCTAATTTCCCAACGGGAGAACGTTTGAACCTCGACATATTAAACGTGTAGCGGCCCCCTTTTCATGGTGGATCTTCAGTGGTACTATGCTCGAACTCATGACATGCTAGCCAAGAGTCCATGACCATGATCACAAAGCTACCGGGGCCCAAAAGAATGCGTGAACTTGAGGTTTGAGGGCGAGCCCCGGGGTTTGGAGTTCTTGGGGGGAGGGGGAAAAAAAAGATGCATGTTAAATTTTGGGAGACCAAAATCCTCGTTGTCGCGAAGAAGAATTTTGGCGAATGGGGTGCCAAGGTGAAAAGTTTCCCGGGTTTCCATCTGGGTTTAAAGAAAACGAAGACCATCAGCAATAAAGAGACTCAATGGTTTCGCGAGTGAGTGACTGAGAGATTTAGTGCTTTGCACTAAAATCAATATGAGGACTTTCGGGGACGGACCTTGTAATTTTGAACCATGGCTATGTTTCAAAGGAGACCCCGGGATTTTGTAACCCTTTTATAGCTTTAACATCACTCCGACGGGAAAACTAACGCCCTCGCCGGTTTTTAATTTGAGGGGGACCCTATAAAAATTTTTGGGTTTTTAGAGACGCCAGAACTAAAAACCCGGGGACCCCTTAGCCACGAGTTCTTGACTATGACTACTGCGACCCCCAGAGACTGGTTTTGTTGCATATATCTATTTTTAGGAAACTTTTTTAAAAAATTGTTTTTTTAAATCCAAAAAAATATATAAACCCCGACCCCAAATTAAAGATTTCCCACCCAATTTGGGGGTTTTTTTCTGACGGCCAGGGATACATGACAATAATTCATATTCATATCAGTAGCCTTTTTTTAATATATCTTTCCTCTATATTTGAATAATCATAAGTATTTCTAGTTAAATTTAATTTTGAGAGACTTTATTTGTGCTCATATTCTTATGACATTTTCTTGGTTCGAAGCACAAAATGAAAATTATTATTACGACATGACAATTTCCTTTTAATAATAAACGACAGATCTTCAGTGGCACTTGGTTACGACCCCGCGAGTTGACAAAACTGCCCACGAGTTAGCGTTCATGACCCCTCAGCCCTCACGGACACATAAACTTTCTGAAGAATGGGAAAGACTTTAGATGAAATGAACACCTTCTTATGGTTCAAAAAATGCTGACCAATCTCTCATAATAATATATTAACCCTTATCCTAAGAACATTGTTCAATTTTTAGCTAACTATAGCCCGTTCCTATACTATTTACAGAGATTTAAATCGAAAATTAAATCCCAATGATATCTGTGGATGTATTGGGGAAACAGGTGACTATTGTGCTTTCACAAATAATGACCACCTTATTGAGCTCACCGATATATCGTGGCCACGGTACCCTCGTGATCAAGGTGATAGACTTGTGGTCAGCGAGTCATGAGTTCGAATCTGGATTCACTGAAGACCCAGCATGTAAGAAGGACTGATACATAATAAATCTGACGAGGCTCAAACACCCTCCGTTGGTGCGGTGGGGAAGCTAGGAGAGAGCCAGGTGTCATTCTAGTCGCTTGATCGTGGTTCAAAATTACGATATCCATCACCAAAAGCCCTCAAAAATTATGAGGAGAATCTGATTCACACAGTTTCATGACACACAGCTTCTCTCTCACACACACACAAAAGGGAAGTCTTCATTTTCATGATTTAAATCCACATTCATTTAATTGTAAAAGAGATAATACATGATATAAAAGGGGTTAATAATCCTTTATTTATTCAAAAACGACATGTTTTGTACAATTTATATTTTTTATCAGATTTTATTTTAATTCATTTAATTTGATTCATTCATTTAATTAATAATTTATTTGCTTTGTTTTAATTTTAGAGAACTTATAAAAACGTTTAGGTCTATAAAAGATTATAATTTTTCTGATTTTTCACTGAGAAATACTAGTTTCGATGACTTACACAAAACATGTGTATTAATTATGATGTATTGTACATTTATAACACGATTTGACATATTTTACTGTAAGAAAATCCTATGAATAATTGTATTCTTAAAGAAAGAAATATGCTCTATATTTAGCTAATTCTTGTAGGTCAATTTCTGACGAAATATTTGGTAGTCTGTTCTGCAATATTTAAAAAAAATTTACCGGGAAACAAACAAAACAATGCCAATGACCATTTCTGTAGAACAATGGAATTCAATTGATATTGAATAATATTATTTAACTAATTCCTTTTTTTTTAACGAATTTGTATTCGTCCAAAATTAATCCTTAAAGGAAAATTCTTTTTGTTTCATAAAGAAGTTAAATACTAATTTCGAACGCTAATGCCAATTGTTTTTCCAATGGAATTGTTTACAACAAACAAGACTCGAACTTCACGAGCAGTGGAAAAAAAAACCCATACGTGTAGCTGTACCTATATTGAATTTTTTCCCAATTCCATTTTGAATAACAATAGAAATCTTAATCTGAGATTAGATCTAAGCATAAAGAGAGAGAGAGAGAGAAAATGGATGTTTTTTTTAAAATAGCCATTTTTTTCAAAGCCATCCGTTCTATTTTTAGCCCTATCTGTGGACTCATCGGCTTCATAAATACAGATTAGGAATGAAAAGCGTGATTTTGCACCATGAGTAAGGATCTGCAAATTGGCTTATGACTTCAAAAAAAAGAGAAGTTCAAATCCTCTGGTAAATATCATGCACATGGCAATCGCGTTCGTGGCTGAGCAGGTGCGCGAAATTCAATTACGATTACGAACTTGCCGTTTGGCAACACAATGAAAAAACAATGGAGGATTGAATCCGCTATTTATCGTGGAATTCGAAAAATAGAACACAAAGAAAAGGAAATGTGTGCGTGATATCATTAAAAAGGTTTGGGATTATAAGTTGTAAATTGTTTGCCTTTCTAGCATTCGCTGAAATAAGTTTCTAAATAATGCTATCATTTAGACAATTATTTTTGTTATTTGAGAATACAGCTTAACTGAGTAAATGCTTTCAAAAATAGAATAAATTAGTTTCTTTAGATTAGTGACTTGAGCTTGATTTGATTTTTAGAAGGATTTCCTTCTTTGAATTTGGAAGGCATTTGATGAATTAGACTGTTTGTTCTTCCGTCTAAAATTGTTTTGCTCTTTTTAAATTAATCTAAATAATCAAAACTTGCACGAAATCAATCTTAATCAGTCCTAAGAACTTTGATAGTGATTAAAATAAACATTCTTTTTCCTGTTTCAATTGTCATCATTTTCTTTTCCTTTATTCAATTTTCAATAAAGTTTTTTTAAAAAGTTTCGAATAGATATTATCAAATGTTGTATATTAAATTACTATAAATCTAACTAACAGTAAAACAAGCATATATATATATATATATATATATATAGTACATAGCGACAGAATTTTCAAGGGGGCGGGGTTGAAAGTTCACTATTCTTGTATCATGCTCCTTTTGATTTTGTCGATTTTCGGGAACAAAACACAGTAAAAAACTAATTATTGAATAAATCCGGACACCCCCATAGCCCTTGTCTTTTTTTTCGATTGGTTATAATCCTATGTATATATTACGTAAAATTTAATTATGTATTTTATTATTAGTAATTTTATTAATTAATGCTGATTATTTATTCAATAATTAATTTTGTACTGCTTTTGTTCCCGAAAATCGACAAAATCAAAAGAATATGTTGGGTGGCGTATTGGAGAAGGATACCAAAATGGTGGATTTTTGACCCTGCCCCCCCTTTGAAAAATTTTTGTGCTTGCTACTGCCCACAGATATACATTAGCAAACTCTTTGGCTTAGGACTACGATTGTAAGGTTTGTGATGGATCTTTACGCATCCTGTCACTAATCCTCTTGGAGGAATCTTTGGGCTAGCATTCGTGTTTAATTCACAGCCATTCCTCTCAAGTAGAAACCGTGATATGCAGATTAGTTCGCCTACATAAGTCAGTTTTATAATTACAGTCGAAGGAGATAGAAGCTGCTACATTCACTACGCAGGTGAGATTAAATAAAATTGACTTTCGTATGTAAAGAATAAAAGTAGTGTTTGGCCACTGTGTTGAATTAGTAGATTTAAGGTTAGGAATCACAACGATAGATTAGGTTGAGTTAAATAAGTTACTTGCGCATATCTGCTTAATTGTCATTGTGCTTTCTCCTTTGATATTCACTTTGAGAATAAGTTTTTGTCGGTTAGCGTGTTTGAGTAAATAAATAATTGTTATAATGGAAGTTTCTGGTTCTGCTTTCATTCCTCCTACACCCTTAGGTAGGCAAGACGGTGAGGGAGCAACTTCAGGTGCAAATCGCTCACAGGTTAAACAATGTTTTAAGGTGCCATCTTCTCCTTTATCTGACTATATTAGAAGGATATAATAAAATTAAAAACAGAGAAACTTCATTTAAAGATAATTCTAAAAAATTGTTTGTACTAAAATTAATTTGTTAAATCCAAGATTAACAGAAGTAATCTACTTAATCAGAAAAATATAATGGCTTAGCTTTCGATCTCCGCGGGCCCCCTTTATATATCTGCCTGACATCGCGGCTCCCTAAAAATTTGAGTATCCCTCCCTGAATCCTAACACACGACTGAGTGATTTAAAAATTCCTCAGTAGTCCTAAGACTGCCTCTGCTATTTTTACAGACCTTTTAAATACTTTTTTCCCTTTAAAAAAACAGGATGCATCTAATTATATATTTTTTAAAATATCATAAAATACTAGCTTCAAACAAATAAATAATGTCGGCGCAAATAAATAATTAACACAAGCGCCATTCGATTAGGACATCTGGATGGATGCAATCTTGATTGTATTGGCCCGTAATGGAAATTTAATTCTTAATCTTTGTGTGTATTTGTGTTTTTCTATTATATATAATTTTTGAAAATATTACTTTTTAGTAATGATTATGTATATGCAAACAATAAAAAAAACTGAATTAACATTCTTGATCGAAATACATGTTCTATTTAATATTTTTATTGGGAACAATTTGGTGATCTAGTCTAGGATGACATATCTTTCAATTTTTCTACGTGGTCTTTCAGAGTCTGTAAAAAAAGGGAAATCTTAACATTAGATAAGAGACCTTCACGAGCCCCTAGGGGTCCATGGACCACATTTTAAGAATCACTGGCTTACACACATGATTATGATAGGTTATAAAATTTTTTAAAACATTTTTTGTGAAAACTCAAATTGAATTTCGTTGCAAATGCAGTGTTGCCAGATCGTGCGATTTTTCGCGAATTTTGCTACTTTTTAAAACTTTCCGCTACTTTTTTTTTATCCTATTGCTACTTCGCGAATTTTATGCTACTTCACTTGAAGATCCCGCTACTTTATGCTACTTTCAACTATATATAAAAGTATTAAAACAAGTTTCGAAAAAATGGCAAAAAAAAAAATAGTGATCTTAGTCTCTAAAGAAAACGTGAAGTTGCAATATGTTTTACCACTCCGAAACGACACGAAACGCTGTAATTTCTCCCCCCCCCAGCCAAGTATCAGAGCCTATCTATGCGGGAATATCCTATTTTGCCACTCTTTTTCTACTGCAAGTGGTAGAAAAAAAGAAATGATGGGATTTTTTCTAATCCCGATAAAAGCATGAAAATGAAACACGTAATATTCTTAAAAAAATAGGCTCGGAGAGAATTTCTACAAAAATATTAAACTGGAAAAGTAGGACAAATCCTTATAGAACTAAGTATATTGTATAATTATCATCAACCGTACTGCACATTGAATTAAAGAATAAAAATCTATTTTTGTAATTAACTTACATTGCATCACTAAATGACAAAAGTAAGCACTCGTCATCTAGAGAGATTATGTGATAAAAATCTGATTAAATCCCTTTTGAAAGGTTTTTACCTATATTCAGTGGCTCGGACTACCTCGCATTGTGGGTGGCCCAGGGATTCTAGGGGTCTCAAAGCCTGACTGACGCCAAGTACATATTAGGGCTTGGGGTTCTAAAACTGACTTTGCAAGGGGCCCTAATATTCTCCGTTGCGCCACTGCCTGAATTCCTCTCTTTCCAATCAACTACTTCTCTTACTATCCCTTTACTTAAGTAAATACAAAGATAAAATTAAATACTGTTGAATTACAGCTGCCAATTTTAGCAGAATTTGAGTGGATTAATTTGCCTCTTTCAAAATGATCTGTTGATCATTGCAAATTTCTGAATTATTTTTCAATCCATTTTAAAAGATTAGCTATATTTACTTTAAAGCCTTACAACCTACCACTAAGTAATGCCATTGTAGAAAGGGCATTTTCCCAAATGACGTCAAAAGACAAAATTAAGGGAATCGAATGTGCCTCGAACTGTTTGAGTCATTCTCAGAATCAAAATCACTTTGGAAGAGTGAGGGACTTGCTGCGTTGATTTCATTCCATCGCCACAAATGCTTCAATGCAATTCAGAAATTTGTAAAAAAGACAAAGCAGATCACGATATTTAGCAGGAAGAATTTGAATGTATTTTAAATGAATTAAATAATTTAAGCATTTTAACGTAGTTTTACAAAATTAAAAAAATTATATTTATGAATTTCAAGAGAAAATCGATTCGCTACTTTTTTTCCCTCTTCATGCAACTTTGCTGCATAAGTTTCTGGCAACTCTGGGCAAATGAAGGGCCGAAATTAAGTTATTGATTCTTTTTTTTTTTACTAAAAAGAACTTTAATGAAGCTTTTAAGTTATGTATATCATCTTTTTCGAAACAAAAACCATTTAATTATTCAATTCCCAAGACGTTTCTCATTCTTAAAGAAATATGTCATGGTTTACAATAGAAAAAAAAAAGAATCAACAAGAAAACTCCCAACGTCAACAGATTTCGATTTTGATATAAGCGTCGATGTTTACTAAAGCAGAACTGAAATAGAACTAGAACAAAAAATGAGTGCTTAAGCCTTTGAATCCGAAAGAAAACCAAGTATTTATAATCTTTCTTCCTCTACAAAAAAGCCAATTTATTTTTACCATAGAACTCTCTAGAATGTTTTTTGCTATATCTTGAACTATAATATAAAATCTTATTTGAGAATTAAAAAGATTTAAAAGACTTATGTTAAGCACAAAAACCAGCTTTGCATGTATAAATTGTAAATTTGGATGAAATATTGATGGTCGGTTTTCAAATCCATGCGATTAACATTTATTAATATTTTTTTTTATCTTTATTAATTTTGCCTAAAAATATTTTAGCCACTGAATAGTTTTTAATAATAATGAATTCGGTAGCTAATCACTATTCAATGCCTGCTTTTACCAATGGTGAACTTGATTTTGCAAGTAAATTACGCCAGTGAAAAATTTGTTTAATAGTTGCACTCCGTTGAGAGAGAGAGAGAGATGTTTTTTTTTGTGAGGTGCCCCTTCGTTGTGCTAAATTTGATACTCACAAAAGAAGACAGAACATTTTGTATGTGTTCTCACTGACTGGTGTTCCACAGATATATTTGTTTGCTGGTTCTCAAAATTTTTTGATTAGTGAGACCATTTGTTTGCTCCAGTCTACCTTTTATTATTAAATGTAATATAAAAAATCTTAAATTGTACAACTTAATTGAACTTAGTGGCGCAACAGCCCATGAGAGCCAATGCCTACTCTGTCTATTTCAGTTTATGTGACCTTAGGCGCTGGGGTACATGTGCAGATGTTTAGGTCAAGTAGTTAGTCTGACGCGAAACCCCCAGTGTTGAGTTCCAAAGAAAGCTTCGTACTCATTTATCAACCCACCGAAGGGATGAGTCGACCTTGCCCGGCCCGGGATTTGAACCCCGGACCAGTGGCGGGGAAGCGCGGTACACTACCACTCACTGGCGCGGCTAGTTCTGAGTTTCAGAAAACTTATAAAAACGTTTAGGTCTATAAAGGATTATACTTTTCCTGATTTTCCACTGTAAAATAATACTAGTTTCGAAGATTTAAACAAAAAGCGTATATTAATTATGATATATTGTACATTTATAACACGATTCGACATCTTTTACTGTAAGAAAATCCTATGAATAATTGTATTTTTAAAGGAAGAAATGGGCTCTATATTTAGCTGATTCTTGTAGGTCAGTTGCTGACGAAATATTTGGTAGTCTGTTCTGCAATATTAACAAAAAATGTTGTACCGGGAAACAAACAAAACAATGCCAATGACCATTTCTGTAGCACAATTGAATTCATTTGATACTGAATATTATTTAACAATATATATAATTCCTTTTTAATTTTTTATAACGAATTTGTATTCCTCCAAAATTAATCTGTAAAAGAAAATTCTTTTTGTTTCATAAAGAAGTTAAATACTAATTTCGAACGTTAATGTTTATTGTTTTTCTAATGGAATTGTTTACAACAAACACAAGACTCGAACTTCACGAGCAGTGGAAAAAAAAACCATACGTGTAGCTGTACCTATATTGAATTTTTTCCCAATTCCATTTTGAATAACAATAGAAATCTTAATCTGAGATTAGATCTAAGCATAAAGAGAGAGAGAGAGAGAGAGAAAATGGATGTTTTTTTTAAAATAGCCATTTTTTTCAAAGCCATCCGTTCTATTTTTAGGCCTATCTGTGGACTCATCGCCTTCATAAATACATATTAGAGTGGGCCTTGTATCAAAATTCCTTCGGGGGCCCTTTTTTCAGATCTGAGAACCCTGTTAGTTGGAGTGTCGTTACGCATGTTGGGGCCCTTTGATACGCTCCTGCTACCACTCAGCCACTGGGCTTCAAAATCTCGAAATACTTTACTGCACATTCGAATGACATTCCTCTCTACATATTCAGTTTTATTTGCTTATGATTCGCCCGAAGGAAGGTAAAATTTTACATCATTTTATTCTCTCTTTGATAGATAAAACTCAATTTCAATCCAAATACAAAATTGAATTGGGTTAAATGATTTTAATTAACTGCTAAATAAAAAGAAAGTGTACTCAGGCTGGCAATCTGAGACACTGAATGACTAGCAAGAAGAGTCAATTCTTTGAATGGACACATACGAATATAGAAAACAGCATTAGAGAAGAAGTGGGGCACCATGCTTTTTGACATTAAACAGTGAAACCCTTTTCACCGACTAATAGAGGAATAGCAGCATTGCCATGTGCATTGAGATAAGAATCTTGGGAGAACCAAAGCTCTTTTGAACATTTTTGAGCTAAGGAAACGGTTTGCGTCAGAAGTTCTTGAAACCTCGTAATAAGACCGCTGTACTTGTTTTTGACAATGCTGATAGTGTGGTGTTTATAATTTCACCACCACACACACATTTGCAATGCATAACGGAGAATTCTCTTCAACGAATAATTCATTTTTAAAGTCGTTGCTTAAAAGTATATAGAACCCTTTATTAAACCTCTTGAAACAAAACCAAAATTTGTTGTCGTCATTTTACTAAACACAAACATATTGCGTATTCAGTGAAACCATTCACAATTTCTCGCTCTCTTTCTTTTTTTTTTTTAAAAAAAATCTTGGAACTAGAGCTTGCAATCCCGTGATATAATTTCAAACTCGGAATTTCGGGATTATATTACCCAAATCCCGTTATTTGGATTGGATTATATATTAAAAATACTTATACATTAGCATTGTTGAAATTGAATGATAAAAATGAAAATATAATTCAAAATTGTTTTTATTGAAACAAATAAAAAAAACTTAATTCATCATAAAAAAAAAAAATAAAAATAGTACGTAATGAAATTAAAAATACCTTTTTCATTTGTGTTTCTGTAAATAAACATTAAAAAAATGCAGCTCGTTCAGCGTTTCATCGCTCAAGTGAGTGAGTGAGTGAATATTGACGTCACACTGTTCAGCTACAGGAAGGCCTTTGGCAACGGACCTAGTCATTTTGAACCATAGTCAAGTGGCGAGGACGACACAAAAGATGGCATCCCCCTTTTCCTAACTACCACACCACACCAATGGGAGGACGTTGACGTTTGAGCTCTCGATAGATTTAACGTGCATCGTTCCCCTACACGGTTTTTCATCGCTCAAACGTCTTATTTTTGTTAAAAATTGTCCTGCCGAAGAAAATGCTCGTTCGGATTCTATACTAGTAGGTGTTATCGTCATTAAATAGGAGTATGTGTTCTTTTCATGTAGTCACCACGTGAAATGGATGAGAATGTCTCAATTTAATAGACTATATTGTATTCTTCGGATACACTTAATGGGTTTTGTGGATCCAGTAATTAAATCAGAATGTGAATCGATTTAAAGTGTTACCTTATTTGAAATAGAAAATCCAGTACCATGAGCTGTTACTAATGCAATAGGATTTGAAGTGGCTCAAGTCTTTCAAGCAGGTTCGCTTTTAATTAATAGCATTTAATTGAAGAAGGGACTGTGACAAAATTCATCCTTGAGATGTTGCTTATATTATTGTGTAAGTAGTGGTGAGCCACTTAGATCTGTGCGACGAGAAATGAGAGCTACATGTATTTTTTTACTTATAGCTCTTAAAATTGTACAAAAAAATTCTACGTGCATATTTCATAAGCAAAATATAAATTTTCTAAAAATTAAATTCTCAGAAAATTTTGATGAGAGAAAAAATTTTAAAATATAATTCAAATAAAAATTAAATAACGGGATTTCGTTGTTGGAAAAAATTCGGTGTGTCTGTGTCATGTGAGTTCAAGACTAGTACTTCTAAAGACCCGCCTTGCAGGGGGGGATGCGTGTTAAATCTGCCGAACCTCAAACGTCCTCTCGTTTGTGATGTGGAAGTTGGGAAAGGAGGGTGCCAGCTCAGGTGTAGTCTGTCACTTGACCATGGTTCAAAATGCTGCACGAAGTCCGTTACCAAAAGCCCTCGGGTAGATGAATTTAATACTCACTCATGCATTCCACATCATGGTAATGGAAAAACTTTGAATGATTGCATATGTAGAAGTTCATGAGGACTATTTGCAAATCGGTGAAATGACACACAAGAAGTATGCCAGAGCTGTGCGTTTTACTTTCTTCTCTTCTATATTACAGGAGCATGTGAGAAATTACTTTGCATATGTTGATGATTTTTGTCATTTCACTCGATCCTTAGTAGCCACGGTAGCCTAGTGGTTCTAGTCTCTTACTCGTGGTAGGGTTGCGGTAGTCCAGTGGTCCAGGTATCGGATCATGGCAGGCAAGTCATCAGTTGAGCCCAGTACCACTAAAGACCCGCCGTGTAGGGAAACGAGGCACGTTAAATCTGTCGAGAGCTGAAACCTCCTCCTGTGGTGTGGTGAGGTAGTTAGGAGAGCGGGTGTCAGCTCAGGTGTCATCCACGTCACTTGACCATGGTCCGTCGCCAAAAGCCCTCATGTAGCTGAACAGTGTGACGTTATTATTCACTCACTCACGGACTCGTGGTTGGCGTGTCATGAGTTCGAGCTTCGTGTCTGCCGTGTAGAGGAGGTGATGCTCGTTCAATATGCCGAAACGCAATATCCTCCCGTAAGCGTGATATTGAAGTTCGGAGTGGGGGATTCAAGCTGAGTTGTTGTCCTTGTCACTTGACTATTATTCGTCTTATGGTCCTTAAATCAGTTGAATTGTGATTTGACACTTATCGAGGCAGACATCAATGGTGGCCGCTGCGGCGCTCTAAATTCATTTCATTTTACACCGGTCCCGTATATTCCAGAACATTTATTTCCTTCAGGCGCTTATCATCAAATAGTCTCCGAGGTTCTATCACTTGAATTACTATCTTTGCTGAACACAGGTGATGTGTTCGGAGGATAACCGTAGCGATATTTCCCTGTATCTACTGAATCTTTTAGTTGTCTGCTTTTTTCTTGCATTCCCGGAGTACTTCAGTGTTTTCTTAATTAACAGGTGTCGAGCCCACATGGTTATTGCGATGATAAAACCAAACGCGTGACGTCTGTAACCTATGATTATATAATTCTGTCTATCAAAGTGACAACATTTCCTTTAATTACTAACGTATCAAGCACAAAAAACAGAATTATTCATAATTCCCTCCAAGGTTTCTGTGTGCTTCAGTAACAGATCTAAGACAATAGAGCAGAAAAGAACATTTGAAAAAGTACAAAAACAATTCAAGTTTTATTTACATACTTTACAGATGCTCTAAGTTATACGCTGTACAAGCAGTTCGGCTACATCACGCGGCAAAGAAGGTACGAAAACTTGATCTCAAGTAAAAGACAAAGTCTTCGGATAACACAAAAAGGATAACTCTTGCTGTCAATAACGTTGGCAGAATCATGTTGTGTAGAGCGTGGGGGGAACTGAAATAGCTCATTGATGAATGTGGTGCAACTAAACTTATATACACACATAAAACATCAAAAAGGTATGCAGATAAAACTCGTGAATTGTTTTTGTATTCTTTCAAAAGCTCCCAATGTTGATTTAAGCTCAATTTGGGTCCTGGGCGCAGAAGATCTACGGGCCCTCTTGTTGCTGGTGGATCGAAACTTATATCCAGAAAAACTGGTAAATCCAGTTTATCCGGGCCCTTCCGATACCTTCCAGGCTCAGGACCCCTGGATGCCCAATGGATAAACCGGCGTTGAAAGTTCCTATGACCGGAGTAGCCTAGTGGTCAAGGTTACGGACTCGTGACCGGCGTGTCATGCGTTCGAGTCTAGTACTGCTGAAGGCCACCGTTTGACGCACGCTAAATTTGTCAAAACTCAAGCCTCCTCTTGTTGGTGTGATAGGGTAGGATAGGGGGTACTAGTTGTGGTGTCCTTCTTTTCACTTGACCATGCTTCAAAATTACGACATCCGTCTCAAATAGCTTTTTATTGAGACATTAATACACATTCACTCATTTAAAGGTAACTTTTTGCTGTGTTTATCTTACAAGGAGAGGGCACGACTAAGGAAATTCATTTGGGGTCGAGACTTGGTGTAATATTAGTACTCCTTTAGGGTGTTCAACCCTCAATGTAATTCCACCGAATGGCCAGTCAATTCGGAGAAAAAGCCTTCGAAATACATGCTTAGCTTTTATACAGTTAAATTTCAATTTTCTCCAACGATTTCGTAGCTTGGTTGATATATCGTCTGCATACTGTGCGCGAGGTCTGGGTTCGATTCATCGGTCAATTTTTTTTTTCATTTCATTTAATTATTTTTGAAATTAAATAAACTTATTTATGAAAGGTTTATTAAATATTAAATGACATTTTACGTAATTATCTTGTATTTTATTAAGTAAAAAAATACTGTAACTATATAAATATTTATAGTAAATTTTATAAATATATTTTTATATTAATAAATAATATTTATAATAAAATATATAATAAATATATTAAATGATATTACACATAAAAATTAGTTACAAATAGTTTTATAATGTGAAATACAATATACTATAAATAGAATTTTATGTATAATATAATAAAAAATATGTCCTTTTATATATTATAAATTTAATTGTTTTATAATTTTATAAAACATTTACTAAACCCTTTTTAAATAAATTTAAGTAATTTTAAAAAGTTTATTTAAATAATTTTTAAAAAATTAATGATTATTTCAATAATAAACAATAAATATTTACTAATAAATTAATAATAATTTTAATAATAAATTAATAATAATTTTAATAATAAATTAATAATAATTTTAATAATAAATTAATAATAATTTTAATAATAAATTAATAATTTTAATAATAAATTAATAATTTTAATAATAAATTAATAATTTTAATAATAAATTAATAATTAAATGGAAAAAAAATTGACCGATGAATCGAACCCAGACCTCGCGCATAGTAAGCAGACGATATATCAACCAAGCTACGAAATCGTTGGAGGAAATTGAAATTTAATTGTATAAAAGCTAAGCATGAATTTCGAAGGCTTTTTTGTCCAAATTGACCGGCCATTCGGCGGAATTACAATGAGGGTTGAACACGCTAAAGGAGTACTACCAGTAGCGCACACAGGAATTTTTCAAGGGGGGTGGTCTGGGGTCGAAAGTTCACCATTTTTGTATCATGCTCCTTTTGATTTTGTCGGTTTTCGGGAACTAAACACAGTAAAAAACTAATTATTGAATAAATAATTAGCATTAATTAATAAAATTAATCATTAATAACAAATACATAATTAAATTTTTAGAATTATAAACAATCGGAAAAAAATCCAAGGGCTTTGGGGAGGTCCGGACCTCCAGGACCCCCCTTCCTAGTGTGCGCCACTCTGAGTATTACTATTACACCAAGTCTCGACCCCAAATACATTTCCTTAGTCGTGCCCTCTCCTTGTTAGTTTTTTTTACTATAGCCCTTCGAAAAACTGTATAGGCAGTATGAATAATCACGTTCCCGATATTTTTTGTAGGTTTAAAAACATGGGGATGAAGCAGTCTTCAGGAAAACAACATCGCGATCTCAATAGAGAAAATGCCAAACGATTTCTTTGAATTGATCCGGGACAGAACGTTTTCTCATCAACGGATACCGCATGCGATTCCCTCCATTTGAGGAAACCCTTTCCTCTGAGACAAAGGAGGATTAAGTAACGCGGACATCCTGCGGCTGACTTCATGAGGCTGCGACCACAAAGAGCCGATCGCGTGAGGCTGCGATCGACTTACAAGGACTCTTCCGCGGGCCTCTTCTTTCCGAGAGGAATCTGTGTCTGCACGACAGGTTGACCAAAGTAGACAATAGCATGCGTGGGAAATTTAGGACGATGTATTGATGACCACAACGAGCAGCTTCGAACAAAAATAAGAAGGGGTTGTCAAGCTTCAAAAACACATACCTGTTATTTGTTACAAAGTTTGGTATTCTCTCGTTGACACTATATATTCCATTATATATTCTAAAATCAAAAAAGGATTTAATTTTTGCCCAGATGTTTTATTTTTTCATTTGTAACTACTGACCTTGTTAAACAGGCAAATTAATACACTAACAGTGCTCTAAGGCAGTGATCCTCAACCCCCGGTCCGTGGATCAAAGGGTGCCGGGCCGCCTAAAGAACATTAAACTATAGCCATTTTATTTAAAGTAGTGCATTTCTCTCGGATTTGTGACACTTTCAACGGAAATTACTTTATATTCCATGTTAAATCACTTCTTTTTCATTTTTGGTGTAACTATATTTTATTCTGAAGGCATATTTAAATGTAACTATATAAATTATTTATAAATTGTTAAATCAAACCAATGTACGATATAAACAATCAACGTGTTTCACCCTCAGCAGGCTGCGGTCAAATGATCAAACGTTGACCGGTCCGCAGCGATAAAAAGGTTGGGGAGCACCGCTCTAAGGCCTGTAAAGTGGTACTTATTTGCAAAATTTGTTATAGCTTTATCCATCTGTGCTCTGAGGCTAACAAAGTATCGTTTCTGAAATGTAGAGGAGAATTGGCGCTGCCATTAGATGTTTTTACGGTCTGAGAAGGTATTTAACATCTAATTGAATTAAAAGGAAAACTTACTACTAATTTATAAATGTCTAATTTGACCTATATTCATCTAAAACACACAAGTTCCCAAACATTTTTGTCTCATAGACCCCTTGCCAGAAAATTGGATTAAGTTTGGATTTCATATAATACAATCAGCAGAAAGAGTATAAGGGCTTTAAAAAGAATTTTTCTCTTTTTGCAGAAAATTACCTTAAAATCCAGTCTTAAAAGTATATTAAATTTAGATTAGATTACCGAACGTTATCACACAGACAAGCTTGAGGACTAGCGAGATTTTTCTCATTTTAATTTCGGCCATTTCTTGGATTTCTACTTAAGTGTAAATGAACAAGCAGAAAAAAAAACCCGATGAAAATACTTTTATTTTATTTGAAATTTATTTTAATTTTTAAGGAACGATTTCGGTAAATTAAGCGTAGCGTTACAAATAACTCTACATTTTATCCGTTAGCGCGCAGGAAGCATGACCTGGATTAAAGTAATAACTGGAAAAAATAAATAAATAAATCATTAATGAGAGAGATGAATAAAGATATGCTTCAAACTCCAAACAAATGTATGTACCTTTTTGTTATTAATTATTATTCTTTAGAATTCTCCAGGGAATGTACTATCAATTTCCAATAAAGCATCATTTACTGAAATAAAACATTGTTACCAATTCCATATTCGTGGAGTTGAAAATATTTACGGAAAAAAAATAAGAACTTCTACACATTAGCAATACTATATAACATAAAAATACCAGGGGGGATATCATTACAAGAATCTTTCAAAAAGCTTTGTTTTGTATTTTTTAGCCGAGGAACTAATGAAATGGGCGATACTATGAATGAATGACCGCCACATAAAAAAATATATATATGAACTTTTAAACACACACATTGTATGCAGTTTGAACATTCATTTCCTTAAAATATATTTTTATAAAGGATATGATACTGTACTGTCAGCATTGTTCATTTCCATCCAATAGCTTTTTCGTTTAAAAGATCGTTAAACAAATGTTTACACTTTATAACACGGGTCTCGAGCGCCATCAATGGCAAGTTCCGCTTCAAGGCCAATAAACAATCAAGATTTAAGGATAAAACAGAAATGTTGGATTTCTTTTCTATATTAATCGTCTTGAATACCTTTAGAAGTGGCACGGTGTTGTTGTTTTTTTAATATTTTTTGTCAGTATAAATTCATTGTGGACAAAATGAACGCATTTCCATTCAAATATTTCTTATCGGAACTTGTTTTGTGGAACTGTTTGCGGAAGCGGACGATTGCTCGAGTTTCTCGCAGACTAATGATCGTCTTTGTGCAGAAGGTCACATTCGAACTCGAGAAAGAGCCTTATTTATTTGCGAAACCCAAAAGTCTTTGACTTATGTGACCTTGAACCATCGGTTTTCCTCCAACAGCGCATTAATCAAAGCGTTTAATCCGCGGACTCAATAAAGTGGATGAGAGATACGAATCTCTTCCGATGATCATCTTTCGTTTCGGGCCACTTTTTAGCAGTTTTTGATTCTTTTTTTTTTTTCTTCGGCGACCAGATGAAGATTCGCATCCTCTTCGCAGATCGCGAACCCGATTACGAAAGGAGGCCGATCGGCGAAGGTGTTAAAGAATAAAATTTCATTCTTTTTTCGTGTTCTACAGAAAAAGTTCATGCAATCTTTTGAGAAAAACATTGTGTTACATAATCATTGATAATACACTAAATTACTTCAATAAGCAAGACAATAGCAAAGTAGTAAGCACAGAAAAAAAAAGCATTCACAGATATATATTTGATATCAAACTCTTAAGCTTAGCACTATGACTGCAGGGTTAAATATAGTTTTCGGGCACCGACCTGCCCTTCCATTTAAGTATTTTACTGCTGGGAGGAAATAAAATTTAGAAGCGGAAGTAGAATTGAAGAAAATGTATTTTTAAATATATACTTAATTCGTAAATATAAATCTCCCATCATACTAAACAGTTAAAAAGTAATCTACTAAGCAAAAGTTTGTAATTTGGATATGTGGAGCCGCGGAAAAATTAAATCTGCAAATTGAAAATATTTGTTGTTTGTGCAACAAATTTTAAAAAAACGTATTAAAGAAATAATATTTTATAATTGTTTCGAATTTACATTTTTACATTAAGTTTTAGATAGAAATTTTACTTTTCGTTTCAAACTTTTTTTGTTGAAAAATGTTCTATAAAGGTATCCGAACATGTTCGGAGTTCTTTTTAACAAAATAGCATATTTAAATATTGTAAATGCTTTTTTAGTATACTGTGATACCAATAAATACTAATATTTAACTAACAATATTTAAAATAAATTGAATAAATTTTACAAAAATCACAATTCTAAGTGAAATTTTATAGCAATATTTTTGAAAAACTTCAGTGAGTGAGTGAATATTAACGTCGCATTGTTCAGCTACACGTGGGCTTTTGGCGACGGACCTCGTAATATTGAACCCCGGTCAAGTGACGAGGACAACACCTGAGCTGGCACCCCTTCTCCTAACTACCACACCACATCAATGAAAAACTTATGATAGTAAAAGTATTACTAAAACCAATTAGATGGATTTATCTAGAAAATGTACTGAAATTTTAATTTTTTTTTTAAATTTGAAAATTTTAGAGCTGATTCAGTAAACATTATAAGAGATGTTACATTCTTTATGAGATCATTATTTGAATAACAAGCTATAACTTAAAAAATATTCATACAATAAGAATTGTTTCAATACATTCTCTTGAAAATAACATGAATATCAAGTTCCAAAAAGTTTTATAAAAATACATTCGTAACATTTTGAGTTATCAGACTCGCCATGATAGATTTTGATCAATTTAAATGCCCACTTCTGGTAGATCAAAGACCCACTCTTCCAGTTTTTCTAACTTTATAAAATTGATTGGAACTTGGTCTCTAGGTAGCGTAGAAACCAAACAAAATATTTTTTGTAAAGCTAAAAGATAGTTCTAATCAATAAATTAAAAAGAAAAATATCTGTCTTGAGTAAATTTGGTCATTTTCAACGTGTTCGGTTGATTGATTGATTATTAACGTCGCACTGTTTAGCTACACTAGGGCTTTTGGCGACGGACCACGTAATTTTGAACCATGGTCAAGTGACGTGGATGACACCTGAGTTGGCACCCCCCTCTCCTAACTACCACACCACAACAACGGGAGGACGTTTCAGCTCTTGACAGATTAAACGTGCATCGCTGCCCTACACAGCGGGTCTTTAGTGGTACTGGGCTCGAACTCGTGACAAGGCTTTCCACGGTCCGATACCTATTCCACTCGGCTACCGCGGCCACTCAATGTGTTCGGATACCTTAAGTTAGATTTTTGAGAAAAAAGACACTGAAAGTCGAAGCATTAGTCGTAGAGCCTGCGCTGCTAAAAAAAAGTGTGTTTGACGTCTTGCTTTGCTTTTATTTAGTTAGCCTTTGACAAGGGTTGCATTAATTTTTTCATGGAAACGGGGACATCCCTCATCAGTTAGTAAATTATTTTGACTTTCAGCCTATCGCTAACAATAGTAATGAGACAATTAATTTCACGGTAAACATTTTTAGGTTAATTTTCATATGCTTTTTAAATGTTGAGTGCTACCGTCCACAACAAGTGTGGTAAAAATAGTAAAGTGCTACTAAAAAAAGTAATCAAGTCCCCACTCTCTCTCTCTGGTATTTCAAGTGACTTTGGTCAAAGTCATGTATTCATAGCCGGCGATGTCGAGTCGAGGTTTCGAGTCCTACTTCCACTGAATATCAGCCGTGTAGAGAAGCTAATGCAGATTAAATCTGTCATGGCAAAGTATTCTCGTTGGCATGGCGTTGAAGTTAGGAGAGAGGTTGCTATCCTGGTGTCATCCTTGTCATTTGATTGCGGCTTAAAGTTGAGCCGTGGCAGCCTAGTGATCAAGGTATCGGATCGTGGCTGGCTTGTCACGAGTTCGAGCCCAGTACCACTAAAGACCCGCCGTGTAGGGAAGCGATGCACGTTGAATCTGTCGAGAGCTCAAACGTCCTCCAATAGGTGTGGTGTGATAGTTGGGAGAGGAGGCGCCAGCTCAGGTGTCGTCCTTGTCATTTGACCATGGTTCAAAATGACGAGGTCCGTCGTCAAAAGCCCTCGTGTAGCTGAACAGGGCGACGTTAATATTCACTCACTCACTCCGCTCTTTATTTGTAATATACTTCACCCTCTGATACAAAGGCCATTAGGGACGGAACTCTTAGTTTCGAACCCAAGTTATTTCCTGGGCTGGTACTCCCCTCTCTTAACTTGCTCTGGACGCCGACGTACCCCTCCACACAGCGAGTTTTCAGCAACAATAGGATTTTGGACAACGTCACCCGCGCGACTAAGACTGGTCAACTGCTGCGGCAATCTTTTCGCTAATGAATATATATTTTGAAGAAATATGCGTTTTCTTGAATGTGCATACAATGACGTAAAATTGAAGAGTTTTCCCATTTTGGGAGAAAAAGTAAATGACCACGTGATACTTAATAAATTTAAAAATCAACTCATTAACACAATTAACTCAAAATAGAAGATAAAGCACCATAGTCCAATCAGACATCTATGTCACTTTAATACTTTATCTGTAAAATCCACGAAATCGATACTTAGACGTTCACATTTAAAGCTAAATTCCGCATGCATTATATGTAACTAGCTGGTATACCTGCTCTTTGCACGGGTGAATTGAACAATAAACACAATACGAATTGAAGGATAAAGAAATTTTAAATGAGTTAATTTTACGTGAATGAAAAATTAAACAAAAAAAAAAAAAAAAAAAAAAGAAAATCCTTTTGCATATATCGGCTGAACAAAAAAAAACAAACATATTTGTTAAATTTTAAGTCTGTAGGTCTCTAATAGCTGATATTAAGGGTTTTTAAAATTTATAACGTCCCCTTAACTCCCTTGTGGGTCGATTTTTGAACACACCTTCCTAAGCTCATCTCTGCTCAGCAAAAGTAACACATCGTTACACATTTTGTGTAATGTATGCTTAGAGTAGTGTCAATAATTTATATTTCGGTGTGTAATACGTAAATATTACTTTCTGTTGTATTTATTTCATGTTAAAATTGCAATACTCGCAAGCAACGCCGTTCCTTACATTATAATAGCGATTCATTGGAAACGTAGCGAAATGCTGTTGATAGAGCCAAGTTGGCATGATTTTTGTTGACCCTGTTGGCATCTTGGCGTTGGATTGAACGGTGCAGAAGTTGATATGCTATAGTGCCACCTGGTGGGGAGCTGCAACAAAGAGGATAGTACAAAAACCTACTCCACAAAAAAGTACATATAAATGCCAATTTTCATAGTCATCATTTGAACGGTGTTGGAGTGATGCGATTTCATATATACACAAACATCCACTTATATATATAGATTTCTCAAATTCAAGTCAACCTTTCTGTTGACTTTTAAACCCTTAAAGTTCTCCCGATTGGTACAAAGAATACCCTTGTGAGCAACAACTCATCACTTATTAAGTATTTCAAGACCTTTGCAGTCCTTGAAAGAGATTCAAATCGGTATCGGAAAGTGATCAAAAGAAGTCTCTCCATACATCTTGGAAGAGGGGATTTAAAAGAATATAAGTATCGTCAGGGTGTTCATAAAATTGATTATTCCATGTAATTTTAAAGTGAGTGGTACTTATAAGTACTGTTGATAGATAAAGGGTTAACGCTAAATTTCGTTAATATATGTCGCAGTATTTTCTATCCAGTTTTAAAAATGCACTTTTTTGAAAAAAAAAATAAAAGGTAAACAAAATTATTATATATATTAGAAGTGAAAAAAAAAGCATATTTAAAAAAAAGTTTTTAAAATAAGCTGACACATTTTGAGAATAACCTATGCGAGAGTGTTACGTCGATGTATCAGAAATATTTTAAGAATCAGCGGGAGTGGTTAATATCACTTTAGAAGACTATTTGCGAAGAACCTCACAATACTTACTTCGTTCTAATAATTCAGCCGATATTTTAGCAGATACTTCACGATATTCCCACCACGACACTAGAAATTTTACAAATATGAAGCAGCATCCGTTATTTCTCACGAGCGGGTATTTTGATGAGATCGCAGGATTCCAACCCACATCTCGACTTGATTATCGAGGTCGATAAAGCTTGTGATTAGGACACTCTGAGTGAGAAAATGTTAATTAATGTCGCAATCTGAAGTTTCTTGAGCTCTATTCGAGACCGATTTCGTATTTTAACGTTGATCGAGGTTCGAGGATTTTTGAAAATCAGTCGCAAAGAACAAGCTAGTTCTTTAAGAGACATGAGAATTTACTGTCAAGAAAACAATCCTTTAAATACAGGATTCAACAGCAAAATAAATATCAGAAGGTCTCCACACCTTCTACAGCGTCTAAGGCACACGTATGCAAAATATTATTCACAAGTTCCGCTTGTCCTCTTCAACAGTCATCTCTTCACGGTCGAGGCAAAGTCAAAACAAGACTCAACTTATTTTCGACCAGCATCTCTCTATTCATAGAGAAAGATCCGCTTGCGTCATAGGTCTTGAAATTAGTGGGTTTCTCCACAAATTTCCAGAATTCCAGAGGTCCCGTACTCGCCAAAATTGATGCCAAATTGGCTCAGGCACCAAGATTTCACTAAGTTCCCATTGAATCTCCATTATAACGAAAGGGACGGCGTTGCTTGCGAATATTACAATTTAAACATAAAACAAATTTAACATAGAGCAATATAAATGAATTACACATCTAAATGCAAGTTATTTATACAATTTTATACAAAATTCATAACAGTATATTTGAACCTCGGTCAAGTGAGGAAAATGACACTTGAAATGCCCTCCCCCTCTCCTAACTTCCCACCATGCTAATGTGAGAGTTTTAAGCCACGCGATAGATTTAACGTACATCAGCCCCCAACATGGCTACATCAGTACTCGACGACGTCGGCTATGTCATGACCACCTGTCTACCGCGGCCACCATTACACTCAAAGATATTGCTACCTTAATGTTTCAAGTAAATTTTTCACATGCAACTGGAGAATGAAAGCTTTTGTTAGAATTTTCAGGATATTTCAACTAAGCATTAGGGCAATGGTGGGTAAAATACAAAAATTACCAGATGTCTGGAATCCATTGATCTGTTGGAATATCCGCTGCCACAAAACTCGCAATTATATTGTGACGTTTAAGAAAATTAATGTTAGCATGAGAATTAGGAATTTAAATATTTGGTTTATTTACGTCGCGCGCAACTATTAAATACAGTACTGAAGTTATTCAAACTATTGGTTTTTTCATTAGGGTTCAGATTAGGATATTTGTGAGGGAGGAGAGGCCACAACCGTTCTCTTCGGGGATATTCAAAGGACTTTCTCTGCTCTCTCCAGGGTCTTGGGACGGAAGTGGTCGTCCCTTTATTCTCGAATTGCATCCGTCTCGTGGGTGGAGTAGGGTTTTCTCACGGTCAAAGGTTGCCAGGGGCAAACAGAAGAAAGGACCTCACAATATTTAAGAGTGCACGTCTGCAGGAACGCTGTTGTCCTATCCATAAAAAGAACCGATTTTTCAGATGTGTGACGCTAAAACGTCACAGTGTCAATCGTCTATCGTGACCTCAGCCAATAGCTGGTAATTGAGTCCAAATGAAATATTTTTTTATGCATTGGCTCTAAAATTGTATTAAGATTGGCTGCGGTGACTGAATGGTCATTTTCTAGCCGGCATTGCTTCTGTCGATTCGTGTTTAGCTGTCATTTAAGATCCATCGTGTAGAGGGGCTGATGCTCGCTAAATTTATCGATGCTCAATATCTTTACGTTGGCAAGGAGTGGAAATTTGCAACGTGTGATGTCGCTTGACACGTAATCTTCGTCGCTTGTCCATGAATCAAAACGATGACGTCCGTCATCAACAGCAGAGCTGCGGTAGCCCAGTGGTCAAGGTATCGAATCATGGCAGGCATGCCATGAGTTCGAGCCCAGTATCACTAAAGACCCGCCGTGTAGGGACACGATGCACGTTAAATCTGTCGAGAGCTCATACGTCCTCCCGTTGGTGTAGCGTCATAGTTAGGACAGAGGGGTGCCAGCTCAGGTGTCGTCCACGTCACTTGACCATGGTTCAAAATGACGAGGTCCGTCGCCAAAACCCCTCGTGTAACAGCGCGACGTTAATATTCACTCACTCACCCGTCATCGACAGACATCATGTTACTTCAGAGCGATATGAATAAACAGTCAAACGAAGTTTTCAAATTTACATTTAATGACTACAAATTGTAATAAATAATTCCAAATACTTGAATAAAAATTGCTAAAAGAGGAATAATACAGGATCTATTCTGATATAATTAAGAAAAAAAGTCGCCCGATATGATGAATTAGTTAACAAAGCGAACGAGGTTGCTTAACAAGAACAAGGCCATTTTTGGTAGCGTCTGTTGGAGTGTATTTTCAGTCAAGGCCCGTGAAATTGAAATTTCTATGTCACTGATAAAAAGGCCATTGAAAGAGAAAAACTATAAAGTAGTGAAAATTTTAAACTTCCAAATGGATGCAAAGTCTTTGGTTTATCTCTCATCTTGAATTAAAATTAGAAGATTTTAAATTAAATTGTTGTACTAACCACAGTCTTTCTGCTACTAATTATAAATTCAATAAGATAAATTAATTCAAACTTAGAAACTCGTAGAATACAAGCTAATATGTAGAATATATCTTAAAAGCTTCTTTGCTACAATTTTAAAAAAAATTGCGGGGGCTCAAACTTTGAATATTTGTGTCTTAAAAGTAGGTTTAAAATTTTTTTCCAACGTTATATTTGAGGCGGTTTTTCATTAGAATAAAAATAATTGTCTTAAAATTCGTTGTTTTCTTGTATATGAAACTTGCGAATCATCAGTGCATGAACTGTAAGGGCAACTGGCAGTTATTAGCACCGTTACAAATTAATAGACCGTTGTCCCCGTTATATAAATAGAACTTTTTAAAAAGAATTTAATGTTTTAAATAAACTATAAAACATTTTTAAAAAAATAACAAAATTAAAACAAAGGCCTTTCAAGTCATGTTGTACAGAAATGTATGTAGAGAAATATTGCCAGAAAAAGAAAATGAATTAACTATAAATTTATTAATATATTAAGTGGCCCCCAAAAAGGGTGTGCAAGACATTTTGATACGGGGCCCACTCAGAACTAGTTACGCCAGTGTTTTGAAGCTCTCCTTTTTGTACCCGGCTTATAATTCCGCACCTCGTAAATTTCGATCTTATTTTTTATGTTAAAAAAGCGCGTTACACGCCGGATTTTACGCTAATTAATAAATAGAAAAAATAAAAATGATAATCCAAAACTCTATATAGAGAGGAAAATGGAAAATTGCAGGGGAAATCGCTTTCTATTTTGTCACTTAATAATGTGATTCTGTCCTATGTATATACATATATTTATACTCTAATTGTAATCATTTAATAAAAAGTAACTAAAACAAAACTTTTCTTTGTTGAACTAAGTAGGAATTGACTTTAAACTTTTTTTTAATATTATTTGTTGTAAACTAAGTTCCTTACTGGTCAAAGCAGATGGGATCGGTGATGCATGTACACTTTTCCTCCTCATACATTAGATTTCGCGCTATTTGGGGAAGGTGGCGACAGAGTTCTATTAAGTGAGAACAGGTAACTGATTGTTCCAAATCGACCATTCAAAGTATCAACTTGATTCGGCCCTTTAGTAATCCCCGCATAGTGTGCACCAGTGTCTTTTCCGGAGCATTAACCACGAATTAACACCTCATTAGGTTGGAGATGCATTACGCATCGTTCCTGGCTCAACACTGAAACCTAATATGCGTGTCCCGCGATTGTATGAACGCACCGATAGCTACCTTAGAACATCCGGGAAGCAGGCTGTGGACAGCTGACCGGAAGAGGGCTGTCAACAGGGACTTCCGGTCACGAGGGGATCTTGGAGACTGCCCCCAACGCATGTAGGATGCTCTTTCCGAAAGAAAGTGACATGGGTTGACCTCACAAAAGAATTCGTGTACGGGATGAGACGAGGTTATGCTTGGGAAAATTCTTTTTTAAAAAAATTGTCGGTAGAGTGATTTTTAACCCTTTTATGGGGGTTTTATGCGGCCATATTAAACAGTCAAGGTCATAACTAGAAGGCTTTGTGTACTTGATGAATAATGCGATAAAGATTAATATTATAATTGGACATACAATAGAACGCGCGCGTCGTTTATCCGACTTCATTATCCGGACCAGTTTTTCCTTTTGTCAACTACATGTACTGTATATGAATATGTTTTCAAAAGTAGCAAGAGTCCATCAAATGCTGACGCGTTTCCTACGTTAGAGACAGTTATGGAGTGGTACGAACAACAGAGTGCTGTCCTACTCAACTACTGCTGCTCAAGAGAATCAGAGACCTTGCAGCTAAAAAACGAAGGTGCACAATGGTCAATAAAAAGAAAATGATTATTTTACACAATAAAGGTAAAATTGCGATATTTTGCACCTATTTTGCTTTTTCTTCAAGCACGTTTCCCGCATGCGATGATTTTCAATATTCGTATAGTGTTCGGTTTCATATACTACATGGCTCGCAATCGGTTTCCAGTTATCCGAACAATCGCGTATCCGAACGGTGTCCGGTCCCAATTGATTCGAATGAACAACGTTCTACTGTACTAACAACATATAAATCAATTATTTTTTCCGGTTTGTTAAAGCAGAAAACCAAATAGACAGAAAATGAGCTCCATATATTTGGGACAAATTATATTCGTGAGCAAAGTTTTTTTTTGCATAAAGATCAACAAAAGTAAATATGTAAAGGCAAGAGGGTGGGATGAGAAATTCAACAAGCCATCTCACTCCTGATTTCAAAACAATACAAAAAAGTGTGATAGGGTACGTTTGTCTCGTTAAACTGATTCTAAAATTAAATATGCTTTGTGGTGGCCCTGAGATATTCTGCGACGGTATCTAAATCAGCCAGTAACAGTCTCCGGACAAAAGTGATCACTTTTGTCTAGTGGTATGTTACGCGGCTTTGAATCAATAGGTCGAGAGTTCTAATCTTCGACATTGGTGACATGGCTGGAAAGAAAAACGCAAAACCTTCTGATGCGTCGTGGTGCCATCTACCCGCAAAAAGAGCAATCAAAAGTCATCAGACCCACTTAATGCAGCAAAACAAAGTCGTCAGACTCGCTTGACGCAGCAAAAACAAAGTATTTAGACTCACTTCGCGAAACAGTAACGGCTCAAACGCTCGCCATAACATTAAATATCTCGTTCGTTCATCTATCCACCTACTCACTGGCGGGAGAGTACTGTGGTGGAATTTAAATAAGCCAGTAAAAAACAGCCTCCCCGTACTGGCGGGATGACTTTTGTCTAGTGATTAAGTTACTGGGTCTCGGATCCATAGGTTGCGGGTTCGAATCTCCGACATATCCCTCGCCACTTGTCAAGTGAGAAGAAGAGACCCGATCTCTTCACGAATAAATACTTCGTTTTGTAAATAGCACGAACACGCTTGTTTAATGTCATATTTGTTTAACTCACATATTATCAAGCTGGTCGTGTTGGATTTGTTTCAACGAGTTTTTATTTACGTTAACTTGGGTTGTTTCATGAATGGACTGGACTGTGAAAAGCCAACATGTTTGCGGCTCAAGATGATATGCAATAAACAATTGAATAAAACTACCACTAATCTATTGAACTCATTTTTTTGGTACATTTTATACTTTTTCCGAGATGTAAAGTGAAAAAGGAGCGGCCCTCCGGTAGCTTCCGCTTTCTCGAGCCAAAACAAATTGGACACCCCTGCACTAAATCATTTTTTCATTAGAACTGAACTCAGGGGCGTAACAGCCCATGAGGGCCAAGGTCTACTGTGCCTATTTCAGTATACGTGCCCTTAGGCACTGGGGTGCATGTGCAGATATTTCGGACAAGTGATCAGTCTGACGTGAAACTCGCAGTGTTCAGTTCCCAAGTAAGCTTGGTATTCATTTATCGACCCACTGAAGGGATAAAAATCTGTCTTTCATTAGAAACAAATTACTTAAATATTGTGTGTGGGGTTCTCTCAATAATAGAATTTGCGGTAAATAATACATAATGAAAACTTGTCATTTTTTATATTAATTTTTTCGTTCCATTAAAGGAAGATCTGCAGAAAATAAATATTATGATTTCTTTTAAAATGTTGAATTTTGTATTTAATGCAGATAAAAATTATAAAAAGATTTTTTAAACTAAATTTCTAATTTAACTCGATGCTAAATAATAGGAGAAAAGCAAGACGCAGAATAGCGATAAAGGTACAATGATAAGGGAGGCTTAGGCTTAGGATTGAGACTGTAGGGTTAAACATAGTTTCAAGAAACCAACCTTTCTTTTTTTTCAATTCCTACAATTAGTTCACACTCTCCCTTTTTATATTTCTGTTTGCTATATAGTGTATGGTAAAGTAGTACGAGAATTAGCATATATAGATATATATATATATATATATATATATATATATATATATAATAAATAAATTTGTATAATATTTCAAAACCAGAAATAATAGATAATGAACATAACAAGAAATAACGTAATAAGAATATAAAAGCAAAACATGAAGATCGAAAAAATACTAAAAAGGAACTATAAAAAAGAACCTAGCGAGTCAGAATGCAATTTCGGACTTAGGACCGAATAAGTGGGTTAGACTAGTTTTAAGGCGCCAACCTTCCCCCTTTGCAACTCGGTAGGAAAACCAAATAAAAGAAACAAAAATTTAAAGTATATAAAAAAATTCAAAGTATATAAAAATAAACAAAATTCAAAGTATACAAAAACTCACAGTAGAGTATGATAAAACCACTGATTAATATTCTGAAACAAATTCTCCCCAATTTCTTAAAGCATATATATATATATATATATATATATATATATATATATATATATATATATAGTATGTATATATATATAATTATTATGTATATATATATGTGATATATATGCATATATTATATATATAAATGTACAGTATGTACTATATATATATATGTTATATATATGATATAGAATATGTATATAGTATCAAATATGTATATATATATATAGTACGTTCATGATATACATGTATGTATGTAATATACACGCGGCCACCGAATGCAACACAAGAAAGCACAGAATAGCCAACAAATTTATGTAGATAACTTGGACCAAGTATCAAATGATAAATTTAGACCTGAGGTGGTTCCGCCAGAATCAGTAGCCCAAGGCCACCATTAGATCACCGCTGCCCCACGCTCGGCATTGATTCAAAGAGCTGATGTGTTCTTGGGGTACAGCAGACCAAGCAGCTTCCACAAGTTTCCAAAGTTGATCTGGTGTGGCAGCTGGGGGATTATTCTGGGTCAATCGTTGAGTAACTATGGACCACGTGTTTTCTATCGGTGAAAGATCCGGAGAGAAAGCCGGCCAGGGAAGCAATTCAATCTGGTGATTGACGAAGAACCTTTGGACAATGCGTGCCACGTGTGGTCGTGCATTATCCTGTTGAAATATGGCTGTGGCCAAGCCCTGAAGGTAAGGAAGGACAACTGGCTCCAACATGTCGGAGATGTAACGCTGGCTGTTTAAAGTACCGACAATGGGTACTAGAGGAGTGCTAGAGTGATATCCATTACCGCCCGATATCATAAAACCCGGTGCAGGATCAGTACGGCGGAGCATAACGCAGCTGTTCAGCACCCTCTCTCCACGGTGTCTCCAGACTCGAATCCGACCATCGTGGTGTTGCAGACAGATGCGTGACTCATCAGTAAAGACAACTTCATTCCATCCTGCCGTCCGCATGCTTCTTTCATCACACCATTGGCGGCGGAGACGTCTGTGGTTCTGCGCGAAGGGTTAGACCAAGCAATGGACGTCTTGCGGACAGACCACTCTGCTGTAAACGGCGTCGAACGGTACGCGCAGACGCTGAATGATGCGTTACAGACTCAATGTTCTGTGCTATGGTTCGTGATGAGACTGAGCGATCCGTCACTGCCATGCGCACAATTTGCCTGTCCTCACGTGAAGTGGAGCACTGAGGTAGATGCGATCGACCACGTCGGTCCGTCGTACCCTCCTGTATCCAACGGTCACATATCCGCATTACAGTTGTTTGGATTCGTTCAAAACAACTACCGATTTCCCTGAAAGATAATCCACAATCTCGGTAGGCCACTATCCTTCCTGTGTCGAACTCGGATACTTGATCAAAAGCTGATCGCTGTTTTCTACGAGACCTAACTGATCGTTTTTTGAAAAAACCACAAAAAAAAATACAACTGCCGAACTTGAAATCGTCAAAATCTCCAGACCTTATATAGCGCTTTGAGGTGGCGCCTCAGACGCACTTGATGTGTGTTTGCGCTGAAATTCAAATCATTTGCATGCTTCCTTCAGGGTGTTACATTTACGGTGGCCAGCAGTGTATATATGTATATATATATATATTTATATATATAATTATTATTCCAATATCTCTCAGAATAAACATAATCCTGGTTATATTTCTAATAGATTAAACTCTCATAATCTTATTAATTTCCACAATAACAACGATTATACTGATACTACGCAATATCAACACAAAAATTATTTTCTTTATAATAAATGTAATAATAGTAGATGTAAAACATGTCCAATGTTATATATAGAGCAATATGATAGTACGTCCAAATTTTTCTTATGTAAAACCTTCAATTGCATTTATATGTTGAATTGTAAATTATGTAATTTTAAATATATTTTCCAAACAAGTAATAATATTAATATTCGTATTAATCTACATAGATCAAATACCAAATTTACAAGCATAATAACCATATTAATAAAATTGAACTTAGGCACTCTTTCACTTACATGGCTTTGATAATATTGATATTTCTATTCTGAGAATAGTACCACATGTTCAAAAAAGATTGTGGTGGGAAAACCACTTTATTAATTATTATAACACTATATATCCATATGGTTTGAATACTATTAACTTTGGAATAAATGTTTTACTTGGCATTCAACATTCTGATAACAAGAATTATTTTTATAATAGTGATTTTACACATAAAGTTAAACGTATGAGAAGAGGTAAAAGGAAGAGGAGAACTCACATAGACTTCCAGTGGAGATAGATTCTAAAATTAATGATTTTTGCAGCAATTTTGAAGTCTTCTAACTTTAAACAAAATAAGCATTTCATGTTTGGTTTAAATAAAAAAGAAATTGAGTATACAAGAGATATCCTCAAAAAGTATGATTTTAAAGACTGTCATGCCTTACATATTATTAAGGTTATTGTTAATTTTCTTATTCATAAATTCAATATTGAAGACATAGATTTAGAAAATAGTTCTACTGAGTATTGTACCATATTTTTCATGAATAAATCTTATAATAACATTAATTTCTCAAAAATATTTAATAAATATGTTCATTGCCTGCCTATAACTACCGTTTGCATTAAGAAGGCATTTAAATACAATAAAAAAATAAGTAGCTCAATTTTTAATTACAATGATATTAATGATTTGCAAAATAATAATAATATTGTTTGTAACTGTAAAGATTATTCTGAATATATAAATGATCATCATAAGCATGTGGTAACTGGTAATTTAAATATAGTTAAAGATAATACTCTTAGAGATATAATGTCCAAAAAGGTACTACACACTGGTGTGCAAAACTTAAGCAACAGGTGGGTTTATTGCCATAACTTCACGAAAAATCATCTGAGAGACTTGAAATTCTGAAATGAGGAAGAGTATTATGTACGTAAAGGATGACGAAAGCATTGGCGCTGAAAAAGGAATACAACGCATACGGTATGGAATCAAACAAAAACAAGCTTTATTGAACGTATAGTATCGCGACTCATGATTGTCTATCCAACAGGAAGAACAACAAGCAGGTATTCCTTAATATGGTACATGTCCTCCCCTTACTACAATGGTTGCTTCGCACCGTCTCCGCATACTCAGAACCAGCTGGTGCAACATTTCTTGAGGTAGGAGTGCCCATTCCTCAATCAACATCTGTTTGAGTTGTTGGTTGTTCTCCGGATGATGTAAGCGTGTGGCAATAGGTCTCCCCAAAGCATCCCACACATGTTCGATGGGATTTAAATCTGGGGAGCACCCTGGCCAATCCATTCGAGTGATATCTTCACTTTCCAGTAGCTCCTCAACAGCAAGAGTGCGATGTGGCCGTGCATTGTCATCCATAAAAATGAAGTCTGGGCCAATGGCACTTCGGAAAAGACGCACATGGGGAAGAAGTACCTTCTCACAATAGCGATCCCCGGTTACAGACCCTCTGTCGAAAATGTGAAGCTCAGTTCGCCCGTTCAGCATAATGCCTCCCCAGACAAGAACTTCAGGACCACCGTAACGGTGTCTTTCCTTGATGTTACTGGATAAAACCGGGTCCCGATCTCTCTCCAAATCAAAACGCGTTGAGAATCGCTTCTGTTACTGAACCGACTCTCATCCGTAAAGAGGACACGACTCAATTGATCAGTTGTCCAGTTTTTGTGCTCTCTGGCCCACTGTAAACGGTGGCTTCGGTGGCCAACTTTCAACAGGAGGCAGCATTCAGGACGGCGGGTGAACAGGCCCCTTTGTGAAGGAGTCTGGCCACAGTAAACCGCGACACTTGTCGACCCGTTGCTGTACAGAGTTTCTGAGCAATGGCGCTTTCTGACTGCTTTTGACCTCTTTCCACCTGCAGGATGATATATCGGTCATCCCCTGCAGTTGTCGTCCTCGGGCGGCCACACCAACCTTTCTAACAGCTGTTCCTGTGGTTTGGAACGCTTTCCAAGCGCGCGAAACGACACTTTTGTTGATTCCGAACTGTGCAGCTACACTGGTGACAGTACGCCCCTCCTCCAGCTTTCCGATCATTCTTCCACGTGTGAAGTCGTCCAGGTGATTTCTTCTAGCCATATTTCACGAACTGACTCACTGGCACTTGCAGCGAATATGTTGAATTGCGTCTCCGTCCTTCATTTTATTCTACTGTTGAGCAGTGCGCGCCGACATCACGCGTTTTGCGTACGCTCACATCGCTTCTGACGTTTTTTTCCTGATATTTGCATACGCATGACGTTTCTACTGACTTATTTGTTCACTGTACTGATCTCCAGACCTCCTTTTCTGCAATTTCATGGCTATCTGCTAAATTTTTACATTGTTGCTTAAGTTTTGCACACCAGTGTAGTTTTAGATTAATGGTTTCTAATAATAACAATGCTATTAAAAATCAAATTTCTAAAGATATTAGTAACTTCATTACAAAATTAGCTATTAAATACAGTCTTCCTATTGTAGCTTTTAATGAATTTAAATGCAAAGTATATTAAATGATCTATTGAACATTAACTATAAAACTGAGAGATAATGATATAACTTACAATAATATTAAGAACCAAATTGCAGAGCTACAAAAGAACTTTATCATTGTTTATATTGATAAAGTACCGGGTAGTTATGCAATTATTTGCAAATGGCTTTATACTAATATGCTAAAAATTTTCATGATAATTCTGCTTTTGTAAAATCTAATTCAAGCAATAGATAACTTTTTTATCGAATCTCTGCTTTTTATAAAAAAATAGATTTACGTATTTTGGGTATTAAATTCCCTCATATTTTCCTAACTCTTAAATTTCATAAAATTCCTGTTAAGTTTAGAACTATTACGAATGGTTTTAAAACTTATACTACACTTACGGGCAAAAAGCTGCAAAATATTATTCAATCTACATTAGACAAAATTGATAATTCTATTATTGTTAAGAACAGTATGGACATTATTAAGTATATGCAAGATAAAAAAAAATTATTTCTTTGTATACCTATGATTTTGAAGATTTATTTAACTCCATAGATATAGAAGACATGTTTAAGATTCTTAAAATAGCATATAGCAAATATTTTTTAAATAGGATTATAAAATATGATAAATATATTTCTATTACTGAATTAGTATTAAAAGAAACTTATACTTTCCATAATAACGCTTATTATCAGCAAATTAAAGGTTTACCACAAGGGGGACCAGCTAGCAACTGCCTAGCAAATATTTACTTGCATTTTTATGAAAATGAAAGAATTAGTTATGTATCTTGTTAATTGTTTAGATACATAGATGACTTAATTATATTTAGTAGTATAGTAGACTTTGTTCCTAACCTTAATTATTATCCCCACTATTTAAAATTAGTAAAAACTAATTATAACAATGAGTCAGCTAACTTTTGGATCTTCAATAAAGGTTAAGAATAATTTGCTATTAAGTAATATTTATGATAAAGAGACTCATTTGATTCTAACATTATAAAAATGCCTTTTTGGGGTAGTAACCTTCACCTATCAATATTTAGAAATATTATCTTAAATTTTATAAAAAGAAACAATGATTTAGTTACTGATAACATTTTAAAACAAAGTAATTATGTGAAATTTTTGCAATAATTGTTTAGAATACAATTATCCAAGTAAATATATTTATAAATATATTTCTATTTCTAATTAAATCCATTTTTATCTTAGTTCAATATTCTATTTAGAATTCCTTCTATTTAGTTTATTTTAAAAAAAAATTAAGCGCTTATTTTATATGCAGTATATCAATTAGTATATAATCATCCAAGTATATTTACTTTGTAATATATTTCTATTTGATATTATCTATTATTAACTTTGTTCATTATTTTATTTAAATCTTCCTTTATTTAGTTTATTTTTAAAAAAATCCTAGTGGTTTGTTTAATTGCAAAATAACTATTCAAGTGGCGCCACGGTTTTTTCCTTCTCGTATAGTCAATTCAATCTTTTACGTCATTTCGCGTGGGGATCTTATTGTAGAAGGTTGAACTTTCGATTTCCAGTATTTAATTTACATGTAAGTTTTTTTTCCTAATTTTTTCCATATAATTTTTTTTTCTCTCCTTGAGACATTCATTAATGTTCTCTTTTCTTAACATCATTTTTATATATTATCAGGTTTTTCTTCCACGTGTTGTATTAGACTTAACGTTTCAACTTAATGTTTTTTCCCTATTATGTCGAAAGTTTCTGCTGTACGTGGAAGGTTGGATCCATAAAGCATTGCTAACCCTAATTCGCTAGCCTAATTCAGCGACAACTTTAGAAATCATAATAGGTCTCCAGTTTAGTCCAAAGACTTTTTTATATCTACTTTTATTGTGTCTGGTGAATTCCAATTTTTTCCTTCTTTAGCACTGTAGGTTCTAGTACTTCTTCCCTTTTATTTTATTTTACTATATATGTATATGTATATATATATATAATCTTGTGCAAATTTTCAATTGTTAATAAAATACGTTCTATTCATCCATTCAAGTTCAAATGCATTTTCTTAAACTTGTAGTGGATGACACTTGATGTTAATATAGTTTTTTCAAATATTAATTCATTCACTAAATTAAAAAAATGAATAATTAGTAACAAGCAAAAATAATAGCTCAACATCATATATAGAAAGGAAAATAGTTCGCTGTGTCACTGTAACGCAAAGGATAGCGCATTGGACTTCTCATACAAAGGTTGTGGTTTCGATTACCACGTGGGATGGCCTAATTTCTGGGAATGTGATTTCTTTTTACTGTGCTAGTTTATTGGAATAATTTAAATGTAATGAATGAATTAATAGTAACAAACAAGAAAAAAATTTATCCAACACCCTATATAGAGAGGAAAATGGAAAATAGCAAGGAAAATCGCTTTCTATTTTGCCACTTAATATTATGATTCTATCATGTATATACATATTTATATTAATTGTAATTTTTTAATAAAAAGTAACTAAAATATGAAATTGTTCTTTGTTGACCTAATTAGGAATTGACTTTAAATTTTTTTTTATATTACTTGTATTTGCTTATATTACTGGGCTTTAATGAAATAAGATTTAAGAATATAATTAAAATTAATCCTAGTAGTATCCATAATATCCAAAAGAAATATATTAACGGTTTTTACAAGTAATAACTTTAAAAAAATCTAAAATCAGTTCACAAAATTTAATCATTAACACAGTGCTTATCAATCTTTCAATACTTGTGACCAAATTTTCTATCATTATTTTCATCGCCCCCAGATACTATCAGTGTATTGACTGCAAAAAAAATGTACTTTGACGGTAAAGCTACTATATATATACGACTTTAATTATAAATCATACAAATTATCAAGATAAGTATTAAATTTTGTATATGACACAAGCCCATGAAAGGTACTAGTAATTATTAAACTTGTTTTTAATTTAGTATTGATATTTTAATTATCAAAATCATTGTATAGTACTGATACATTTAAAAGTATATTATACCAGTGTAAATGTATATTTAATTTTTATTATGTCAGAATGTATTTTGTTTTGCTTCCTTTCAGTAAATTAATATTTATTTTAAATATTTTATTTTCGACTTTTCAATTTGCTCGCACCCCTCCCCCCATATGGATATTACGCCCCCTTTGGGGCGCGCCCCACAGTTTGAAAAATGCTGCGTTAACATCAAAAATTATAACAATATTCAAACTTCCTTCTAAAGATGGTAGAAGAGGGGTCCTGTTCACAGTGTCGAGTTCAAAATTGTGGATGTTTGGTTAGGAGTCATGTACCGTCCTAGTCACTAGACCATCGTCCAAAATTAAGATCTCCGTTTGTGTTACTTTACAACGGGACTTAAATTAAAATCAAAATTAAATCCCTATCAAAAATTAAAACAATACAGATCACAGAGTAACATTTAAGAAATAATTTTTCGTAAATACTCTGCAAAAAAAAAAAAAAGTTATATTTAAAAAACATAAAAACAATTCATAAAATGTGAATAATTTGTTATGAAAGGGAAAGTGCATAGAAAAACTGAAATGAATAAACTACAAGTATGATATATATAATGAGATTTAAGTGTTCAGGACACACAAAATATGTAAACAGAATAGTATAATATTGGAAGCAAAATCCAACAAATATTCAAAACTATCTGTTTCGTCTTTTGATTTAATTACTTTTCCTCTGACCGTGACATATTTTTTTTTCCATCTTGAATTTTAAATCCAGCAAAAGCAATAAGTTCGGTTGTCATAGTCATTTACATATTCCTATCTTTTAAATATGGGAAACCTTTTCTATGCGGGAGAATTCTTTATTTTTCACGCAAAGATAACTCCTTTGTGTTATCGTTTCTTATTTGCACGAAACGCAGCTTCAAATCTGAACAGACTTCGATAGCCAAAAGAAGACTCAGGAATTTCGAAGGGAGGAAAGAAAAAAATAATAAATGGCTGTTAAAAGGATTATTCAAAGAACCCATAGTTCACTTTCAGTCCAAAGATAAGTGAGGCTTCAGAGCGTCACGAAAAGCAATTTTCGTTTCCCACATTTTTTTCACCGGCTGCCGTTACCAGCACAAGTCACAATACTTGGCAATTTCAGACAAGAATAGTCTGATATCTTTTATTCTTTACCGCAGACGCGATATAAGTCGAAAATTATAGTTCACTTTTAATGGTAGCTTCTACATTTCTTGCTGTTTTATACGAATCTTATTTATATGTTTTTTGTGATTGAATGTGTGTCATTCACTGCGGGAAATGTACTATTTTTTTTTGTACGGATTTGAATAAAAGAACTTAAAAGCCTTTTTCATGGAACAAACCCACACAATTCGATTTTTCTTTCTTCCTTCGTACTGAAAATTCCATCATTAAAAAGTAATGTAGTAGATCTTTGAAAACATTCTTATTTAACGCAAAAAAAATTGTGCACTCTTAAGTTTTCTGAAAATCTCGAAATATATATATATATATATATTGATAGGTTTAGTTGCTTTAAAATAATATATATCAAATTAAGAAATAAATTACTTACTTTTGATCTTGAAAATAACAGCATTTTAAATCACATAATCTGTTGAGTTAATTCAGCGTAGAATTATTATGATTTTTATTTGGGGAATTGAATAAATTTCTAACTGAATAATTTGGATGCTGTAAATGTTATAACATTCGTATTGTATTTAGTACAACTATTGTTTTCAGAAAATTACCAAATATTCAGATTCTTCAAATTTACTATAGAACATAATTCTATTTTGCAATCAAAAAATTTTAAACTTATTATGTGATGAAATAAACGATTCAATTGCTTTTAACCCCTTGTTCAAGAAAATCATTATTCTTAATTATACACAGTTCCCTTAACCATTTAATTAGTTTAGTTGAATTTGCTTAACCTTTTGGCAGGAAATACACTGCTGGTCACCGTAAATGCAACACCCTGAAAAAAGCATGCAAATAACATTAAATTTACAACATGCATTAGCGGAGGTGAGATATGCAAATGATTAGAATTTCAGCGCAAACACACATCACGCGCGTCTGTGACGCCACCTCAAATCGCTATTTAAGGCCTGGAGATTTTGACGATTTCAAGTTCGGCAATTGTATTTTTCTTGTGGTTTTTCAATAAACGATCAGTTATGTCTCGTAGTAAACAGCGATCAGCTTTTGATCAAGCATTCGAGTTCGACACAGGAAGGATAGTGGCCTACCGAGATTGTGGATTATCTTTCAGGGAAATCGGTAGTTGTTTTGGTCGAATCCAAACAACTGTAATGCGGATATGGACCGTTGGATACAAGAGGGTACGACGGACCGACGTGGTCGATCGCACCCACTCAGTGCACTACTTCACGTGAGGACAGGCAAACTGTGCGCATGGCAGTGACGGATCGCTCAGTCACATCACGAGCCATAGCACAGCACATTGAGTTTGTAACGCATCATTCAGCGTCTGCGCGTACCATTCGACACCGTTTACAGCAGAGTGGTCTGTCCGCAAGACGTCCATTGCTTGGTCTACCCTTCGCGCAGAACCACAGACGTCTCCGCCACCAATAGTGCGATGAAAAAAGGATGTGAGTGGCAGAATGGAATGAAGTTGTCTTTACTGACGAGTCACGCATCTGTCTGTAACACCACGATGGTCGGATTCGAGTCTGGAGACACCGTGGAGAGGATGCTGAACAGCTGCGTTATGCACCGCCACACTGGTCCTGCACCCGGTATTATGGTATGGCGCGGTATTGGATTTCACTCTCGCACTCCTCTAGTACGCATTGCTGGTACTTTAAACAGCCAGCGCTACATCTCCGAGGTGTTGGAGCCAGTTGTCCTTCCTTACCTTCAGGGCTTGGCCACAGCTATATTTCAACAGGATAATGCACGACCACACGTGGCACTTATTGTCCAAAGGTTCTTCGTCAATCATCAGATTGAATTGCTTCCCTGGCCGGCTCGCTCTCCGGATCTTTCGCCGATAGAAAACATGTGGTCCATGGTTGTTGTTTACATGAGTGTTCTTTTTATAGATCTCTGAGACTAATATCGTCTTGGTGTCGGAGAAAGAAAAGATGGGGGAACATCAAAGCCGTTTTCAGAATCGACTCGTATCCGTTCTCCCTCACGTATGAGAGAATAAAACTGGCCTTTTTTGGAAGATACATTGTCCCATCTGGACATCCTGTCACCCTGTTCATCAAACTTGACGAGTATTCGACTAATGAGCCGACGTCACACCTTCATGGAGTTGGTATGTCGAGATTCAGTCAAAACACTTATATTCACACATGGAGAGAACCAAGGACCCGGTAACATCTCTGCAACATAATGGAAGTGAACCACTACAGAGATGTTAAGCGAACCGAGCTCGGGTCGGAAGATAGCAATAAGGTGTGTTGATGCTAGTTTGAGTGATAAGAATTGTATTTTGAATGGAACTGGGCATAGAGCAAAAGGAACCAAATGAAGGTAGCCGTGCTTTAGCCTTTCTTCATATACGCTTGTTAAGTATATTGTTACGAATTTTGTGTAAAATAGTCAATAATTAGTATTTGGATGTGTAATGCCTTTATATATATATATCTTACTCTAAATTAGATTTAATTTAGGTTAAAATTGTAATATTCGCAAACAAACGCCGTGGTAATTCAATGGGAATTTGGCGAAATCTTGGCGATAGAGCCAAGTTGACATTATCTTTGGCGACCATTTTGGTGACTTGGTGATCATGTTGACGACCCTTTTTGGCGAGTTCGGAACCCTGTGGATTCTTCTAGAAATTAGTAGAGAAATCCACTAATTTCAAGATCTAAGACACAAGCGGGTCTTTCTCGAATTATCCGCGAGGAATATATAAATACAGAAAGAACTCACCAAAAGTCTTGTTAGCCTGGTTTTGACTAGTGATCAGTTAGTATTGCTCTGATTGTTGAAGCGAGTAGTGATTACTTCGGCTGTTGAAAGAGCGATTGCTTGTGAATAATCTTTTATATACGTGTATTTTAGACACCGATAATTGAGTCTTAGTACTGTTGAAGGTATAAAGACCTGAGATTTATTCTGTGAATATTGCTACTGAATTCTGTATTTCAAGGATTGGATTTTCGACAATAAATTCTCATCGCTCTTAAAGAATTGTCTTGTTCTTTGCGACTGATTGGCATAAATATTGGATCTACGTAACAATATTTAATATTCGCTGTTGTGGATTAGAGTTAGCTTGCTCTTGCTTCTTATTATAATTGGAATAATTGGAACTAAAGTTGGCGAGTTATAGATACTTCTTTTCTCGCGGTAGCCTAGTGGTGAAAGTAATGAAAGACACAACAAAAACATAATGATTCAAACTGTCCATTTTTAAAATTAAATAAGCCAAAGGAGAAATTGAAGTTTTTTATAAATTTATTTTTGATGAAGAGGTGAGGCCGCGGTAGCCTAGTGGATAAGGTCACAGATTCGTGGCCGCAGTGTCATGAGTTCGAGCCTGATGCCACCTCAAGAACCGCCATGTAGAGGGGGCTGATGCTAGTTAAATATATGTCGAGGGTCAAACGTCCTCTCCCGTTGGTGTGGTGTGGAAGTTAGGACAGGTGATGCCAGCTCAGGTATTCTCTCTGTCACTTGACCATGGTTCAGAATTACGAGGTTCTTGAGTAGCTGAATAGTGCGACCTTAATATTCACTCACTCAATTTCCCTCAGATACGCTAAGGCGAACGGGGGTTCACTACATTTTTCTTTCAAGAGATCACGAGAGAGTAACTTTTTTAACACCCTTTTAAAAGTTTCACTGTGTGTGTGTGTGTGTAACGGAATCTGTGAACTCAATTTTTATTCACTTTAAAAGGTTAGATTAATTCAAAGTTTTGCTCACTTGTCCAGGACCACAATGACAATAAAATAATATAATAATTTTGTTCCATTGTTCTTATCAGGATCATCAGGATTAACGATTTCCCATTTTCAGATCCCATCTCGCATTTGGCGACTAATTTCAAATTCCATTTCCAGATTTGGCGACTAAAAGAGATTAAGTTACAACTTAGTTCGAGTAACTGTAAAAGGGTGTTTTTTAGTTTTTTATAAAAATATAATTTATTATTTTATAATCTCTTTAGTAATACTTCTAGGTATTTTCTTATGAAATTTCTCTCCAATTGTAGTACAGTAGTTTTTAAAAAATCAGTGAAAAAATATTTGCAGTAAGTAGTCCTTTGGTAAATATACCTTTTGAAAACGACTTCTTTATACCTCAACAATTTATTAACTTTCAAAATTTGAAGACAGGTGATTTTGGAAATAAAAAAAAGATAATTTAAAAAACTTTAAAAAAACACGCTTTTATATTATGGTAAGAAATAGCTGACGCATCCTCCCCTTTTCCCCATAAAGAACACTTTTTTTTGTTTGTTGTATTTGTATTAACCATGACCTTTTTTTCTTTAGGGTTGTAGCTCAATCTTTTCGTCGCCAAATCTGGAAATTGGATCTGGAATCAGTCGCCAAATCTGAATATGAGAAATCGTTAATCCTGATGATCCTAGTCCGGGCAATGTAATAAATTATTAAATTATTGTATTGTCATCAGTCCTAGACAAGTGTGTAAAAGTTCGAATTCATCTGACCTTTTAAAGCGGGTAAAAATCGAGCTCAAAGATTCCGTTAAAAACAGGTTAAGTTAATAAAAGCGTGCTATAAAAAAGAAATTCTCCTTTCTGAAAGAATCAATGCTTCTAAATAAAGCTTATAGTAGTTTCTATGCTACAACTTGTATAGTTAATTACATGTATCTTCTAGGAATCGCGCGCGCGTATTCCATTGCGTGATTCATTTTATATATTTTGTTTTCTAAAACTTACATAAATAAGGATCTAGTTTAATACCTTTTCCATTAACCCCAATTAGCAATAGTTTTAAAAAACTAGAAAGCCACAAAGTGTCTTCGGGTTATGTATTACATATATTTGTATAACGTAAATTGGGGAGGAGAGAAGACAAAATGCGTTCGACATTCTTGCAAAGCTTCGGGCAATGGATTCCATCTGTTCTTAAAATCAAAATGGTAAACAAGCAACTGTTAGCCATTGTTCTACAATTAAAATGGCGCCAGTTTACGGAGAACTTGGCATTCTCTGCATAAATTAAAGGTCCCCCAAGCTATGCCATCTGTGGGTCATTGTAACTTAACAGCGTATCTCATCTCCATTGTTGTTTTTAATGCGAAGAAAGGGGGCGAAGGGGAATCCAAGTGAGTCCCGTATTAAAAGAACGGTGACAAATCACCAAGATGGGTCTGACCTTGGCACGAAGGAACAATGGTCGAGATACATATATATATTTTTTTCACTTTCGAACCCGTCTTCTGATAAAGTTTTTCATTTTTAATTCTCACGGAATGCGCTGCATGAGAGCGCCTATTGTACTAGGTAATTAAAGCGTGTTGATTGCGGTGTTCGTGGAGAACAAAATCAAGGTAGAAATTCTTACCACGGACCGTAATTCCTGTTTCCATTTTCTTTTAGCTTTTTTTTTACTTTTAATTTTATCTAAAAAAAAAGGGCATGCAGTTAATAACTAATTACTGCTACTGTTATTGTAGAAAACCGAAGAAGTCATTAGCGTAGAAGGAAAAAAAATTTTGAAATAACTTTGATATTAAAATTAAAAAAACAGACAGAGCGGCGGCGGTGAAACTGTTTTTAGAGCTCTAAAATGTTGATGAAATTCAAGTATTGAGATATGGCAATAGAGCACAAAAACATCACATTAAAAATTCGAAGTGTCCTTAGATTGAAATAGAATGCATGAGATGACGCATCGCGCCTCCCTTATTCCTCAATCATCATGAGCCCTCAAAATTACTTTTATTTTTTGGTAGTGATCAAACAGCTTCTGGCCAAAGGGCATTTTATTTCAAATTCTATGTTCATTTTTTTCCAGAATATCGATTTAAATAATTTTTTATTGTAATAATATTAAAACAATTTTATACGTGTATCCTAATCTAAGCGACACTAAATATTAAAAAAATATTCGTTTGTACACTTTTGCAAAATCACACGTTTCCAAACGTAGTCGGATAACTTAACAATTTAAAAATTTAGTGGCACATTAGGAATAAAATAAGTTAAAAATTTTTTACTTATCTGTAATACACTATGTAATATAGTTTATGATAATAATTTTCGTTTTTAAATGAAATAATATGTACGACAAAGACAACAGAATGTTTATTGAGTAATTAATTACAAATTAATTATAAACCAAATGATTAGGTTACGGATTTTATTTTTTACGCATTGTAGAATTAATAATTTTTAAAAAAATTACGGTACATTTCAAGAATAAGGTGGTACACAAAAGTGCCGAGGCAGAGTAATTGAGAGTCACTGGTCTCGCCAGATCAGTCTGGAAGCTACGGTGGGCTGCGGCAGCCCAGTGGTCAAGGTATCGGATCATGGCAGGCATGTCATGAATTCGAGCCCAGTACCACTAAAGACCCACCATGTAGGGCAGCGATGCACGTTAAATCTGTCGAGAGTTCAAACGTCCTCCCGTTGGTGTGGTAGTTAGGAAGGGGAGTGCCAGCTCAGATGTCGCCCTCGTCACTTGATCATGGCTCAAAATGACGTGGTCCTTCGCCAAAGGCCATCGTGTAGCTTAACAGCGCGACGTTAATATTCACTCACTGGGAGCTACGATCACATTTGATTTGCAGCAGAGCAAAGCAATAGTGATAACTTCTTGAAAAAGTACCTTACTTACTTACCTTACCAACCATCCTCCTTTTATAGGTTCTGTCCTTCCTCGAAAAGTGTCCTCCTACTTGTCCTCCTTTTCAATATTTTAAAACTTATCAGTTGTCACCCAGCCAGTATGGTGGCTATGACCCTCAGATTGTAACCGAGTGGGTTCGGGTTCGAAGCTCGAGTAAGACATGGTTGTATCTTCTTCGGGAAAGAAGTCGGTCTTTCGCCTGTAATGGATTCCAGCCTCGAAAGGAAAAGCAGAGCACCCCTTCTTGTTATAGGTTGGGATCATCATCTGTAATAAATGTGTATATTCTTCTGTTGTATTGTAGTATGCTTTCTGTTCTTCTTCACTTGTATTTCATATGTTCCTAGGATAAAAAACCCACCTCAACAACAAAAAACTGATCTGTTAATCTCTATTCAGAAATGAGCTAAACATGTTTCCAATATATCGAAGAATGATCTGAAACTAATATCACAGGAAATAACAGTTTTCAATGGTGTTTTTTGACTTCATCGCAAGTAAATTGGGCAGATATAGAAAACTGTGTTGAGTTTTTATCGAAAGAAATGCCCGATATTAAAATCGATGTCAGTTGTCTGTTTGAATAAGTTAGAAGACTGAATGTGTATATTTAAATTCTAATAAATTGGAACAATTGGTAAATCAGAATGCTGAAATTGAGAAAAGATGGGTGGAAAAACTTAACCATTTCAAAAATGAACACCTTCCATATGATAATTTAGTTGTTGAATTTACGAACCTGGAACTAATGCAGCAGTTGAAAGATTTTTTTAATTGGTAATGATTTTTGGACAAGTGTCAAATCAAGATTGATACTTTAGCTGTAGCACTTACTGTAAAGCTCAATATAAAGGATATTTTTTGCTCAGAATTTCCGAGACGGATAAGAAAATGATATATATTGACAAAAAAATATTCAATGGGAAAATACTCGTTTAAGTAAATAATTAAAAGGAATGCAAGCGTAATCAGCGTATTTTTATTTGAATTAATAAAATGTTTCATATATTTACGTTGTACTTTTTTTTTTATTTTCGCGCGCGTCCTCCTTTTAATTGTAAAAAACTGGTCACCTTAATGAAAGGGAAATTAAAAAAAGAATCTCTGCAAGCATCTATTCTAAAGATTCAATTATTTCAAATTAGTTATTCAAAACTAAATAACTCGAAGCTCCTCATGCCTACTAGAAAAACATATCTTCGTTAAGTCATAACGAAATGCATGAATATTTTTAAATTGTGAAATTGCTGTTTAAAAAGATAAAAAGAAGTCTAATAATGCTTAGGACTTACACAGCATTAGCACCAAATCAGGTCAGAAGTAAATTTATTTTTATCATCTCGATGAATAATAATTAAGGAATTCCAAATAGAGAGAAGGAAATGTCACTTTCTTTTCTTTCACCGAGAGGCATTACAATCCATTTCTTTTTCACTTTCGAATGCCTAAGATTTTAATCACCATGCGCAGTCTTTAACCCTAAACAAGAAAATATTTTTTTTCTTATAAACAGATTGCCAAAGGGCATAGCCAAGCTATAAAACGGGCTTGTAAATTACTTTTACACTTGATTGGTTACGGCAATGGAAAAAAATATTTAATTTCTATTGTATCAGATATAGGATATGTGCTATAGAATTGCTTGATGAGAAAATTGTATGTTTTAAATACAAATGTCAGATCTGATTTCCATGTACCGTAAAAACGCTTAAGACGAAATCATACAACGGTCCCGACTAACAACTATGCCTTTTCGTGGATTTTTTTTCTCTTAATAGAAAACGAAAAAAATCGCTTAACACGAAAAACTTTCCTCTTCAGAATGAACAAAATACAGAAAACATCAGCTGGATTGGACTGTTTTAATGCGTTATCGGAAGAATTCATTGCAATGGTTGATGATAATGTGCGTACAGCCCCAATTATGGCAGACTAAGACGTTCTGGAGATTGTTGAAAGCTCAAAAAAAATATCATTGATACAGGTTACGACGATGAGAATGAAATGAATGATGTTGCTCGTGTTCCCACATCATCTGAAAGGAGGAACGTCATGAAAAGTATTCGCAGTTATTTAGACGCACATTCCAATAGTAAAATGAATAACAAAGTGCACGATATTGAACAATTAGTTGACAATTTGAGACAAAAAAATGCAAAGAAAAATATCTGTTGTTTTTCAAAAAATTTGAAAATTTTGTATGAAATTTCCTTAAGGCTGTCTTCGGCAAATGTTCGAATACTGAACCAAACTAGGAACATATTTTCAGACAGAAATGTTTCAATTTTCGTGAAAATTTGCAACATTCTAGTTCTTACATTTGTTTATAATATAGTGCTTTTAAAATTTCAAAATATTCCATATATAATTTTTTTTAACTTGTAAAGTGATAGCTTCATTTAGCATTACGGTATAGGAGAAAAACGCGAGACACATTGTATACCAGAAAAAAATCTGTTAACTCCGATAAAAATTAGTGTTATGATAAAATAACTGGATTATCTACAGGATAGCGAAGCCAGAATATAATACTAATGTTGTAATTCTTTTAAATATGAAAAAGTATTTCGAATTGGGTCCTATCTTTTAACATTAACCGAAGGCAACCTTCAGTTCTTGCAAACGTTTTTGTTTCATTGATTTTTATTAAAACATGTATTATTCATATACATGATGTATGTAAATAAAATCAACTCTAATAAACTTAATTTTGTTGATATATATATATATTCTTTAACATGAAAAAATATTTCAGTCATTTCAGTTTGGTTTTAAGCAGATTTTCTCTGTACTTCAATCCCCCACCCCCTTTTCACAGGGTTTCAAAATGTACTGTTGTATTTGTAGGAATTATAAACGCCGTTCCGTTGACTCACATTGGTGTCGCGTTGGAGTTATGAAAAAAGGATCCCAGCTCAGTTATCAGCCACGGAAGTGAGTCAATTAAAACGTCTATCACTAATTGCTCTCGCATTGCTTTTAGTGAGTGAATGTTTATTGTCACAAAGACAGCAACACGAGGACGATGTACTTCTAATTTTAATCCCAGTCAAATGACGAGGGTGACACCTGAGCTGGCACCCTTTTACAAACTGATACACAACGTATACGTGAGGACTTTAAGTCCCGACAAATTTAACGAGCATCAACCAATATACACGGCGGGTCTTCGGTAATTTTAGGGTACGAACGCATGATACGCCAGCCACGACTTTGTGTTTATAACCAATAGGCTACCACACTCCCAGCAATGCTTTGAAATCACCAACTATTAATAATTCCAGATGGGGAGGAGGGACGAAAGCGAGTAAACGTGAAAAATGGGAGGTTAAAAACACAATTAAAACAATTTCTTAAATAATACAAATGCCTTAATTATTCTAACAAAAGGCCATCTGTGTAAGGATGGTAGCTTTTGACAGAAAAGCATTGAAAGCACCCAAAAAAAGTTTGTTTTGTTAAAAATAACTCTGAAAAGAAATGAAGGCATCCCTCAAAACGTTTATCAATTTTCTTTTTCGAAGCATTTGTTGAATGAGAAGTTTCTAGAAAGTTCCGTTTTCGCAGTGTGGAAGAAGGGAAACATTAATGTGTTCCATCCACAAGAAATATGTCTTGAAAGCACGATTCATTGATTAGTATTTATTTCCGAGACCTTCCATCGAGTGGAAGGGACCAGCTAAGCTCCCATTGTTTTAGCAAAAACTCCCATTGATGCTCGAATGGCGACTTCTTTGTGTCTTGCGTGAGTGGGAAGACAATGGGGAGCATTCCATTCTTGTTAAATCGCCCATCGTGGTGGACTCCAGTCATTGCGGTTGCATCTGGGTAGGCCTGCCCCTCATGCCACTTCTTTCGCCGAACTGCGCACAATGGACTCTCGTAAAACTCTTTCCAAGACACGAGGAATTTTCATAACGTTCCTATTACTTCTCAAATGGACCCGAGAGGAGTGGAAGGTTAATAGGGAATAATAGGTTCTGTTCCTAGACACAAGGTGCAAAGGGCGCATTTTGGTATGAATACTATTTAATTTGATTCAGTAGGAAAAAATGAGATTTAAAAGTTAAGTCAGCGTTTCTCAAACTGTGGGGTACACCCCCTCCCCACAGTGTGTGAGTGATAAGAGGTGTAGGATAACTCTTCGAGGGGGCGCGAGCATATTGAAAAGTAGAAAACAAAAGATTAAGAAATTATTAGTTTACTGAAAGTAAACAAACAAAATACATTTTAAAATAAAAAAAATACGCATTTAAACTATTATAATACACTTATAAGTGTATCAGTCCTGCACACAATGCCTTTTATAATTAATTTAACAATACTAAGTTAAGAATAAATTTAATACTTACCAGTAACCCCATGGGTCCAGTCACATATAAAATTAAATAAAAAAATTAACACTTATCTTGATAATTTGTATGGTTTATAATTAATCCCTTCACACACACACTCATGATTAGAAGCCATGCGATTCGCTCCGCAGTGCCACCGTTTTCCAAGTAGGTGCGCGTATGTGAAGTATTGGGGAAGGTAGAAAAAGAATATAAACATAAGTAAAACCTTCTGAAATAGGTAAATCCTTCACAAGTACTGTCAAGGTCCTTTTATTGTATTCCAGAGCCCTAGGAATAATTTTATTAATAGCAGTACACAGAAAAAGATCGCTTTTGAAAGACGCATTTTTTACGCCCCAAGTAACGTTTTTTGGGAGACTTTTTTTACCACCAGTAAAATTTTAAGAATTTAAAAAGTCGTTTTGGGGGGGTTTAAACGTAAAAAGGCCCAGTATTATTGAATTCAAAACTTTTTTATTGATGGAGGGGACGGATGAAAATTGTGATTGAAATTGGGCCCAAGTTTTGGGAAAGATGAGAATCTGAATTAAGTAATTGAAAAAAGAAAATTTTTTTAAAGGGGAACACAGTATGATTAAATTTGGCCCAAAAAATCGGTCGAAAAATCAACTATAACTTTTTACCCTTTGAATTATATATATAAAATTTTTTCAAACCTCAAAAAATTTTAAAAAAGCTGAAATTTAAAAAACTCAGAACTTACTTTTTACGTAAAACTTTTTTTTATTCACATCCCTAAAGGCCCAAATCAAAACTTTAAAATTTTTTTCTTGGGGGGATAAAATAACCAGTTTGTCTTCATTTAAAAAGCGGGCTTTTTTTTCTATTGTGCCTAATGCTTTTAAATTTTTTTTTTACCAGTGCCATTTGTACACGAACAAAAATTGGTATACATTTTTGAATCAAAGCAATACTTATTTTCTTTTTTAAAAAAATTGAACCTTTGGGAAATTTTTATAAATTTTTGGGAATTTTCAATAAGCTTTCAAAATATAGTATTGTACAAAAATTTCCCCTAATCATGTTATCGCAAAACACATACCAACTTTTGTTAAACATATCTTTACGTACTTGTAAATCATATTTCATGCGTGTACGTAAATTTTTGTAGGAGTAGCATTTTAAAATCACTTTACAAAGTTTAAGTTTTTTCCTTAAAAAATTACATGGCTAGCTTTTCATGAAATTTTAAGCACAAAATCTGTTTTAAATAGTGTACACACATAGGAAGCAACAAAAGTTTTTTAAAAATTCATAAATTAAAAATTTTTGCAAAAATCGTACCATGTCTCCTTAAAAAAAAAAAAAATACACATTTCTGTCCGTAGAACGTAAAATCGAGCCAATAGCTCTTAAGAAATGAGTGCTTGATTGAGGATTTCTTACATGCTTGCTGCCTTCGTAGGCCATGTGGTCAGGTCGTGGTCGATGTTAGGTAGGCCGCGTTCGACTCCTAGTGCTACTATGAACATCAGATACAACGCTATAAAAGTGCAAACTTTTCGCAAATTTAGAATTTTAGAAAAAAGTGAGGGGAGGTACTCAGCTTAAATTTGCTACAGAAAACTTTTTTAGGGGTGAGCGAGTGAGTGAATATTAACGTCACACTGTTCAGCTGCACAAGGGCTTTTGGCGACGGATCTCGTCATTTTAAACCATGGTCAAATGACGAGGACGACACCTGAGCTGGCACCCCACCATCGGGAGGACGTTTGAGCTCTCGACAGATTTAATGTGCATCATTCCCCTACACGGTGGTTCTTTAGTGGTACTGGGCGTGAACTCGTGACATGCCCCCCACGATTTCATACCTTGACCACTAGGCTACCGCGGCCACAAACATTTTCAGGAACAACTATACAAGCACTATGTTGTGGTCATGGTAGCCCACGGCTCAGGAACCCGAATTCGTGGCAGACATTATCGAGTCACGGGTACGTGTCCCTAGAGCTACGGAAAACCTGCCTTGTGTAGAGAGGCTGTGAGTCACGTTAAATCTGTCAAGGATAAAAGTCCTCACGTTGTTGGCATTGGAAAGGTTGGGGAGTGGTTCAGTTCTTGCTTGTCTCTTGACTGAAATTCAGAATTACAAGTGAAACAGAATTTCATTGTACCTTCTAAGTGCGAGGTTAATAAATATTCAGTCAACCCAAAGTTAGCTGAAATGAATTGCATTGAAAATGCTTAGTACAAACTATTAATCTCTTTTTAGGATTCTATGCAATGTGATCGAAAAATCAGACTGTAGTGTTTTTCCAATCACAGTCGTAATAGTTTGATTGGAAGAACACTATATCTATAATTAGAGTCAAAGTTCGTACTTCGAAAGACGGTCACTGGTTGACAGTACATTAACATAGCATTTGAAAGTCAGGCGAGCACTGTCCGTTATGGATTTGATTGATTGAATATTAACGTCGCACTGTTCAGCTACACGAGGGCTTTTGGCGACGGACCACGTAATTTTGAACCATGGTCAAGTGACGTGGACGACACCTGAGCTGGCACCCACCCCCTCTCCTAACTACCACACCACACCAACGGGAGGACGTTTCAGATCTCGACAGATTTAACGTGCATCGCTGCCCTACACGGCGGGTCTTCAGTGGTACCGGGCTCGAACTCGTGACAAGGCAAGCCACGGTCCGATACCTATAACCCCTCGGCTACCACGGCCACTGTCCGTTATGGAAATTCTAAGCCATCCATCATGACATCTTGGAACCAGTTTGATATCACGCGGCTCACGTCTTGTTGTTTATGTTCGCCAAGATGGGCGATAACATTACGATACGGTTACCTTGATGTTTCTGGAGTTTTTGGAATATTGCAAGTTTCCAGTACTTTTTAATTGATATTCATTGTTAATGTTAATATATATTATGTAATTATTTTATTAATATAAAAATATGCAATTATTATAAATAACGAATATTATATGATTATTACATATTAACTATATTTAATTATAAAATTATTACGTATGTTATTTATATATAATTATCCTGATGTTTTTTATAATTATTATTTTGTTATTCATTTATAATTTTTATTATGTAATGTATTTATAATTATTACGTTACATAAGTATTTTTATGAATAATTTTTATATATTACGATGAGATTTTATTCTTTATCATTACTGTTAAATTATTTTATATTATTATTTATAATATATATTATTAAATCATATTATATGAATATAATATATAATTACTATTAAATTATATTATAAGATTATTATTATATACTATACATAATATTATTAGTACAGGTAACTTTTTATTGTATTATGTTGTTATTCATTATTTATTTATTGATCTTGGTTATTCTCAATCTCTTCCTATATTCTTGTTTTTTGAAATTAAATTAATTTTAATTTGAAAAAAACATTTTTTTAAAATTAGCTTCCTGACGATTTGATACCAATAGGCGCCATCTTGGAATCCATTCCAGCGACAACAAGCGCTGCTTGGCGTCATGCCCCGCGATATCAAACTAGAGCCATCTTAACTTGCACTCCCACTCCCCCAGCTAACTAGCCCAGAAACTACCCTAGGGTGTCGGCCAACCAAGTGCAAAGATCCAATGTGCCACCCCTCTAAAGAATTTTTCATATTTTGACTAATACTTAACGTTGACAATATATACTCATTTACCTATACATTAATAATACTAAGTGAATATTGAAGTGTTTTTCAAATAGGCTTTGTAATGAAAGTCATTTAATCAAAAAAAAGCCAACTTTTTGAAATGATTTTTATCCAAATAAAACTCAAAAAATGTTTTTTTAGAAAGAGGAGAACTGTAACACTAAAAAGGAAAACGGGCATTTTTTTTATGAGTGTTGTAAAACCAGACACAAAAGCCTTTTTTAATCTATTTTGTTTTTATAAATTGTAAGGCTATCATTACATTGAAAAGTTTTAATTCCCCCAAAATCAATATTGAATTTAAACATTCCTACGGCTTGGGTAATATTAACCAATTACATATTTTCGAAAGAAAATTTTCAAAAAATCAAGAGGCCTTTTGTTAAGCATCGATTAAAGTCTGCCCCCACCCCTTTTAAGCAGAAAAAATAAATCTATACATATAAATAAAAATAAGTGCGTAATTTAAAATTTAAAACATTTTTTTACAAATGCTTTTAAAAAGTTTATAGGATTATAGAAAAACAATTTCTAAAATTTTTGTCTGTCTGTCTTTCTGTCCTTTTTGTTCCCCAATTTTTAAAACGGCGGGACCAATATTATATATCTAATATTATAAGGAGTACCATCTTTGATTTTGAAAAAAAAATTTGGGGTTCAAAATAAAAAATTAAACCAAGCAATAGTAAGCAATATCCGATTCAAACAGGAATATTTATTTCAATAGGGATTTATTTTTTTTCAATAGGGGTTATTTTTTTTTTCAAAAAATTATTTATTCCCCAGCCTTCTGTCTCAATGATTTCAAAGTTATATCAAACTTTTTGTTTTATTAGGTTGCTCCACTCCGCATTTCCGTTCATGTCCTTTGATCCCAATGGTTTTAAAGTCCCTAACTTGCATTGTCCCAAATCATGCGTCCCTTTCACCCCCCTTCCTTTCGGCTTCGTTTTTTTTGCGTTTCACCCCCGCTACTTAGGCCTATTTTGATCCTAATGATTTTTTGTCCTACCCCATCGACAGTGTCAAAGGCATGGTCTTTCACCCTTTGCTCAACAAAAAGCAAAAAAAAACAAAAAAAACATAGATTCAAAAAAGAAGAATAAATTTCGTAAACCTGCGAAGTGAATAACAACTTTTTTTAAAATTATGGACGAAGTCGCGGATAAAACCTATTTAACATAAAAAAAAATGCATCAGAAAGAATATTAAAACCGAACACATCCAAATAAAAAAATTTACACTATTTTAAGCGTTTATTAACAAAATTTGTAAAATTTGTTTCTTTTGGGGCAGGTAGGTGTTTTCAAAACTCGACCTACAAGAACGTTATATATAATAATAGCGTCATAAATAATAATAATAATAAAAAAAATCAGTTATTATTTTTCTAAAGTTTTAAAAATTTGCGAACTTTTTTTTTTTTTTTTTTTTTTGTTCAAGCTGAGTTATCAAAAAGCTTTTTTTTTTTTTTGTTTGTTTAATTCACAATTCACGTAAAATTAACTCTTTAAAAAATTTTTATCCTTCAGTCTGTATTTTTTTAATTTTTTAAATTCACCCGTGCGAAGAACGGGTATACCAAAAAGTAAATAAATAAAAAAAAAAATTAAACTTTTTAAACTATCCCTTAAAAATCATTAAATTTTTTGTTTTTCCCAAAACCTATTTAAAATTCAGTATATTTATTCGACTTATTATAAGTTTTATTTAGAGAAATTCGTAAGAAGAATTTGCTCGATTGATAGAAATATATGTGGCCTACGGCCTCCCCCTGCTTTGGCCACCCGCTTGCGGTGCACGCACTTAGGATTGGCCCTGAACTAGGCCGCAATGATTACAGCCGCGGACTCGTGGCCGGCTTGTCAAGAATTCAAGCCCTCTTGCCACCGAAGACCCGTCGTGTAGAAAAGCTGTTTGCAAAAATCTGTCGGGGCCCCCCCCAAAAAAAAAGGGTTCCCCCCAAATTCCCCGGGGGAATTTTTTAAAAGGGGAATCCATCCCAAGGGGGCCCCTTTTTCCCGTAAGAGGGGGGGTCCAAACCCTTTTTCCCCGGGGCCCTACATAGGTTTTTTTAAAGGGGCTCCCCTTTTACATTGATAGCTATTTCACACAGGCAGCAACATGAGAATAGATGGAGGAGGGGGGGTGGGGTGGAGAAATGTTTTAAGATAAAGATAACATAGAAAATTTAAAAAGTGTGGAAAACTGATCAAAATATTAAAACTCCTATTTTTCTTTTTTTTTTAATTCTTATTTTTTTATTTTTGTCACTGAATTTTTCTAAAATGGTAACTTTTAAGAATCCCTCCTTCACAATATCTGCATCAGTAAACGGTTTCATTTGATTACCAATAATATAACGAATTTCATATGGTGTTTTTGTTACCCCTGAATAAAATATTTTTTTGCTGTTGTAGAGATTATTCAAGACAGCCTATTTATAATCTCTTGAAAAAGTTCGAAGTAAAGCGTCATTGAATGCGATTCCTGTTTATTGGTATTTTTTAAATACAACTCTTTTATAACAAATCAAACAATTACTGGTCTATGCTTGTTTTTTCACTACAAAAAATAGTCTTCCCAATCGCCTTCAAATAACTTGTTTTCTTCGAATATTTTTTGCTTGTAAAATATGAAAGATAGTTAAAAATTAGTTCCACTCGTAAAATGGTCGCTACTCCACTGTTGTCTATTATCTTAATCAGGAAAAAAAAAACAACATAAATTCGCATCCATACGACATCAACAACAAAAATCAAAATTGATATATTTGATTTCTTAACAAATCATTTCCCACCAAATTTTTATAAATAAATGAAATTTTTAGCGCAATGGGCCATGATCGGGCCACTTAAAACAATCCAGTGGGCCGCAGGTTGAGTATCGCTGCTTTAGATACTCAACCTGTGTGTGTGTGCAACAAACCCACACACACACCAACCTATAACAAATACTCACTCACAATCTGAGACATTATTTCATACCCATTAGGCAAATTCCAATCAAAAATAAACTAACTTAAGTTAATCAATTCATACTTCTTCTATAAATTCTACACATCACATTTTATAACTTACGTATTCTTTGAACTCTTATTTCTCGCTTGTATTTTGGTTTCTGTTTTCTTCATCTAGGTAAAGATTTAAAAAATGATAGCTCTGAAGGACCTTTTATTAATGGAACAAAGTTTGAAACGTTCTCTTTTTTTTTTTTTTTAGAAAATCTTCTTTGAATATTAATAGTATGTCATTTTTTAAAATATGAATAAATATTCTTCACCTATAAATGAAACGCTTTATTATATTTAATTCAATTGCTTACTTTTCTAAATAAAATGTTTAAAAGACTCTATATAAAAGTAGAATTGTAATTTGAATTGAATTTTCTGCAATAAATACACTTTAAAGGTATATTTTTATGCGAATTTATAAGTGGTTCATTCAAACTGAGGCAAACAACAAAAAGCACAATTTACCACAAAGAAACGAAACTTCTGAAAAAGCAGGTGAGATACAAAGATAAGAAAGAAGTCAGATGACGCAGAATAAGCGACCTGAATCGAAGACTCGTATGAAATCACAGGTTTGCTCCACGAAGAAAAGGAAAAGATAGAACTAAAAGCGGAACAGTAAATATGAATGATTGACATAGAATTCGAATGATTTATTGACTGTTTTGCGAAATGAAAACGGATCTAGAAGGGATAAAATAAAATGAAAGCTTATAAGGAAAATAACTTCGATTGTATTGAAGGGGGAGGGGAGCGTAATTCGCGATATATAGTGTCAAATTATAACTCCCGCTAAATAATTTTATTTACTGAATTCGAAGAAAATGGTGTCTGTGTTATCCAAATAGTAGAGCGTATTCACACGCAAAATTTGGATTGCACATTCGATGAACCTTTGTTTTCTCTGTGAGTATTAGATATACAAATCCGAAGGAAAGATTTATTTTTATTCTGATGAGTTATTTCATTTTTCTGAACAGTTCTGCAAACATCCTGGATGTAGAGATGAGGAACAAACGATTTAGCAAATCGCCTTTTTGCTTAGGTGGAATGTTTTTGCACTAGAAATGCCCGTGAACCGTCACTTAAATAATATTTTCTCAACAAAAATTCATGGAGTACTTAAAGGGAACCGGGACAACGCAAAAAGAGCAAAATTTCGATTTTCGAAGGAGCATTATTTTCAAAAACAAAAACACTCCATGAATAAAAATTTATGTCAAACTATATACTTTTCTTAATATACTATAACATAAAGTTTTAAATGTGTCCACAATATTTTTAGAAATATATGGATTTGAAAAAGTACACTTCAAAAGATTTTTCGTATACATGTCGTTCGTCTGTTGATTAGGTACCTATATTTTTCCTTTTATAACACATAAAATCACAAAACACACTGTTTTAGTTACAAAATTGTGCCCTTGTTTAAATGCTTATGTGTTTTTTTATATTTCATCGCTTAGAATTTTTTTAAAAAATTGAATACTGACTTGAAATTTTGATAAAAACGGTCATTTTTTCTTGAAAATTGGCAGTAACAACAAAAATACTAACATTTTAGGAATTAACTTAGTAGCACTAAATGCATTATCACTATACAAAAGCTCATACCAAGTTTCACTAAAATATAATAGATTTTTCTAAGGAAATACCTAAAAACTAGAAAAACACTTTTTGAGTAATATGAAAAAAAATAAATAAAATGGTACAACTTTATAAAAATTGATGTTTAAAACACATTCCAGATTTGTATTCATCTTGCATGAACTCTTCTAAGGCATCCTCTCATTCCTTTTATTTTGTCCTTCAGTAGTCCTGGCCTCTTTGCTGGCTATTTGAGCCATCATCTCGGCTTTACAAGTATTAACTTTGTCAATTTTTCGAAGACCTTCACAGGTTTTAATCCCTGAGTTTATTTTTAGTTCTCTCAATACTTTTGTTCATGCATGTGCACTTTCGTTAAAGAATATCATTGTATCCATTACACCAATTTACAATTTTTTTTGTTGTTTACAAATGTGTTTTTTGGAACTTAAATCCATACACAGTTATTAAAGCTTTCATTTGGGTTCTGAATACGATCACATAAACATTTTAGTAAAAGTTCTTTTGCAGCTAAATTAAAATATGAAAATTTCCATAGTTTCAATTATTTTTAATTTTTACAAGAACGGGTTTCGGGGAGGGATTTTTTAGATGTACTATTTTTCAGATACAAGAGAGTTTAAAAAAATAGCCATGTTTACTTTTTTAAAACGCAACTGCTCGATTACACTTTAAACCTATACTTTTAAATTTTTTTGAAATCAGCATTAAATTTACTAATTTTTAAGATAAAAATTGAAAAATTGTTTTTCTTAAGGTGAGGAACGTATTATCCCTTTATCTACCGACGATACTTATATTAATCACTTTAAAGTTACATAGTATAACCACACACACATTTTTACGTATATTTTGACGATACTTAGTAGAAATATTCTTTGAAATCCACTCTCCTAAGATGTGTGGCAGTATGGGTTCTATGATGAGTTTTTGCGTAAGGGGAAAAGTTTTACAGAGAAATTTGGGTTTTTAGCGGGTTGCAAAAAATCATCATTTTAAACCCGAAAAAAAAGTTTTTCAAAATTTAAGCGTCTTATTTTTTTTTTTTTTTTTTTGCAAAGACCTTAGAAAAGATTCGACTGTTTATTTTAAGGAAAGGGAATATAATTAATTTTAGTTGAATACTTTAATTATTTAAATTAGCTCTAACGGATTAAATTTCCCAAAGTTGAGTATTCTGTTTATGTATTCCCTTAATTTTCAAAGTAGCGATTCAAAAAAAATATTGCATGAAAAAAAAACTGCAGTGAATCATAATGCGGTAGATAAAGAGTTAAGCAGTAATAAGTGAAACTTTTTTTTCGAACATTTGTCATTCACACTTGGCTGTTTAATTTAAAGTATTGTAAAACTTAACGTATCAGTGGTTTGGGGGTTACTTCACTTATGAAACATTCAAGAAATGATTAAGTTTTGTTTATTTTGAAGATCGCAAGAACTGGATTTGTGACTCGATGAAATCTGAGTCACTGAACCAAACACTCCACAGGAGCTATTTGTTCTTTAATATCACTGTTCGCAGCAACCCAAATTCTCCTACATTATGAAAAAAATTATTTACAACACTTATATGAATTAACTCACTTGAAGTTTTATTAAGAGCCATAGAGATGTGATGATAATGTCATAAGTTTTTTGAACCAAATTCAAGGGACGAGGATGACATACGTGCTGACACATTTCACTTTTTTTTAACGAGAAATAAACAGATTTAA